>PVHT020000521.1:4793775-4806725 GCA_004024745.2 Catagonus wagneri
GTGTGTGTGTGTGTGTGTGTGTGTGTGTGTGTGTGTATATCTCCAGTGTGAGTATGTGTATGTATATATATGAATTTTTTCCTGCCCCTGTTATGTGTCAGCTGGGATATGGTGCTAGTGTGGTGGCAACTGGATGGTCTTAGACTTGTGCCTTAATGTACAGTTAGTGTATAACCTTGAGTAGTTGCTCATGTGCCTAGCCCTCCATTCTTACCTATTCCACTTGTACCTGGTGGGTTAAATGTGAAAAACTCTAGTACCAAACATATGCCAATTCCCCTGGGCTCTCTGCTTTTAATAGCAGATTCATGTATAGCTGTACATGTCTTCTCTAAACCCTTAGGAGTAATAATTTCAGATACTCCTTTAGCATGCCTTTCTCAAATTTCCCTTACATTCTGTCACAAATGAAGCCACCTGATTCCAAACCTCTTTTCAGGGTTTGGATAGATTTTACCTCTTCTGTCCCATCCAATTGCTCTCCCTGCTGCTCAGATGTCTTCTTTCCTATTCTGTGTTCCTGCAGCTGCCATTTTTTGTGTGGCTTTCTCTGCTTCTGCTCTTGCTCAGACTTTAACTTCAGGTTTGAGGAAGTTGTCATAGTGAAATCCCTAGACTTCTCTGATTGGCATTTGAGATCTTTTTCTAGCCTCTGTAATATAACAGGAACATCACCAAAAAATTCCTATGAACTGATAAAAGCTAAAATGAATGTAGGAGAAATAGTATATTACATGCAAGTAAGCAGATGAAATAGAATAGAGAAAAAGAGAAATCTTCATAATTTCTGCTTCTCTTGAGTCTGCATGCAGGCTGTCATGCAGGCTGTCCAGACATCACCACTTATGGATCTAAACACATTTGAGCAAAAACTTTCATCCATCAAAGAATGTCTTTTAGGAATTGTGCGACTGTACAGTTAGGGTAATACTAGCTCCCATGTTAGTCTTCAGGAAATACCAGTGTTAGAATAGATGCTAAAATTTCGATGGCTAAATAAATAAAAGCTTATTTCTTGTTTGTTTATTAATAACAGGTGTTACCACTGGTCCATGAGACTTGAAGGATGAAGTCCTACTAAAAGATGTCAAGCATGAAATCCTGGCATAGGTGCTTCCATCTCCCATGTGTGTTTTCCAGTAATTAAGAGCATGGAGGGAGATGCAAGGGAGATTTTTCTGAATCAAGTTTGAAAGTAGTGGACAGCAGTCATTTTTATTTGCATTCCAGTAACTGGAACTCACTCATGTGGTACACCAACTAAAACAGAAGTGATTTTGGGTCTTTTTTCGTCCCTTCCTTGTTTCGTTGTCTTTTCTTTCAATTTGCTGATCATGTTTAGTGTTATGTTTGGCTTGATTTTTCTTTTTTATGTATGTGACCATTATAGATAGATATATCCATCTATATGTGTGAAGAATTGTTTTGTCTTGCTGGGCTTCTTAATTTCAAATATATTTTCAATGTTCTGCATTTGTACTCTCCTCTTCTCATGCTTACTGGTTTAGATATCATATTTGTCAGTGGTGATTTCCAACTTTTAAATTATCTTTGCCTTTACCAGTGAGCTTCTTCAGTTTTAATATTCTTGTTTCTACTTGGGGCTTTTCCTTTTCTGCTCAGAGAAGTTCCTTTAGTAATTGATGTCAAGCTGGTTTGAAAGTGTTCAATTTTCTTAGCTTTTGCTTGTCTGTGAAGCTTTTGATCTCACCATCAAATCTGAATGAGAGTTTTGCTGGATACAGTATATTTTGCTACTCCCTTCTAGCTTATAGAGTTTCTCCTGAGAGATCAGCAGTTATCCTTATGGGAATTCCCTTATATGTGAGTTGTTGCTTTTTCCTTGTGGCTCTTAATATTTTTTCTTTGAATTTAATTTTTGTCAGTTTGATTAGTATGTGTCTTGCTGTATTTCTTCCGGGGTTTATTTTGTATGGAATTCTCTGTGCTTCTTCCACTTGAGTGAATGTTCCTTTCTCATATTTGGGAAATTTTTGGTTATCCATCTCTTCAAGTATCTTCTCTGGCCCTTTATCTCTCTCTTGTCTTTCTAGAACTCCTATGATGTGAATGTTAGTATGTTTAATGTTGTCCTAGATGAAAGATCATAAAGAGAAGTTAGGGAAACAATCCCATTTACCATTGCATCAAAAAGAATAAAATACCTAGGAATAAACCTACCTAAAGAGACAAAAGACCTGTACTCTGAAAACTGTAAGATACTGATAAAAAAAATTAAAGAAAACACAAATAGATGGAAAAATATACATGCTCTTGGATTGGAATAATTAATATAGTCAAAATGACAACACTACCTAAGGCAATCTACAGATTCAATGCAATCCCTATTAAATTAACAATGACATTCTTTACAGAACTAGAACAAAATATTTTAAAATTTGTATGGGAACACAAAAGACCTCGAATAGATAGCAATATTTTTGAAAAGAAAAAAATGGAACTGGTGGAATCAGGCTCCCTGACTTCCTACACTACTACAAAGCTACAGTCATTAAAACAATATGGTACTGGAACAAAAACACAAATATAGATCAATGGAACAGTATAGAAAGCCCAGAAATAAACCCAAACACCTGTGGTCAATTAATCTATGACAAAGGAGGTGAAAACATACAGTGGAGGAAAGATAGGCTCTTCAATAAATGGTGCTGGGAAAATTGGACAACTGTATGTAAGAGAATGAAATCAGAACATTGTCTAACACCATACACAAAAATAAACTCAAAATGGGTTAAATACCTAAATGTAAGGCCAGACACTATAAAACTCTTAGAGGAAAACAAAAGCAAGAATGCTTTTTTGACATAAATCACAGCAACATCTTGTTTGATCCATTTCCTAGGATAAAGATAAAAAAGACACAAATAAACCAATGGGACCTAATTAAACTCAAAATCTTCTGCACAGCAAAGGAAACCATTAAGAAAATCAGAAAAGACAACCCACAGAATGGGAGAAAATTTTTGCAAATGATTCAACCAACAAAGGTCTAATCTCCAAAATATACAAACAACTCATACAACTCAACAAAAAAAAAAACAAGCAACCCAAATGAAAAACTGGCAGAAGACCTAAAGAGACATTCACCAAAGAAGACATACAGATGGCAAACAGGCACATGAAAAAATGCTCAACATCACTAATTATTAGAGAAATGCAAATCAAAACTGCAATGAAGTACCATCTCACACTGGTCAGAATGGCCATCATTAATAAGTCAACAAATAACAAATGCTGGAGAGGATGTGGAGAAAAGGGAACCCTGCTATACTGTTGGTGGGAATGTAAACTGGTAAACCACTATGGAAAACAGTATGGAAATTCCTCAGAAAACTAAATATAGAACTACCATATGATCCAGTAATCCCACTCCTGGCCATGTATCCAGACAAAACTTTTATTGAAAAAGATACATGTACCCGTATGTTCATTGCAGCACTATTCACAATAGCCAAGACATGGAAACAATCTAAATGCCCACTGATGGATGAAAGGATTAGAAAGATGTGGTACATATACAAAATGGAATACTACTCAGCTGTAAAAAGGACAAAATAATGCCATTTTCAGTCAATGGATTGAACTAGAGACTCTCATACTGAGTGAAGAAGTCAGAGAAAGACAGACACCATATGATATCCCTTATATGTGGAGTCTAAGATATGACACACATTATCTATGAAACAGAAAACATCGTGGACATGTAGGACAGATTCATGTTTGCTGGGGGGGAGGAGGAGCGAGTGGGGTGGACTGGGAATCTGGGGTTAGTAGATGAAAACTTTTGCATTTGGAGTGGATGGGCAATGAGATCCTGCTCTATAGCACAGGGACCTGTATATCTAATCTCTTGTGTTGGAACATGATGGAGGGTAATATGTCAAAAGAATGTATATGTGTGTATGACTGGGTCACTTTACTGTACAGCAGAAATTGACAGAACATTGTAAATCAATCATAATACAAATTAAAAAAAAATAAAACAGAAGTGGAGACATATGTATAGGAAGAAGAAACACATATATATCTGCTTACAAGTTCATTCTGTATGCTAATAACCACCCCCAAATTTCCTTCTTAAGCATAATCTCAAGTCTGACTTATTTCTTTACTTTAACCTCTAAATGTTAAGATGAAAAATGTAGAGGAAAAGGAAACATTATAATAACTAACTTTTTGATTCGTTTTTCTATCCCAGGGTCATACTCAGCCCCTCCCCAAAGGAGAAAATTAATTGTACCATTTAGGTATTATTTCAGGTCTAAGTCCATAATTTCTGAGTAAACAATATTAGCATAATTTTTGATAAACAGTTCTCTCAATCAAGTAGAGATATGGCTCCATAAGTTCTAGCTGCCTGTAATTAAAAAAAAGAAGAAGAAAAAGAAAAAAATCTCCTTCTTCTACCAGCAGATACACAATACTATATCAGAATACTGGACAGGATAATGGTGAGACAAATTCTCTTTAGAAAAGGAAAGATGGAGTTCCTGTCGTGGCTCAGTGGTTAACAAATCCGACTAGGAACCATGAGGTTGCGGGTTCGATCCCTGGCCTTGCTCAGTGCGTTAAGGATCCGGCGTTGCCATGAGCTGTGGTGTAGGTTGCAGACGTGGCTCAGATCTGGCATTGCTGTGGCTCTGGTGAAGGCCGGTGGCTACAGCTCCTGTTAGACCCCTAGCCTGGGAACCTCCATATGCCCCAAGTGCGGCCCTAGAAAAGGCAAAAAGACCAAAAAAAAAAAAAAGAAAAGGAAAGATTAGGAGGCCCAGGGATGATCAGAGGTCCATTTCAAGAGTGAAATCTTGCTCGGCAAGCACTATGAGGATCCCCCTGCTCAGCAGAGGAGGACATTTCTGAGCAGTCCTTGGATTCACTCTCTTCCATTTTTCTTTGTTTTCTTCTGTTCCTTATCTGCCCTAGAAGTCATCTTCCTTCACTTGAGGCTCTTATTTTTCCCTGTTTGTATGAAGTGTCATTGATAAATCTACCTTCTTTGAAGACAACAGCTTTGGAAACATACTCCCTACTAGTACAAGTTTAGAGTGCTAAGATTTGATTTTTGGTCATTGGTTAGTTTTGATTTTTTTGGCCAAATTCATGGATTTTTTTTTTATAATACAACTCCTTAAAAAACTCAGTAGACTTCTTCTGCATATGTGCTTATAAGTTAGTTTCATGTGCTAGTAATCATCAAAGTTGTTTCTTCTATATAATTCTCAAGCCTATTTATTTCATTGCATCCTCATTTTATTACCTCTTTCTAACAACTTAATGGAGGCTCTTTTGAGGTCATTTGAAGTAATCTGAGTCCTTAGAATTGCTAAGATTGAGTGTGCCTTTTCCATTCAGTCTTTTTCTATTTTATTTCATACTTCATGAGGTTCGGATGTGTTGAATTTTCCAACCTTGTGGGCCTTCAAATTTCTACATTCACTTTACTCCTAGAAATTTACTCAACAGAATATTTTTTTTTGGCCATGCCCCTGTTTTGGAAATTCCCCACCAGAAACTGAACCCACACCACAGCACTGACCTGAGCTACAGCAGTGACAACACCAGATCCTTAACCTGCTGAGCCCTAGGGGACTCCTGAAACTGCCTCCTTATTTGCAGTCTTCCTAGTAAAAACTTGCTATAGGCAGCATATAGCAATTGATACTAACATCTCACTTTTCAACTATTTCCCCTGGGGCTAGTCTCATTAGACTTATGGGACAGTTGCAGATTGTTGCAGACAGCAGCACTTTTTACTAACCATCTTGTCAGAACAAAACAGAGTTCTTTGACCTTCTAGCCACCAGCCACCTGAATGAAAACACAAGGCCAAATATTTGGTGTTTTGTTCCAGCAGTATCGCACTTCAAGGAAAAAGATGGTTAGGATTTAGGATGGTGTTAGCTATTGCAACACTTTAGCCCCCAGATATCTTTGACTTCATGTATAATAAGTTTATTTTCTCTTATGTGAAAATTCAAAGTGGTTATTCCTGTTTGGTGTGTGTAGGTTCTGCGGATCATGCAGAGATGGATGCTGAGGGAGGTTGTGTTAACATTTACCTTTAATGTGTGTCTTCTGAGTTGGTTTTGGATTTTGACTTTGAACTAGCAGAAGCAGGAAGAGCATGGAGGTGCATACAAAGGACATTTATGTGGACCAGGTCAGTAGTAGTGCTTGTCCCTTTCACTATGCTCATGTATCCACACTTACCTCCGAGAGACTGAGTAAAGTAATCTAGCTATGTGCTTAGGAATCAGAGAAGATGGTTTTGAAGTGTAGCACGTGTAGTCTCTGCTCTAGTGCCTCAAACAAGTAGGAGTTTGTTTTACTTATGTACAAGAAGGCTCAGGGTAGGTTGTCCAAAGCTGGTGTACGGATCCTGTGATGACAGTAGAGACTTCTTTTTTTTTTCTCCCCTACTCCCCTTTCTTCAAGAAAATGTCCTCACTTGATATTTCTAGCCATAAACTTGTCCTAACCTGAGTTGTGACCATTTTTATTAGCAAGGGAGACTAGGAAATTAGATATTTTAGCTAGGCACATTTCTCCTCTGTTTAAAATTGTTTCATTTAATAAGGAAGAAGAGGAGAATGGGCCTTGGGTAGGTAATTAGCACTGTCTGCCTCAACGCATAAATTCCATATTCTAGGGGAATGTCCTTCCATGGTACAGACCTTTTTTTTTTTCTCTCTCTCTCAGAAAGTAGCATAAAAAACACTCCTATCTTCTAGAAATATTTAGAAATACATATTTGAAGTACTTTTAACAGTACCTTGCACCATGCCTGGGACATAGTAAATAACTACTTTTTATTAGAATAGTTAACTGAATGAGCAAAAATATCAGGACGTCTGTGTGACTTGAGGAACAAAGGGAGATGTCCTTTGACAATTATCATTAACAAATGTGTGGGTCCAGGTACGTAATAAATAAAATGAAGTCGTTTACTGTCTATATACAAACTTTTTTTTCTAGATGTTTGCTATTAAAAAGTTTATGCCTTCTAAGTCCTTAACACTTGGCATTCAAGTTTCTTCTCTCTCATACTCCTAGAAAAGAGTTAAAAAAAATGAACAAAACCCAAAAAGAAGTCCATAAAAAAGAAGTAACCCAAAAGAATGAAAATTATTTTTAGTAAAGGACTCTAAACATCTAGGGGGCAAGGACTGCATCTTTTTGTGAAGGATGAGAGTATAAGAATGCTGCTCTAAAGCCAGTAAAATGAAAGTGAAATTATTTTTTTGACTGAAATAGATGGATCGTGCAAGCACTGTTTATATACTATGCCTGTAAAAATTCATCTAGTCAAAAATAGCAAATGCCATTACTACATGTCCATGAGTCTCTCTCTTCTAAACTTGTTTTATCTAGTGGTTAAAACAGGGAGGGACAGCTACATGAGGGGTAGCCAAAGCCACTTCATGGTTTTACTTTGGAAGCCACAAAAGACTTCCTGTGATGTCAGGCATCCTGTAATAACCCAAATAATGGCCCCCAAATGCACATCTCTGACGTAAGCTGCCATTATCAAGTGATAATTATTTCTTCTTCACAGGAGTCAGCTTGCCAATCACTCTGACAAGCTTTCAGTTTGTTTCAATGGTACACATTTTTCTTTGGCTTTTGTATGGAAAGAGTCTTTGACAGACTTAGTTACTTTCAGTGCCAGTCACTGCCTCGTTGGAAGTCTGTCTGGATGTCCCTTACTACAAAGTAAGTAAATCTCTGCAGCATCAAAGTGAGAATAAAAATATCTTGACTAGCTCATCTCTCTTTGTGAATCCTGTGGACACTTGGGCCCTGGTGTGCTCTGAATCCAGGATCGTGCTGTGAAACAGAAAGCTGATGACTGTGGAATGTGCCCTTGGAAATGGGATGGCCCACAGGTAGGGAATTTCAGACAGGTTCTGGCACTGAAGGAGATCTAAGCAATTTCTTCTCGGATTTGTACGTAGAGATCTGTTTTTCCTAAAATTAAAAACTTGCATTGTGAAAATTCTTGTAAGAAAACAGGAAAACATTTTGACTTAGCTTGTCAGGAAACATGCAACTTATTTCAGGTTATTTTTTTGAAAATTCATATTTTAAAAACATAACAAAAATTAAGACTAATTTTACTACTTGCTGGGTAGAGAAGTATGAATATTGTTTGAGAATGGACCTAGCTAGGAGTTCTTACATTTCTCTTATTTCAGAACCCTGGCTCCACAATTCCAGAAGAATACGTATATTAAAAACTTTGTTCTGTTTCATAGAAAATGGCCTTTCTCTGTTGAATTTTGTGTTTTGAGGGCACTGTATGTGTACCCCATGGATATAATTTCTTATTCTATGGTTGCTTTTGAAAATTACTATTGCAGTTGACATGGCTTACCTTCATTCTCCAGGGGATTCTGTAGGTCTTGTATTTCCTTTACTTTGGCCCCAGGCTGCTGAGTTTTTGAAGAAAATTTTAAGAGTTAGTGACACAAATTTCCATATATTTTCTATTGTCCAGAGTCCTGTTCAAAATATCTGCATTATCTTGTTTTGCATTGTTTCTTATTAACAGGACCACATGACGCCAAGGTCCTGCTGTTTTGACCCTTTTATTCAGCTTACTGAGAAGATACCTGTATGAAAAAATAGATACCTTCATTCCCCTGACAATAACCCCTGGCAATTGGGAGGGATACTTCCCTCCTTCCCATTCTCCATAATCAGTCAATTATCAAGGCCTGTGGATTTTTACTTCCCAAATGTCTTTATAATCTTTTCCTTAATATATTCCTGCTGTCATATCCTTGGTCCAATCTAACATCATCTCCAGGTACATCATGGCAATAACTTCAATACTGACCCTTGTTCATATTCACCTTCCTAATGTAGTCTCTGCTTTCTAGCCCAAGTGGTCCTCTCTATATGTAAATTGAGAATGTTATCTCCATGCTTAAGATCTCTCAGTGGCTTTACCTAAAGACATGAACCAAAATCCTTAACATAGTCTAACAGTCTTACATGTTCTCATTTTATTCTTCTTCTGAACTTCTGTATCTTTCTTGAAGATAGCTGACTTCTTTGGCCTTCAAGACCTTCTTGCTATTCCATTTCTTTCAGATCGCTCTTGTCCCTCTGAGCTAGTGGGCACTTGAGCCACTGTAAGTTGACCTTACAAAATTAATGTAACTTGTACCGTGGTCATGGAGCTGTGGGACTCTGAGTCTGTGGGTTACAAGTATCTCTGGGCGTTTTTGCTTTGCATCTTCTAGGTGCTCTGCAACAAACTGGTGGTCCTGCCCTTTGGATGAGTCCATACTAGTTAGATGCCTTTCTTTAAATCTTAAATGGCATGCAAGCCCCATCTGCCCTGGCCTAAGAAACCAGAGCATGTTACTCTAGCTGATGATTCCTAATTGGAACAAGGCAGCAAATGAGTCTCTGAAAGTGTCATTTTGGGGACTGTGTAACGTGTCTGCTGGAGCTGAGTTTGTTTACACTTTGCCAGTGTCATCATTTACAAACTTCAAAAAACACATTGACAAATTCCCTCGCTGTTTTGGCAGCGCTTCCATCAATCACCCAACTAATAGCACCAACATTTCTCCTGGGCTATTATAGTCACTTCAATCGCTGCTGCTGCAGCTTCAAGAGAAGATAAATCAGAAGGGGTTCTTTTAGATGGTCTCAAGTACAACACCATTTTTTATTAAGCAGTGCTTCCTTTCTCACTCTCCTCTCCCTGCCCTTCCTCCAACCTGCCATAAACAATTCTTTCTGCTTTGTACTGCCTTAGATAAAGTAATCTGGATCTATGGCTTTCCTTTAGAGGCCCCTTTGCAATATCATTGGGTAATGGGTCCATTTATTATTTTGGATTTTTGTATGTCCTCTTTAGTTACTCTGTGCAGCCCTCTCAAATCAATAAGTGTATTGTGTTTCTGCTGGCAACAGGTGCCTAGCTTCCCAGGCCCAACACACCCTCAGAGAGCAGCTCACATGTCTAATGACCACAGCATGAAAACCTGAAACCCTTTTGCCTTTCAACCAGGTTCTTTGTATGGCAATGTCAGGCAGCAGCTGTATCTCTAAGACCGAGTGGCTAGAGTATCTATGCTCTTGCACTTTTATCGTTTCCTTCTATTGCTACAGCTTCTCACCCCTTTTCACAGGAAATAAATATTGCAAATACTCAGCTGCCACATCATCTCTGCAGATTTGTTTTTTCATGGGGCTACAGTCCTACCTTATTTTCTGTGTTCAAAGCTTCTCTTTTTTTTTTTTCTGACAAAGTGACCTATCTTAAACAATGGTGTAGAAAGAAAGAAAGAAAGAAAGGAAGAAAGAAAGAAAAGAAAGGAAGAAAGAGAGAGGCAACTTCTTCCAACTTCCTCGTCATTAAGAAGCACGACCACATCTTTTCCCTTCATTGCACACACATTCAGAATCTGGACAGTGAAGGGGGAGTGCCTGCCAAACTTGGCAGATCAGGTGAGGAGGGCTGGCTGGGGATCTGCTGTCCAGCTGGAGTGTTTGCTGGCTGTGGTGCCAACTTCAGGGCCAAACAAACCCTAAGACTGCATTTCAAGTTACTGCCTGAGAGATGCTGTTAACTCCATCACTGAGGGCTCTATTCATCCTAAATGATCCATGGTCCTGGACAAAGCACCAACTGCAGCCCGTTGCAAATCTTGGCTCTGTACCTGACCAATCTATTAATCAGAATTTTAACTGGCCTTGGTAACATTTTTCTTTCATGTGTAAGTCAGAGAGCTGACCATAGTTAAGACTTCATGTAAATGATGCCATCAAATTGACGCATGGGGCCTTCGATGTCTGAATCTGTGGTCAAAGGGAGTATTATTTACCCTAAAAAAGTAATCTTTCTCCTGGAGGCCTTAACTGCTTGAGGCTGTCTTCAATATTAGCAGTTTCTTTGATTACCAGCTCTATCTGAGTGCTGAAATGACCAAATGGCAGCAATCATTTTTATATTTGAAAGGACTTTTCTCTTTAGTTGAAAAAGAAATACCCTTGCTTTTTTTTTTTTAAAGCAGTTTTTCCAAGGTGGATTTTTGCTTAATTTTTAAATGGTAATCAGCCTCAAAACTGTTTTTAGATGACCAGCAATAATTTACTACTTGTATAAGCGAAAGTATTCATAAAGACAACTGGCTGATTAGAATTCACTGACCTCATAAGGGAGGAATATTTTTGAATTCCATTTTAGCCTCAGTAACATGAGAAATCCTGAGTACAGAGAAAGAATCACCATTTGTTCTTTGTGTATATTGATGAATGTATTTATATCTAAATAAATATACTCCAGACTAAAACTAGGGTAATATGAATATAAATATTTCAGCCCATTTGTTGCAGGAAAATGGTGCACAAAAGAATGGTCATGTCCCAGGTTTCTTGTGAGTCCCTGGGATAGACCTCCAGTGAGCATCCTTGGTTTCACACAGGAAGGAATTCAAGAGCCAGTCATACAAAAGTAAAAGCGAGTGCATTTATAAAGATATACACTCCATAGGCACAACATAGTCCATCTCAGAAGGTGACAGTGGCCTCAAAATATGAGGTGGTTAATTTATATGTGCTGGATAATTTCATAGGCTAATGAGTGAATGAGTGGGAGAATTATTGCAACTATTTCAGGGAAGGGGTGGGGATTTTCAGGAATTGGGCCACCACCCACTTTTTGACCTTTTATAGTTGGCCTCAGAACTGTCATGGCGCCTGTGGGTTTGTCATTTAGCTAATGCATTGCAGTAAGCACATAATGAGGCTCAAGATATACTGGAAACCAAACCTTCCACCATCTTGGGCCCAATAAGTTCTAGCCAGTTTATGTCATATCCTCATTCTTTTAAAGGTTTCGCATTGCCCCTTTCCTTCTTCTCTCACGTTTATGGTAGACTGTTTTGAATTTATATTTTAAATGATACAGTGTTTTTCAAACTTGAATATTGCAGATTCCATTTAAAGGATTCAGTTCTTGTCACCCTTCTATATTGACTTAAACTTATTAAACTAGCAATAATCTTCATATGCATATAACTTTTTCAACAGCTATAAAACAAACAGATTGAATGAAAACAGAACCACAAAAGTAATGAATATAAATTAACAATATGAATTAAATGGAAAAGAAAATGTTGATTTGCTAAAACTAAGTGGGTCAGTCACTGTAGAATTGGGGTACTAAACCATGTATGAGTTTAGCAGAACATAGCATGCTGATCCTAATGTGTTATATAATCTTTAGTGAACTGTGTTGCTGCATGGCCTTCCATGGTATAAATATATTATGTATGCCCTTTGCTTCTTGTCCCATTGGCTCATGACATTACTGAGAGACTGGTTGAACTCACCTTGATCATGAAATACATGCAAAAGTTGATTTTCAAGTCATGGGGCAAAAATTGATTAGGAGACAATTTTCCAGAAAATTCAGAATGTTTTCATAAAATTTTAAAAGTCATCACCAAAATAAGACCAAATGAAAAAATGGACAACTGCATGTAAATCAATGAAAGTAGAACACACCCTCACACCATGCACAAAATAAACTAAAATGGCTTAAATACTTAAACATAAGACAAGACACCATAAACCTCCTAGAAAAGAACATAGGCAAAACATTCTCTGATATCAACCATATAAATGTTTTCTTAGGTAAGTCTCTCAAGGCAATAGAAATAAAAACAAACAAACAAACAAACAAAAAAACAATGGGACCTAATCTAACTTACAAGCTTTTGCAAAGCAACAGAAACCTTAAAAAAAAATGACAACTTATAGATTATAGATTGGGAGAAAATAGTTGCAAATGATGCAACTGACAAGGGCCTACTCTCCAAAATATACAAGCAACTCATACAACTCCACAGCAAAAAAAAAAAAAAAAAAAAAAAAAAAAAAAAAAAAAAAAAAAAAAAAAAAAAAAA
>PVHT020000521.1:4815964-4828033 GCA_004024745.2 Catagonus wagneri
TACACAGAATATAAAAGACTTACTTTAAAAAGTGACTATGAAAGGTTATGGAAAAGATGAAAACGTGTATCCAAGTCAACAGAAACCAAAATTGCAAGGTTAGCAAAATTCATATCATAAAAAAATTAAATGAAGGCAAACAACATTACATGGAAAGGAAGATCTCTGAGGGAATTACCCACAGAGATATAACTGCCATGACCTTTCAGCATAAATAACAGGACAATATAATTTTGTGTGCACTGGTGTGGGAAAATCAACATACTAATGCACTGTCTCAAAAACAGAAACTTAAATGATCAGATGTGTTAAACTGTAGAATCATCTTTTTTGCAGGCTTCATATGAGGGTGACTTTTCCTGTGTTTGTTAACTTTAAGATTTATAGTAATGAGATCATGAAAATATCTTACTTTATGTTCTGGAAATTAAGGAAGTATCTTTCAAATTAAAAGCAGTCATGGCTGCTTCTATTGTGAACTTTTTTCTTACCAAGCATGTATATTATAAATTACCTTTTTTTACCCTTTTTTTGCTTAGATAAATTTTCATTGGGTTCCCATTACTTGCAATAAAAATAAAAGGACTCTCAAGTAACACATATGGTATCTGGATATCATCAATCAACTGGACATGTAATTGCTGGGGAAAATGCCCCAGGGCATTGCACTATATATACCAGTTCTCATCAAAAGTTAAAATGTGAACTATGACTAGTAAGTAAATTCAGGAGTTTGCACTGTGGTGTAGTGGGTTAATAATCTGGCTCATGTCTGTGGCATTGCCCATTTGATCCCTGGCCCACTGGTGCAGTGGGTTAAGGATCTGGCGTTGCCACAGCCATGTGCAGGTGTGGCATAGGTCATAGATATGGCTTAGATTTGATCCCTGGCCTGGGAACTTCCAAATGCCATGGGTGTGGCTGAAAAAAGGGGGAAAAGAGTAAGCAAATTCAGGTAGTAATGTGTCAATCATTGGTAAAGACATATTTGCAATATAGTATTTTGGTGCAAGGTTTTTTGCCGAGTTTGTTGAGGCCCCTCACAGTGACTATCCAGGAACTTCAGGAACTGAATTGTGAATCATTTTGTCAACAAATAAGTCTCTTGTTTGAAAAGACATTAAGCAAACAATTCATGGAAAGCAACTGCTTTGCAGGAAGAACTTGAATAAGTTCTTGGGACTTAAACTGTTAGAATAGTCAGACTTTAAAATGTTCACCAAAGAAGCAAAAGTTTATGAGGAGAAATAATGTGATTGCATTTGGATTCAGTAATTTCAAGATTAACTTGAAACTAGGAATTGTATGGGTAAAAATGAAGTTCTTTTGGACATTTAAAAAAGTGAGGTGTTTTGCACTTACAGATGGATATACCAGTTGTAACATATGTGCATGTATATATACATGCACACATATACTAATTAATTATACCAAAATTCTTAATCGTAGAATTAAAAGAGGCCTACACTCCTCATTTAACAGCTTATAAACTTGACTTTATCATACTAATAGCTTATTAACCAAAAATCCCTGAGACGACTCAAGCCATCATTATTTACTAAAGGGAATCCTTAGTTTATTGCCTTCATTCAGGATGCCGGTAACTAGCGATTCCAACCCTGCTCAGGTGTCAGTTATGAAATATTTACCCTGAATTCTCAATGTGATGCATTCTGTCAGTTAACCTTAGCCAAGCATTGCAATCAATCAGGTGCAAATCGACAGGATCCACATTTAGCTTTGCTACCCTAAAACTGTTCTCGATATACTTCTGGTCATCATCGTGCTTAGTAAACTAAATCCTTTCCTCTCCAGTCCTACAACTTACCTAGCTCCGATGGCTAGGTGTCTGCAGGAATTCTGCAGAACTGCTTGACTGGGACTCTATCCGACTCATGCTTTTTTCCTTTTATGAAATATAATGCAAGTTATTTATTTATTTATTTATTTATTTATTTATTTATTTATTTATTTTGCCAGAATGTTGCGACAACTCAATAAATTTGGTTAGGTCTTCATGGCCCCAGCTAATCTGGGGTTGCTATTTCAGTGCAAATAAACGGACTCCCTTCCTCTGGCAACAAGATGTTCTAGCCCACCTGAGTGTGTGTTACCTTTATGAGAAACTACTGCCATGTACCAGCCCATCACGTTGAACTATAGAATATTTGTGCCAGTCATGGTCAGAGCTGAGAGTATCAGCTTATTTGGCATTGTGATAAGGGAAGCTGGATACATACATATAGTCACCTATCAATTGGAACCTAGCATTTGCCTTTTCTTCCTGTTGTTGTTTCTGTTAATCTGCCATATAAATAAGACATGCTTTGAGGCCCATAGATTATGAAATTTCATTTCTTCTGCTTCTGATTCAAAGTCTATGCCATACATCTATGAAATCTTAACTATGAAATTAATATAAGATAAATTTGGGAAAATTCTTGAGAAATGTGATGAACTTTTGACACATTAATAATTTATTCAGGAAAAAGGAAAATTAGACTTTGCAGTGTTGTCTTTTAATAAAATTAAATTTAAAGAGATGACCCATAGTTTCTCAAGATATAATTTATTTAATCCATAAAATACATTTACTAAAAAATAAGAGATTAATTCTGCTGGAGCTCTACAATTTCTATCAAGTTTTGCTTCCAAAATAAGAAAGTAATGTTGATTTTTTTCATCAGCTTTTGAAAAAAAAAGTCTTCCTTGAATCTGGAAGTTAAACAGTGCTTGCTTTTGAACTTAGGAATGTTTTAAGAACTTTCAAAGTCTATGTTCCAGTTGTAGTGAACATAGAACATTGTGTTTTACTGTTTCTTGTTCTCCTAAGTTTGTTGGGGTGATTTGTCTTTAACACAATTTACCAAAAACGTATTGTGACTCTGATTTCTTAAAACTCACAAATAATTGATATAAGAATACAATCAGGCACAAACTGATTAAGGTACTGTGGTGCTACCAGGGGACTCAAAAATAATCTATGGTTTAGCATTAACAGTCGGTACCAATTACAAACTTCTTTTGCCATTTAAAAAAGAAATCTCCAATTTTAATCTTTTTTTTTTTTTGGCTTTTTAGGTTTGCACGTGCAGCTTATGAAAGTTCCCAGGCTGGGGGTTGAATTGGAGCTGTAGCTTCTGCCCATGACGCATGCCATAGCCACAGCAATACAGGATCTGTGACCCACACCACAGCTTACGGCAACACTGGATCCTTAATGCACCAAAAGAGGCCAGGGATAGAACCCAGGTCCTCATGGATAAAAGGCTCATTACAGCTGAGTCACAAGGGGAACTCCTTCCACTTTTAATTGTGATTCTATATAGGAGGTACTAGAGTTCTTTGTTCAATATCTATTAACTACTTATCCACGAGCCTAGAAGAGTTAGTGAAAGCTCTGAGTCTCATTTATTATACTTTTTTCCCCTACTTTTGGCCACACCTGTGGCATATGAAAGATAAAGCCCACACCACAGCAGTGACCCAAGCAGCTGCAGTGACAACACTGAATCCTCAACCTGCTGCGCTACAAGAGAACTCCTAATACACATTTTAGTATCATCTCTCTATAAAATTTTTGATATCAAAGACTTTCTTGATTTACTGCTTCATGATAAAATATATAATTGAAAGTCTGAGACCTATATGACCTAAGATCTTAACTGGGTATTGTACCAATTAGGAATTCATTAAACTGTGAGTAACACCGACCCCGTTTAAAGTACCTTAAAAGAACGTGGGGTTCATAACTTGTGCATCACAAAAGGCCTGGAAATAGATGGCTGCTGCTTTGATTTAGTGCTTTGATTATAAAACAGCCAAGATCTCTTCACTTTTACCTTAAAATGTCACTCCTTGGTCATAAAAAGGGCACTGCAGTTTCAAAGACCACGTATCTGTTTGACATAGAAAGTAGAAGAGGACAGTGTTACCTCTTTCTGACCCCTTTTGTCAGGAAAGAAAAAGGTTCCCAAGAACATCCCTATACATCTCATTTGTTGGTGATAGGTCACATGTCCAACACTAACTTCAAGGCAAGCTGGGAAATTGTCAACAGGTGGTCATGACTGGCTTTGTCCAGTAATGATTTAACACCTTGGGCAGTAAGAAAAAATAAAGGAGTATTTAGCATGGGAAGGGCTGATGACAAACACAGCAAAGAAACTATCTGAGAATTTTATCTAGTGCTGCTGATTGCACCCCAGATTATACCCTTTATAAAATAATCACCTAACAGTCCTCATTATAGGAGGTGATCATCATCATCGAATCTTAGCTTCAGTGCGTGCCATATATTTAAAAAATCTTAACATGAAATCATGTGTATCAGCTTGTGACATACGATTTGGCAGAAAAATACATGGTAAAGCTAAAAAATATACTGTAATCTCTCAAAAGAATCCATTTTCCTGTGAGAAGAGACCAAAACTATCTTGGTTGATAATGCATATTTACTTTGCAAGATAATTTCAGGGATACATCTCAAAATGTCTCAAATACTTTTAGTTGAGATATTTTGTTTTAAACATCTGCTGCTACATTTGCAATTCTGTTATGCTTGCAACACAGACTTTTCATTTCACTATAAATTCTGATGGGTGTGCTTTCATTTCAGTTTAATGAATTTGCGAAAAGAAAGTATCTTTGCCTCTGCAGATAGACATGGTCTTTCCTTCCTAAACTTTCGCATAGTATATAATGTAATAATAATAGCTAATACTTACTCAATACTGAGTATAGGCTAGGTATGTTATCAACTTATTTTACTCTGACACTAATTGCATGTGGTACACCCTGTTGACGCTGGCTTTATAGTTAGGTAAGTGAGGCACAGAGAGACTGAGTAACTTTCCTAACTTATAGTGAAAGGTGGAGCTAGAGTTCAGACCTGGCCTCTCTGGTTCTAGAGCCCAAGTTCTTAACCACCACCTCAGAGACATTTTGTTTATTCTGCTTCCTTGAAGGCAGTGTGCATTGTTCGTTTTTGTCAGGGTCACCATATTTAATGAACCAATCCAAGTCAGCTTGTACCTAACTTTTAGAAGTGAGCAACTTGTAATTGACCTGTTCGTTTTATTTATTTAAAAAACTGTTTTATTTGATATAACTTCAGATTTTGAAAAGTATCCAAGAATAGAAAAATACCCTTCACCCAGATTCCTCGAATGTTAACACTTTATTACATTTATTAACATTTCTTCCTGCCCTCCTCTCTCCCCCTTCCTCCCCCCACACTTCTTTCTTCTTACCTCCCTACCTATCCATCTATGCATCTTATTGGCTAGGACTTAGTCACATGACCAAGCCAGGAAGGCTGAGAAATCTAGTCTCCTTTCTGGGTGACCATGTGTTTTGCTAAGTTTTGAATGTTCTATTATTTACATGAAGAGAAGAAGTTTTCAGCTGTGGTAATAATATCTATATTAAGGTTTGTCTTTGGATTGGATGAGTGATATGTTTTAGGTACCACGATAATATATACACTGTACTTTTCACATATTATGTGTCCAGTACATATTAGCTATTAATAATAGTAATACTCACCTTAATAAAGCATTGGTTTATTGTATATGTCCTCGTTGTTTTATCTTACTCTGATCTCTACCTATCACTTTAGGGCATGGTATTGATGTTTGAGGGCCAAAGGCATTTCCTTTGTAGGCTCTACACCGGAGAAGCCACCATCTACCCTAACATGGTCCGTAGTTGAAAAGATTGAATATTTTTCAGTGTCCTCAAGCTTTTCAGAGATAGTTTTTAAAGCCTTTCGGTAAAATCAGATCCAAAGTAAATGTTAAAAATTCCTTGTCCATTTTACTCATGTATCAGGTCTACTTTTCAGACAAAGGAAACTGTATTTTAACTTATCATTTTCATTCATAATGCATATTGGCCTGATGTAGATTTCTCTCAAAAACTAGGACTTTGGGGAGTTTCCATTGTGGCTCAGCAGAAAGGAATCTGACTAGTATCCATGAGGGCGCAGGTTCTATCCCTGGCCTCATTCAGTGGGTTAAGGATCTGGCATTGCCATGAGCCATGGTGTAGTTGACAGATGCAGCTTGGATCCTAATTTGCTTTGGCTGTGGTGTAGGCCGGCAGTTGCAGATCTGATTAGACCCCTAGCCTGGGAATCTTCATATGACATAGGTGTGGCCCTAAAAAGAAAAAACAAAACAAAACAAAACTGGGACTTCTGGTTTGTGCAGTACAATTGGGGTGCTGACCTCCAAATTTCAGAGTGGCATGAGAGTTTTTTTTTAAATGTAATAAACTTATAGATGGCGCTATATTGACCTGATGAGGTTTATCTTTCTGATAGTCACCTTATGAGAAGAGGATCAAGATGTGTGCTACTTGAAAGCGAGGGCTCATGGTTCGTAAATGTGAAGAAGTCATTCATCTGTCTCCTGGGGTACTTGTTAACATCTAGTCTCCACATTTCAGCGAAGATGATGAGCAGCTAGTTTCTAATAAAATATTTCTAATAATCATGTGTCCACTGGTATTCATGCAGATATCAGTTATGAGACTATAGAACTTAAAGATAATATATATGTAAATACACACACATACATACAGTGTCCAGTTTTAAATATCTAAAATATAAATGTGTTTCATCTAATTAAGGACTTAGATTCCTAGGGCATGTGCTGCACTTTGGGGGACTTTTGATGTACTGAGACTCTTTTGCTGATAATTACCTAAGAACATAAGTATTTTATGAACACATAAGAGATGAGGCTCTGATTTTTTTTTTAAAGTGTGATTTTTATCACTGAATGCATATTGTCATTAAATTGTTAGGTATTTTTCCTGTGGTAATTTTAAAGGCAGTACAAAGTTCATAGGAAGATGTCTGTCCTAAAAAACTGGAGAGAAACACTGATGGAGAAGAAAATATGTAGTCTTTGCCCTTAAATTGACTAGCACTTGAATTTCATCTCAGTCATTATAAATTATAAGGTCTTGGGCACATTTTTCTTACTGTCTCTGAGCCTCCATTTCCCTCCCTCTCTGTAAAATGTTGATTCTAGGCTCATTTCTCTCCCTCTCTATAAAAGGTTGACATATTTGTATTTATACATACACCTATGTTTTTGCTACCTATTTTTGTATAGGAAACCGTTCCAAAACTTAGTGACTTAAAGGAACCATAATATTTATTTTTCTCATGAATTTTCAATATGGGAAGGACTCAGTAAAGACAGCTTTTCTCTACTCCTCTTGGCCTCAAAGGCATAGGCTAGAATTATCTGAATGCCTGTGCATCATAGGATACACATCATTTTTGTATCCAGGAGTGAATGCTGGCCATCAGCTGGGACCTCAACTGTGATTATGGTTGGAGCACCTATATGTGGCCTGTCCGTGTGTGGCCATAGTGGCTTTATTTCTTGAGGGTTGCAAGACAGAGATTCAGACAGAATAAGAGTTGCCTTTAAAGCTGCACATTATATATCACCTTTCCTTATTCTGTTTGTTAGAAGAGAGTCACTAAGGCCAGGCCATTTTCAAGGAAAGGCAAAATCAACTCACCTTTCTGAGAGCGTGAGTTTCAAAACTTGTAGACATGCTTCAAATCACCACAATGACATACTGAAAATGCTCAATAAATATTCATGGTTCCTTTCTTTTCCTTCAGATTTTTCACATATCTGTCCTAGTTTAGGATGTCAGTCAATCTATTTTGTGCCTTGAACTATTAGGTACTGGTAAACAAGATAGAGAAATTCTATTCTCTCATGGGTTTATAGTTGAGTGCACATCTGAATAAACCACATGTATTTATTCAGGTACTTCTAAACACTTATTAAGCATCTATTATGCGAAATGCCCTCAGGTGTGAACTATGAAAGAGTCAGTTGTGGGGTCCATGTCTTCAGAACATCCAGTCTAGCAAGGGGAATAGAACATATATATTAACAATTGTAGTAGAGGGGACTGTGATAGGTGTTATAAGTTAAGATTAGAATAGGGGAGACCAGAGGTAAAGAAATAATTAGCAATTGGATGGTTCATGGTGGGCTTTATAGTATAGATAGTATTCCAGCTATTATTAGAAGGATTTAAATGTGCATTATTATCTGAAATCTCTTCCAAACCTAGTCAACAGAATTTCTTATATTTGTAAACTGTTTTATATTTTACAAAAAAGATGTTATGTCACCTAATTTTTTCAGTAATCATGTTTTTCATAATATTATTATCAGCATTTTATGTATTATATATATAAAGTTATATATAACATTATATATATAATTACATGTAACATTATGCATATATATATATATATATACACATAAAATCACCAGATGAAATTGTGTCTCATAGAACTTAAGTAGTTTACTTAAGATTACATAGATAGTAGAGGACACACAAAGAGAAACAGGAATTTACCTGAGGATTTAATTAGGGCTAAATTATGAAATGTTTTGAATGCCAAGCCAAGGGAGCTCAGACATCATTTGGTAACAAAAGCAGGTTTATTGGCAGCAAAGAAATGTAAATAAGACTGTGTATTTGGGGAAAGTATTCTGCAATTTGTGTCAAAATGGGTCAGAATCAGATTTCTTATACACCTGTAATATTGTCATAACAGTAGTTTATGTCGGAGGTAATGGACCACTGACATGGTGGTGACTTTCATGAAGACAGAGAGGAGTGGTGCATTTAGGAACATATGGGTAGAAGCAACCACAATTGGGCAAGCAAAGAGAGCTGTCAAAGTTGAAGGCAAGATTTTAAACATAAATCATCATGACATTGACATCGATATTGGAGAAAATTATAACACCACAGCTAAAAATAGGCATTTGTTTGTTTGCTTAATATTATTTGTTTATTATTAGAACCAAGATGATATAGCAATTTCATATTATATATTAGGTTTGAGGTGTCAGTGAGTAATTTAGATGGACAGTTAAAATGGAAGGTGAAAATATGGGACAATAGCTCATGGTATGGGAAGGGTTGTTCAGAGATCAAGAAATAAACATTTGCAAATTGAGCTTAGAGTAAAAGATATGTTTGCCAATATTGCTGATTAAGTGAATTTAAGAAGAAAGAAAAGGAAAGGGCAGAGCATTGAGAAATAAATTATTTTTAATAGTTGGTTAAGCCCAGGTCCAGTGAACATCATTCTAATCTGCCTTTCTTAGTCTGTTCGGGGTCTGTAACAAAACACCACATCTTGGTTAGCTTACAAAAACCAGAACTTTATTTCTTACAGTTTGGAGGCTGGAAGTATGATATCAAGGTGACAGCATAGTAGAGTAACAGCCCTCTTCCAGGTTGCAGACTAGTTATAGCATCCTCTCATGGGGTAGGGGTGAGCTGGCTCTCTGGAGTCTAATTTATAAGGGTACTAATCCTATTCATGAGAGCTCCACCCTCATGACCTTGTCATCTCCCAAACGTCCTAGTGATCAGTATCATCTTGGGCATTACTTTGTTACATGAATTTTGAAGGGACATAAACATTAGTCTTAAGCACTGCCTAAATGCTTTTGAAATTACGACATGAAAATAAGAATTCATTTATTTGCTTATTTGCTTTGGCATTTGAAAAATAACTCCTTTCCTTTTTCTTCTTAATTGTGGGAAGGATGTGCAAATAAATGAGAATGTCTCAGTATATTTGGGGAGGAGGGAGGAAGAGGATGAGACCATGAATGAGAAGGGCATCTCAATATAGGGACAGAAGGGAAAGTTTTTTTTTTTGCTTTTTAGGGCCACACCTGAGGTATATGGAAGTTCCCAGGCTAGGTGTTGAATTGGAGCTACTACTGCTGACCTACGCCACAGCCACAGCAACGCAGGATCCCAGCTGCATCTGTGACTTTTACCACAGCTCATGGCAACACCCAATCCTTTAACTCACTGAGTGAGGCCAGGGATAGAACCTGCATCTTCACAGATACTAGTCAATCTTATTACCGCTGAGCGACAACAAGAACTTCTGGAAAGTGTTTCTCATTGTAGGATCTTAAGAGGTAGGAGACACCATCTGTGATACTTGTCATAACTGCCTCAGACCTATACGTTTTGGGAATCAGGAAAATTTGAAAGTGTTGTGTGTATATTGATTAAGTTGACTGATGTTATCTCTGATTTGGTTGTGCCATGAAAGATTTATCTCTCGGTTTTCTCTGTCCTGATGAAAACCACCACCATATCAGTGGTTCATTACTTTAGACATAAACTGTTGTCAGAACAGGATTCCATGCCTCTAAGAAATCTGATTCTGTCCTAACATTAGGAGAAAAGCATGGCTTTGGAGTCAAAACTGGAATTTAAATCCCAGCTCTGCCCTATTTGAGCTAAATTAGTTTGGACAAGTTACCTTAACGCTGAGCTTCAGGTTCCTCATCTACAAAATAAGGTTAATAATACCTCCTGAGTCTGAAAGAGAGAAATAAATAAAAATGTATGCACAACACAGAGTAGAAAGCTAGCACACATGAGGCAATTCTGATGATTACATTGCTAATGTCAGTATAGGTTCATTTGTCTCAGAGGTTAAAAAATTAGAAGATCCAAGCTATGTGTAGAATTACAGGATTCACTGCACACCTTAAGGACTCTGACATCTGGAAACTCCAAAAGACTATATGCTGTGACTTTATTTGATGAGAGTACAAGCAATGTCATCAAGAAACTCAGTAGGAGAGAAAATGATTATCGTATTTTACCACTGCTTTTATTTTAATAGCATTGCTTAATAATTATTGCCATTTTAGCTTTTCTTATTTTATGTATGTGTGTACATGTGTATAGGTGTGCATGTGTGTTCAGATGTGATTATAGTAAAAATAGAAAGAACACTGGATTTACAAACCAAAATCTTGAGTTTGTGTCCTGCCTTTTCCACTTATTAGCTGGATGGCTTCATCTCTGAACTTCCTCATTTGTTAAATAAATAAAGCTTAACCTCATCCTTGATATTATGCAATTAAAGTTATATGAAAGTCCTTTGTAAACTATAAACTACAGTATAACTAGGGTTGTGATTTGTTTAATCATAAATATAACTTGCCTTTACGTCATGGTGTCAAACAGGATTTTACCTAGAATACCCACAATACACAACCTTGAATTTTGCTTACAAAAGAAGTCTGAAACTGAGCCTTTACTTAATTGCTTAACAATGTTTGAAGTGGTATGGGAAGAAGCAATCCCATATATCTTCTAGTCTTAATTTATAAGTTGGGGTGTTCTTCTTATTTTTTGCTTCTTTTAATTCTCATCAATGAATACATAAGGTCACAGGACTTTATATAATTTCTTTAGCTGGGTATGAAGACACATGACTTACATATTGAAGTGCAATACTGCTCATAGGATAATTTGAGGCTGGCAAGATGATAATGAGAGTAGCTCTTTGAGGTAAAAAATCTAAGAAATTGTACAAGGTTAAGATAAGTGTTCGGCCATGCACTGCTCTTCATCTTTGCCTTATGTGCAGATGTTGGAGATGGTACTGAAAATGAAACTGTATCCGCTCATACATGAATATCAGTTCTAAGCTTTGATCTGGAAAACAGCTTTGAGAACGATCACATCGATGATTTTGATGAGAGTTTAATTTCCGTTTGTTAGAACTACCACTGTAAAGTCAATCACATCTAATGTCAACTCTCTTCCCCCTTCTCTCCTTTTCTTCTTTCTTTCGTTGTCTTCATATCTGGAACACCAGTGAGTTCTGTGCATGCATTGCACTAAATTCTCCATTGAGGGGCTTCTGGTCAGCCTTCTCACATTATGTGTCACGTACCTTTCCCCTGTATCCATACAGGCTCTCACTGATTGTTTTCAGACTATAGCTCTTATGTTATCTTAGAAACCACTATATAGACCTGAGTCTGACCTGGGATAAGAATTTGTATTATTTTTTTTTCCTGCCATCATTCCATCAATGTTTCTGCCTAAGTGGGTGAAAATAAGTGTGTAGAGTTTATTTGATGGGATTTCCCCATTTATTTTACCCAGTCTGGATTTACCCATTAAAATTTTCGGAGTTCCCGTCGTGGCGCAGTGGTTAACGAATCCGACTAGGAACCATGA
>PVHT020000521.1:4829033-4931794 GCA_004024745.2 Catagonus wagneri
AAAAAAAAAAAAAAAAAAAAAAAAAAAAAATTTCAAACTCCTTAGTGTCAACATAAGTATGAGAAGGGTATGCTGATTTAGGTCACTTGGATAGGCAGCCTTTTTTTTTTTTACATGTAAATGCCACTAAAATTCTAGAACTTCTGAGGCACAACTATTAACTCAAGGATTATAATATTATTAATGGCATGGTCTGTTTTGATTGTTTAAAGGAACTTCTGTGTTACTCAACATTTTGCCATGAGTCAAACTTTTAAAGATATTTTTCACACAGTTTAAGTAATCATCACAGAGTTTAAGACTGGTTTAATACTTATAGTTAAATTATTGCCAGGAGAGGTAGAACAATTGCCTTTTAAAATTTGTGTCTTAATTTGAATTTCAACTCAATTAACAGAAATACATTGAACATCTGGCCTTTCAGGCATGACGTGGAAGTAAAATTTTTCTCGGATAAATTCTTAATTAGCGACTTGATTTTTTAAGTATAATTTATCAAGTTAATGAGCTAAATGCTTGTCTTCCTTTACACTCTAATTTCATTAAAATGACTGAAAAATATTTATAGGTCTATAAATTATTTATTTATGTGTCTATCAATTCTAAATTATGATGGAAAACAAGGATATATGTAGTGGTTTGATCAGAGTTTTTCAGGAATTGCCTGGAAGCTGGAAAGCAGATGAGATCAAATTGATTGAGAAATAAGAGTTATAAAAATGCATCTCAAAATAGCCATGGGAAAAAAAAAACTCTTTCAAAAGTAAAAATGTTTCCTGTGGTTCTCCAAGTTCAGAGGTAATAAAGTAAGGAGCTAATAGGGTTGTAATCAGGGCTGGTATTTAGCCTTACACAGGTTCGTTTGTACCAGCTGTTTAATAATTGAAATGCATTATACAAGACGATAAATACCTCTTGCCGTGAGCCCTAAGCCCCTAGGACCCTCACTTAGAACTACATGAACGTCCCCATGACTTAATAACCAAGGGATTAATACTTGGAACACAGGTAGCCATCAGGATCCTGATTCTCTTCCTGATTGTGAGGTGCCCAGGTGCCTCTGTTAATTATTTTAAATTTCATCCCTGCTGTGGTATAATACCCAGGGACCTTAAAGATGACATTTGGAAAAGCTGGCCTATGTTTTTGACCCCTCTTCTTCAGCCCACATCTTAAGGCTACATCCTGGAAACTTCTCTTTTCAGAAACTTAAAAATGCCCGTGGAGGGCTACCAGCTTGGATACTGAGTCTGAGAAAAATGCAGAGTAGAACTCAAATCAGCTCTGGAGCCTTCTTAGCAGAAATGTAGGAAAGGATATGAAAATTATTTTAGGAGAATATAACTATACTTTGCACTTTTTGAGTGTTTACTCTGTTCCAGGCACTGTTCTACAAGATTTACATGTGTAGATTTAACCCATTTCAACAACATCATGAGAAAGATTATTGTTATTGCCCCCGTTTTACAGATGAGGAAACCAAAGCTCAGAGAGGTACAGTGACTTGCCGAGGGTCACAGAGCCAATCAGTGGCAAAGCTAGGTTGTGCATTTTGGCTCTCTAGCCTTCCTCTGATCTGTTGTTCAATCCTGTCACTCATATACATTGAAGTGCTCTGTTCCAGGTGAATACATCCATGTTTCAGCAATTTTGGAGTCCTAGCTCACTTACTTCCTAATAATCACTTATGTCCCGTCAATAAATTCCATATGGGTGAAGACACACATAATTGATTTCTGTGGCCATTTACCTTTTAGTACATTAAAAACTATAGTGATATATAGAGTAATGAATAAAAGTGAATAAAACAACTAAGCAGAACAAATTAATTAGGTAGGAATTAATGAAGTAAAATTTACTAGTAAATTATTGAGAATTAATAGGCAGAAATTAATAAAACAAAAGCATAAAATAGTATACTTCAACAATTAAAGCAAACAGTGGTTCTCTGAAACATATCAAGTAAACCAAATGTCTAACTAAAAAAAAAGCAACTACCCATATATTGGACACAAGTGAAAAACATAACTATTGCTATAGGGAAGATTTTGAAAACATAAACAAAACTTACCTTTCATGGCTATATAAGATTGCATTTTACAATCTATGCATATCATTAATTTTATGGAATATATACATGGCCAAAACTGACTGAAAAAGAGATAGAAAGTGTACATGTAAACAAACAGATGAAATGGAAAAGACAGTCAGTGATCTACACTTAAAATAGCATTAAGCCAAAAAAAAGAAAAAGAAAACCACCAAAAACAGTATTAGGCCAAAGGTGTACACATGATTTTGATAAAACCGTTAAAGAAACTGGTTCTGAGAATACTTAGGTAATATTGTTTCAGAATATAAAAAAGGACAGAAAGCATGTCAAATCAATCTATAAATCTTGCATATTTCTGTTAATCAGCCAAGAATAATAAAAAGAAAAACATAGATTTATTTTACTTATAAATAAATAAAATGAAATAAAATATAATAGTCACTAAATTTAGCAACATCTCAAAAGAATAATATGGCATGCTGGAGTTCCCGTCATGGCTCAGTGGTTAGCGAATCCGACAAGGAATTATGAGGTTGCAGGTTCGATCCCTGGCCTTGCTCAGTGGATTAAGGATCCCGCGTTGCTGTGGCTGTGGCGAAGGCCGGCGGCTACAGCTCCTGTTAGACCCCTAGCCTGGGAACCTCCATATGCCGCGGGTGCAGCCCTAGATAAGGCAAAAAGACAAAAAAAAAAAAAAAGAATAATACGGCATGCTAAAGTAAAACTTTATCCCAGAGAGACAAGAATGGTTCAACATTAGAAAATCAATGAATGTAATTTATTAAATAAAGTACCATTCTCACAACAGCCCAAAATCATTTGCTAAAGTTGAATACCCCTCTCTAACCAAAACACTTAATAAAATAGAAAGGAAAGGAAATCTTCACAATTAATGTATGATATAATAGGGCTTTGTCTAGAAACAAAAGCTATTCTAGGTATTTCAAGCAGGAATGTAATATAAGAAACTGAGTACTTTAAAAATTGACATATGCATTTCACTGTATTTTATCCCCTTAAATATTTTAGAAACACATTACTTGACAGGCAAGAGAAGTAAAGGCTATGGAAAGCTCACTATCAGATTTCAGGTTTGCCAGTAGTTTTTTGGAAATTAGTAGGTTGCCACCGACATTCTAGGTAAGAACTGCAGAAAACCATTGCTGTTGGGAACAGCCGCTTGCTCCACTGTGTTGGTTGATAAAGGTGGGAATGTTATTGGTTTCTGAAGAACCTCATATCTGCCAGAGCTCAAGCATCTGCCCATTACTGCTGGAGAAGAAGTGGTTTTGGCTTCCCTCCACCTTCCAAATCTCATAACGTGCTTCGCAATGGTGGACTCTGAACTGGAAACTTAAGGGCAAATGATTGTGTGGTGAGAGCCTCAAAGGGAATTGGAATTGTGTTCACATGAATAGAAAATCTGTCACTATGATGACCCAAAACTCTAGAGTATCCTTTTTTAAATTTAGTTTTATTGGAGTATAGTTGTTTTATAATGCAGTATTAGTTTCAGCTGTACAGCAAAGTGAATAAGTCATTTATATATATACATATATATATCTTTTGAGTAGATTTTCCTGTGCTATATAGTAGGTTCTCATTACAACCAATTATGAAATATTGACTTTAGCAACAAAAGGAAGATATCCATTGACATGGCCACATTTAAAAATTAGATGCCTAGCAAGTGATATGAAGCAATAAAAAGTATTAGAGGTGTTAATGCTGAAAAACGAAAGATTAATAGTCACACTTTGCAGACAATGGAAGAGTCCATCTGAAAATCCAGGAATTAGTAGTCAAAATATTTCAGGAATTTCTACTCATTAATAATAAAAGATAAAAACACAAGTAAAGAAATAAGTATAAATTAGTAATTATAGGAAAAGTTAAGGGAATCATCATCATCAGTCCAAACATCATTTTGTTTTCAAGGAGTTAAAAGTTTTAAACAAAAATGTGATACCACGCATTTTTCCCTCTAAGATTAACAAATACTAAGTACATTGACAGTATACAGGATTTATTGTGTGGTATTTTATTAATATATTATTTAATATATGAGGAGCCACATAATCTTATACATTTTATTGGCTTATAAGTAATTATGATACTTTTTTCAAGCCTTTTCTCTCTCTCCTTTTTCTCTCTCTCTCCTTTTTCTGGGACCTCTGAATGTTGCTATCTTAATGTTTTCTCAGTGGTCCCTTAAGCTGTTCTCACTTTTAAAAATTTGTTTCTCTATTTTTTTTTTTTTTTGCTGTTCTGATTGGGTGATTTCCATTTTTCTTTCATATCACTTATCCATTCTTCCGTACCATCTACACTGCTATTAATTCCTTTTAGTGTATTTTTCATTTCAGTTATTGTATTCTTCAGTTCTGACTAGTTCTTTTTTGTATTTTCTAATACCTGGTTAAAATCCTCACTGTGTTCATATATTCTTTTCCCTGATTCAGTTAGCATTCTTATTACTAATGAGGTCTTAATCTGGTAAATTATTTGTTTCATTTGTTGTTTTTTATTTTTTTTTTCAGGGTGCTTTTTTTTTTTTTTTTTTTTTTTTTTTTTTTTTTTTTTTTTTTTTTTTTTTTTTTTTTTTTTTTTTTTTTTTTTTTTTTTTTTTTTTTTTTTTTTTTTTTTTTTTTTTTTTTTTTTTTTTTTCTGTCTACTTGTATTTCTTAACTTTCTCTGTCTCTATGAAATTAGGTGAAACAGCTACTTATCCTGGTCTGGAAGGAATGCCCTTGTGCTCAGAACAAGAGGGGCTGGTGCAGGTGCTTATTGTGGGTCTGGGTCTGGGTGTAGACTGTGGCAGTCCTAGCCACAATCAGACACCTGGACCATTTCTGATGTGTGGCCCCAATAAGTGCCAGAAATGACTGCCCCTACCCTGCTCAGATGCCTTTTTCCAGTTCTGAGCTGCCACTGTCCGTCACAGCTGAACTCTCCACTCATTTGTCGCAGCCCTTTTCTTAGCGTGAAGTTGCAGCATGAAGCAAGTGGGACCAGAGCACTCAGCTCAGGCTGGGATGCAATCTGGGAGTCATGGGAGATAGGCCAGCATCCTCTGCAGTTTCAGTCTGCACTCTCTGCCCTGTTTTCGGAGTAAGCAAACGTGTGTGTTCCTCACAAGCAGAGTACAGGCTTTCTACAGCCCTCCTGTTAGTCCCACTGGTCTTCCAATCAGACGAGGGGGATACATCTTCCTGGTGTAAGTCCCCGGGGCGGATGTGCCCAATGTATGGTTTAAACTGCTCCCAAGGGAAGATCTCCACCTGTGCAATCCCCCTCATCTTTTGAGTCCCCTTCCAGGGTCATAGGGCCCTTTCTGCCCGATTCCTTCTGGATCTCTTACAGCTTCATTGTATAAAAGTCTTTCTGCCAATGTCCTGTTAGTTTTCTGTGAGAATTGTTCCACCTGTAGATGTATTTTTGATATGTTCATGGGTGGAGGTGAGTTTTTAATGTCCCCTTACTCTGTCATCTTGATCTCTTCTTCCCAAGCATGCTTTTTCTTTTTCTTCTTTTTTCTTTGGGAGAAATCTGGCTATCTGTGAAAACATATGTGTGTAGTCAGCAGTTCTACTAGGTATCTAACCTATGAGAAATTCATACTCATGCAAAAATATGCACATAAAAGGATGATAATTGAAGCAGTGTTTTTAAACCCACCAAATGGAATTTCCTTAAGTTTCTATCAGTAGGTTAATGCTTAAATGAATAGTGATTTATGTATATTGTAAAATATTATTCAATCATTAAAAAGAATGAGTTATGTCTCCATGAACTGATTTGGAAATATACCAATTACATATTGTTAAATAAAAGTGGAAAGATGTAGAGCAGCCCATATATTATGGTTTCCTTTACGTTGGAAAGCATACATTTGCATATCTGTCCATACATTAGGGAAATGACTTGAAAAAAGATGTTAAATGAGGTATTAAAACTGTTAAAAATTGATTGCCTCTGGGATGGAGAGTGAGCTAGGAAGGAGAATATGTATGGGGCAAAGAAATAAAATGAGATGAATTTCTTACTCTTTATAATTTTGATTTGTTTGAAATTTTTACAAATTGAAATGTATTACTCAAGTAATTGTTAAAAATAGAAAAGTTAGTCAAGGAGTTCCCATTATGACTCATCAGGTTAAGAACCCAACATAGTATCTTTGTGGATGTGGGTTCAATCCCTGGTCTCACTCAATGGGTTTAGGGTGCAGCACTGCCACAAGCTGTGGCATAGGTTGCAAAGCTGCAGCTCCAGTTCGACCCCTAGTCTGGGGACTTCCATATGCCACAGGTGCAGCCATAAAAAGAAAAAGAAAAGAGAAGTAAAGTAAGTTAAAATCTTCAGTTCTCTCCACTGTATTTCCATTCTGTCTGTTTTTTAAATTAAAGTGTGGTTTCTTTACAATGTTTCATCAAGTTCTGTTGTACAAGTGACCCAGTCACACGCAGTTCCCTGTGCTGTACAGTAGGGCCCTACTGACCATCTGTTCCAAATATAACAGTTTGTATCCAAAAACCCTAAACTTTTAGATAATGTGGCCTACCAAATAATACCAAAACACTGAGCATAAGAGCCAGTGATGGATGACTTTTCCTCTCTCTAGTTCAACTGCTTTTGCCTACCAGGATCGATCTTGGGTTTTTCACATCCATTTCAGACATTTCTGGTTCTGGCTCTCTTCCTGAAATTTGAGACTCAGCTTCCCTCTTACTCCTAAGATTTTTATTGAGAGTGCCCAGGACAGTTCTTTCATTTTAGTGTCTACGCTTATATTTTCTATATAATATAACAGAACAGCAATCTTTTAAAACTGACTCATCATGTTCACAGAATGTTTTTATAGAGAGAGAGACCAAGTCTGAGAGAGCTTGACTGGCAAGTTCATATAGGCTTATGTGCCCTGCATGAGCTTGGGGCCTCTATTTCCTTCTCTATGAGATGAATATGTAATTTATGTTGCACGTGATCATTTTCAGCTTTATCACGGTACTTAAGTGAAAATAACGTCTGCTTTAAATGACAGATATACCTTAGATATAGGTAGGTATATTTTATTGTTTGATTTTTGCTGTATGTTGTTAATCACTTACCAATCATGGTCACAGTTTGTGATGAATGATGGCAACACAAGGTCTCATCTAATCCAGCTTCTGAGGTCTTGAGATAGAATTTAGTATTTTTCTAGATAAAGTCTGAAAACATACACACAAAAATTTGTTTAGTAGACCAAACTAAAATGCTTTGTATTTGATTGTATTATAAAAAATTCCTTATTGCCATTTTATTCTTTAATATATAATCATAAAGGCACATTTGCACATACAAGACCAATGAAATGACTAAAATCTTAATTATGTAGCATTGAATATCACTTTTATCTTAGTTTGGAAATTAGAGTACATTTCTTAAGGTTTTTGGAGAGCAAAATCAATGGTTATTTTCTCAGATAACAGACTGTACGTTAACTGAGTGAACACCTTAAATATAGAATGTTGAGAAGCCACATTTTGAGAAAGAAAGGAGGAATACCAAGAAAAGAAAGATACAAGCTAGTTAGTGCGGTGAATACTGTAGGCAACAAACTTGTAAAGATGTATTATTTTTCCTTTGGAATTATTATTCACTTTAAAATACAGACTTTATATTAAATTATGAGGTTTTTCAAGACAGAGATCTAAATTTATCATGTTTTAACTCTAAGCCCTTACCATGGCACTTGACAATGACAATCCAGTTTTGGTTGAATTAGAAGTCCTTTCATAGGTCAGGTCAAACTAAATATGCTATGACTTCTCTAGTTAGGGGAAGAAGCCATAGAAGACAATTTATTTCTATCATGCTGATAAACATTTATATAGTTTAGCCTTCTAATTTGTTCATAAATTTAACATAATTCCAGATATAATACTGGAATGTGTGTGTGTTTGTGTGTGTGTTGATGGGGAAGAATGTATCAAAATTCTGAAATCCATTTGGAAAAATAAGAAAAAATACCTAGAGATTCTTGAGAAGAATAATAAGGAGGGAGTACTTGTACTGCCAGTTTCTGAAGCCAAATATAAAACTAAAATAATTATAGTAGAGTTGCACTAGCTCCAAAATGGATGGAAACATTTAAAGGAACAGAATTGAAAGCCAAGAAAGAGGCCTAATATATTAGCACGTTGCCTCAAATCAGTGGCAGAAGATGAAGTGGTTGTTGCCGAAATATTTAGTAATACATTTTACAAGTTATACAAAACAGGCTTCAGAAGAATTACATCAAGTATAAAATGTTAACTTAAAGAAACTGGGTAAATACCTACATGATGCTAGACTATCAAGGGCTTTCTAACATGACATCAAAAAGAGCAATTCTAACTAAAGGAAAGAAAAATTTAACTCGTAAAAGAATTCTCTGTAGCAAAAGTCAACTTAATCATTGACAAGGCAAGCAGAAAAATGGAAAATATATCTATATCATAGGATAAATTACTCTTCTTAAGAAGAGTTATTTTTTGTCAGTTAAAACAAGGCAACAAGCAAAAAGCTAAACATATAACGACTCAGTAGATATCAGGCAAAGGACATGAACAGTAAAGTCATAAATAAAGAAATAAAAATGGCTAAAAAAATTAAAAACTTTCTTTTTAGTGTTAAAATTAAAGAAAACAACATATCAAATGCTTTATTTACTATTTATATTTTGTGTGATTTTGGAGGTATTAAGGTATTCATAGAAATGTTTCAATATAAAAGACAAAATGTGAAAAGCTGAAAAACATTGACAAATGCAAAAATTGTTTAGAAACGACAAATCAAATAGGAGTATAAGGAAACATAAGAGATCAGATTACTCTGCAACTGTATAACTTCTAATATATGCCATCAATATGACTATGGGTATCCCAATGTTCAGAGAAAAATTTAAAAATAGAATGATTTTATGAAAGTTATATTATCCACAATTTAAAGCAGTAGACTTCTATCCTGTTGGTGGGAATTTGTATGACAACATTGGTCCTTAAAAGTAAATTTGGTAAATAAAAAGGTAAATTCTAGAAGCTTTGAGTTCATCTATAACATTTTCTATGAAAAGTATTCATAAATCAAGATATTAATTTCTTGTTTTTTTAAGATGAGTTACATCCTCAGCTTATATCTGCCTGCACTTCTGAAAGCAGTATTATGCACACACTTGGTGCTCAACAATTGTTTTTGATGGAGATTAGCTTGAAGCTCAAATCTTACAAACTTGCATTAGTTTCATGGTATCTATTGCACTAGTTGTGTACCATTTATACTATGGTAATGAACCTTTTAATTGATGTTTTAATATTTATTATATAATGTTTATATTTGGACAAAAATCACAAGACATTGCGATCTTGAAAAAAAGCACAATAAAGCTAAACCTATAGGTTTTATAACTAAGGAATGATAATCTTAGTGGAATTGAGTTCTACCATTTCTATCACAGATGATGTTGCTCCTCACTTATCTGTCTCCTCTTCAAAATCTAGAGATTATTGCCTTTAGTTGTATTTGAATCTTTCCATCCCCCCCCCCTTAAAGACTGAATCAGTTTAAAAATATAGATTACAAAACTGAGATAGGAGTTCCCTTCGTGGCTCAGTGGTTAACGAATCCGACTAAGAACCATGAGGTTGCGGGTTTGATCCCTGGCCTTGCTCAGTGGGTTAAGGATCTGGCGTTGCCGTGAGCTGTGGTGTAGGTTGCAGACACGGCTCGGATCCCGCGTTGCTGTGGCTGCGGTGAAGGCCGGCAGCTACAGCTCCTGTTAGACCCCTAGTCTGGGAACCTCCATATGCCGCGGGTGCGGCCCTAGATATAAGGCAAAAAGACCAAAAAAAAAAAAAAAAAAACTGAGATAGATCTGGCAGGGACTCTGCTGTGAGTCATTTATTTAGGACATCCATCAATGACTATGTATTAGGAGCAATGACAATTACTTGGTCCATGAAATCACTTTAGAAAGCATTCTCGATCCTGAATTACCAGGTTATCTATCTGTGTTTGTTTTACCTAGTATGATTTAGTCACTTTCATATCATTAAGAGCCTTTATTAGTTTATGTTATTCCTCTTAGTCCAGGAAGCAGTCATAATATATAGAACTCCAAGTCTGAGTCAAAACTAAAATGGGTTTGGAGTTCCCGTTGGGGCTCACTGGTTAATGAATCCGACTAAGAACCGTGAGGTTGCAGGTTCGATCCCTGGCATTGTTCAGTGGGTTAAGGATCCGGCGTTGCCGTGAGCTGTGGTGTAGGCTGCAGACATGGCTTGGATCCTGCGTTGCTGTGGCTGTGTCGAACGAAGGCTGGCAGCTACAGCTCCTGTTAGACCCCTAGCCTGGGAACCTCCATATACCACGGGTGTGGCCCTAGATAAGGCAAAAAGACAAAAGAAAAGAAAAGAAAAGGAAAAAACTAAAATGGGTTTCTAGAGCATAAATAGAAGAGTCACCACTACAGACAACATCCAAAATTATGCTAATATCTGGGCAATATACATCAGCTAATTTCCCCAGACTTACCTTTAAAATATTTACTTTTTTTTCTCCTTTTATTTATCCATTATAGCTGTAAAATATTTACTTTTTTTGATGTCTAGCTATTTTCTCAAGTATCTGTCTCCTCTTTTGGAAATGTTTTGTTCTGTTGCCTTGCTGTAGATGGACAAATCTGAGTTCTGAATACTCCCTTTAACTCCATAAATAGCAAACATGTGCCACCATGTGCTGGTAAATGGGCTATCTGACCAAAAAATCAAGAACAAAAGCCCACCCTCAAAAGCCAGAAAAAAAGAAAGGAGAGAGAGAGAGAGAGAGAGAGAGAGAGAGAGAGGGAGGGAGGGAGAGAGAGAGAAAAAAGAAAGAGCCTGATTTGTAGTGTCTGCTGATTTCTGTGTTATAAATATTTCCACCATGGCCAATTTCAGCCACCAACAGCTCATAAATTCCTAAATATTTAGCAATTGGCTCTCTGTGAGCTTGAACACACTACTGTGTGTGTGTGAGAGTGAGTGTGAGACAGAGAGAAATGGCAATCCTTTTGGAGAGAGTGTTGAATCTGATTAGGATTCTGAGAGCTAAAAAGAAAAGATAAAGGTAGATCAGAATCATCTAGGGATTTGTTGCAAATTTACTTGCAGATTGTTAAAATTCATTCCTACTAATCACCCACATCTTTTAAGAAAAAATTGAAAGCTTTCCCATGAGTCCTTGGCTTTTAAAATGCCATTTGCATTCTTTTGGCCTTTGTTAATACCTATCCATTTAAATGTTTCACAAGCTGCTCCTCCTGCCTGCATTGGCAGGCAGCTTCTCATCTGTGGAGAGTCTTGTCCTGGTGCAGGATGAGCTTGAATGGTGGGTGACTTCAGGTGAATTATCTTTCATAGCTCTGACTGCAAATGAGATGGGAGAAGAGAGGGTGGAACGTTTTTTTTTTTTTCCTTGCTGCTCCAAGGTTATTTTGTGCTTAGGTTATTGTAATGGAGGTTATTGTAATGGATAGAAAGCCAAGCCATCAACTATTATTAGATACTCCTGAACCTGGAAATGCTGAGGTGAGGGTATGTAAGGATGGGTACAAAAAGACACTGGTTTGCATTCAAGAAAATTATAATGTTATTATAAGACAGATGCACGTGTCCTTGGCTATTAATTGATGGTTGAGGTTTTCAATTTTAGGACTTAATGTTGGGATTTGGTAGAAATAAAGTTTAGAGCAAATTTTGACTGGTGTTTATTCCTAACTGCCATGGGCCAAGCAGATGCATTTTAAATTTGTATATCAGGATGTTTAAAATAGATAATCAACAAGGACCTACGGTGTATATTGTATATTTCAAGGAACCCATTCAATAACTGTAATAACCTATATGGGAAAAAATCTTATAAGAATGGATATATGTATATGTATAACTGATTCACTTTGTTGTAAACCTGAAACTAACACATCATTGTAAATCATCCATACTCCAGCATAAAATAAAAATTAAAAAGATAAATTTATATATCAGGGATAGGGACAGAGAAGACACGAGTAAACACTTTCATTTTTTTGGACATCTGCCACTTTTCAATGACAGCAGCTAACAATGAGTAGTTACTATATTGGGTCTTTTGCTAAACAGTCTATACGACTTTGTATCATTCTTACAGGTTCATTAAATAAGAATATTAGTACTGTTTTATAATTAAGAAAATTAGGGCCTAGAGAAGTTGAGGGATGTATTTAACTTAAAATTATGTATTTATGTTTTCAAACATGTTGTCAATTTATAAATTTATGTGATTAATTTGCATATTAGGGGAATAAAGTGATAGAGAAATTAACAGGTCTAACATATGTGTATAATCTTTGGTAGGGGTTCTCTCACTGGCCATAGTTTGAGGGTACTTCTTGGTGGCCACACCACAGCATGTGAAATTACTCTCCTTGTCCACAAAACCCTTTCCAGTTATGTGTAACCTTCAAGTATTCTTGGATTATGTCTTTTGGTGGCCTGAGTTTCTAACTCAAGTGAAATCATGTGTAAACGTGCAGTGTGACCCTGGAGGCCCAAGACAAAGGAAAAAAAAAAAGAGGCTGATAGCAATGGAGTTAAAAAAAAACTGCCCAGATGCACTTAAAAAAGGTGAATTAATAATAATTTGTGGTTTCATGCTCCACCTTGGAATGTAGGAATTCCTAATGGTTTTATACTTATGTCTATTATACATCTTTTGGACATTTTTAGAGACAGTGTTTCTGTTCATGAATAAACATTTTAATGTTTATATATTTACATAAACTGTTTAGTTAATATTGATGTGTTGTGGAAATAAATGGGGCATAACTGACTTTTTAAAACCCAACCAGAGTATAGCTTGTTTTTTTTTTTCTTATGCAAAATTTCAGTTGGATTTAAGGATTTTTGAATCACTTGCCACTTTTCAGGAACCTACGCAAGAAGTGAATTGAGAAATGTTAATATATATGTCATTGAGTTGCTTTTTAAGAATCATAGCCCTGAAAAAATAAAAATAAAACATACTAAATAAGAGGGATTACCGCTAAGAATCAGGAGAATCCAGGGCAAAAAAATAAGATATAATTAGCTAATTCTTATTATCCTTTAGAAGCAAGTGTTCTGATTTTTAAAGAAAAGTGACATTTTCTCAGACAGCACATTCGCATAAGAGTTTCTCACAACTGGACTTATCAAAGGGACATTTACCAACATAATATTTTCATCTACAGTTTTATAATAGATATACAAGAGGTCTTCATATGACTTTTTTGTTGTGTCTACCCTAATAACAATCTGAGGACATAAATAAATTAATTCTGTTGGAATTAGGTTGAACTAATGAGGCTCAGAGATGTATGAAATATTGTATGAAATTAGCAAACAAAACAAGGAAGCATGTAATCATATATTTTCCTGAAAGTTATAAACTCTAGACTTTGGTCAGAAATTAAAAAAAAAAAGTAGTAGGTGTTGGTATAGTGAATAAGTCTCAGGGTAAAAATTAGGCTGATACTCAACCTAAATTTTGAAAACAGGAATCAATGAGTGGGTATTAGTAGGTTAAGAACTACAAAAGAGAGTTAATAGTGTCATGCTGTCAAGATCTAGGGTAAAAAATGATAAGGAACTTTATCTGAGTGGAACACACTGTTCATAGTGAAAGATACCAGAACACACAGTTTCTAGATTGTGAGAGCCATTAAAGAACAATTTGTGTCTGGCTTGTTTTCCTAGTACCTAGGACAGTACCTGTGCCTGACGCAATGTAGGAGTTTTTACGTATTTTTGCCTGATGTTTGATGCCTACAGGTAATTTTAGCCCTAGTTCAGTGAAAATGTCATAACAATAAGAATTAAAGGTCCTGAGTCCAAATTTTGACTCTGTTGTACACTTCTCAGGTATATAATCTTGCCTAATTTGTTAACTGTCTGAACTTTATTTCTTAATCTGTAAATTGTGGATTAAAATACCAAGTTGTCAGACCCATTGTGAAGATGAGAAAAGGTGGTACATTTGAGGAAGAACTTTGTAAACATTTTTGTTCTCTCGTTTAAGATGCTATTAATTAAAAGAACCCTACAGTGCATTGTAAATCAGCTATACTTCAATAGATAGGTAGATAGATAGTCAGAGAATCCTTAATGTCCAGTTACACTGTTTATGCTTCAGTAGGATGGCTGTGATTATTATGTGTTGATTCTTAGTAACTTGTCTCTTTCTTCTGGGCATACAGCTTGACTAAATGTCCTAGGTTCCTTTCATTCGAAGGGGTCAACATAACTGAGTTTCAGCCAATGGAATGTGAATGAAGTTAATGTATGCTGCTTTCAAACTGGCCCCATAAACACCTCTGACAAACGCTTCCACACATTTTTTTTTGGCCACACCTGTGACATATGGATATTCCCAGGCTAGGTATCAAATCTGATCTATAGCTGCGACCTATGCCACAGAGACAAGGCCAGATCCTTAACCTGCTGTGCCACGGTGGGAACCCCCACATCTCTTTTTTTTCTTTAAATTTGCATGATGGAGAAGACTCTGAAGATCTGGGAAGTGGAGCAAATGATAGAAAAAGCCTCAGTCCCTAAGTTACCACTTTGATAGAAAGCTACCTAGAAGGGCACACTTGACAAGGACTTTCCACATTGGATAGTTGCCTGAATTAGACTTCTGTTGTATTGAGCAACTTAAAGTTTAAGGGTTATTTTTACAGTGGCAATGCCATCTGATGTGAAAAAATGTATCAGAAAGTCCCTGAAGGTCTTGATCAGGTATTGTCATGTAGAAAGTAGTAATTGGATGAGCATATTATGCAGTGGTACACAGTGGGAATTGAAAGGAGGAGCTGAACGTTGTCCTAGCAGACAATATCGGGGAGCCTCTTGGATTTAGCGTTAAGTGCCTTAACTCATACAGGAAGGTGAAAATGGCAGATATAAGAAGAAGCAGATATACTCAGGAGATGCTTGAGATAAAGGCTGAGCTCTGCATCAGCCTGACTAGGCAGGTGCCTGGGAGAATTAGCAACAGAAACTATACTTAGTGAAATAAAACAACTTCATTTATAACAGTGGTCCCTTTTTTCCATCTACAGGAGCAGGGTTGGGTTAGAAGCTCCGAAGTTGTGGCCCCAGGAGAGACAAATAGCCCTTTCCCACATTTTTAATTTTTTATCTGATATGTACCCGAGATCACAAGAAATCAATAGAAAAATAGACCTGTCTTCACCCCAGCCTTCCCAACATGTGAGTTGGGCCCCAGCAATTTATTATAAATCTTTTTACACGCTCTGGATATATTTCCATAGACCATATTTTCCTTTTACTTTTCTTAATGTTGTAGTTTATTTTGTACGGATAGAACTTTAAGTAATTTCAAACTAAAGCTTCAGCTGATAACAGGGAGAGAGTTCTAGACAAAATATTTATATGTCAGAATAGGAAGGTACATTAAATTCATGTTTATCTTCTTTATTTATGCTACTGTGCACTATATCTGAAGAACAGTCTAGAAGATAAGCAAATAATAATTTTCTTGAGCATTAGAAAAATATGCAATTAATATCTATTTTAAAGTCTCCATCAGTAGGACTTCAGGGAATCCTGATCTAGTAGGGGACACACACGTGCAAAGAAATAATTTAAACAGAGCTTAAAAAATGATAAAGAATTTGAAAGTTCTGAGAAATGATAAGCAAGGAATTCTGTTTGGAGAGTTAAGGAAAACTTCATCAAGGAAAAGATAGGAAAATACTGATAAGCATGGTGGTGATGCGATGGTTATGCAGGTTTCTAAATGTGAGCCAACAACACCCCTATCAAAGCAAAACGATTATTGTCTGAAACTGATTCAGAGAACCTGAAGAGTTTAGCAACATACATAAAGCTAATAAAAAGTGAAACTGAGGTTTACACACACTTGTATCTCATTCTAAATGTTATAATGCAATTCTGAAAATAAGATATGGGAGTTTCAGTAGTGGCTCAGCAGTTAACGGACCTCACTAGTATCCATGAGGATGTGGGTCAGATCCCTGGCCTCGCTTGGTGGGGTAAGGATCTGGCGTTGCCGTGAACTATGGTGTAGGTGGAAGATGTGCTTTTGATCCAGTGTTGCTGTGGCTGTGGCATAGGCAGGCAGCTGTAGCTCTGATTTAACCCCTGGCCCGGGAACCTCCATATGTCACAGGTGCGGCTCTAAAAAGACAATCAATCAATCAATCAATACGATATACATATATTTGAAAATATTGGTAACAATACCAGACAATACATAAGAGCAAATTAACCCATGAGCAGAGACAAAACTTAGAGGAAACACACCTCTTATTGTGGAGGTTAGTCCTGGCTTCACAGAAGAGTAGCAAAGAACAGTGCATTCTCTTCTTTTAGGCAGTCAGAACCTCATGCTGTGTGAACTTTCCACAATTTGTATTCCAAATATGATGCTCTCAGTGAACGATCCCACCCAGTTTACGAGTGTCTTTCCGTGTTTGGCCAAATATTTCCCTGGCTTATGTGAAAACAAAATTCATCTCTATTAAGAACAAGTTATATGTGTGCTATGATTTCTGTCATCTTATTCCCTGTTCACTAACACAAGGCCTTTTCTCATGAAAGATCAGCTCATTATTGAATCATCTCCAGTCTGAGGTGCTATCTATATGTGCACACTCACTGGAACGGATCAATTTATTTCAGGAGCAAGAACGTGGAAACCAAAGGTCACAGACACTTGGCTTCATTTATTTTCTGGACTGAAAATCTATTAATTACATAACCTATATTCAAGCAACTACAGGGAAAAATACACTTTTAGATTTTTAAAATGTGTTAGATTATTTCAATTTCTGTTGTTCTGAGAGAACAACATGTGTTTTGGAGTTGTAATTATTTATAATTTTGTCAGTTTCGATGTTTTATGCTGTATTGTGTCCTAAATACCTAATGAAAGTGTAATATGAATAATGAATTAATGATTTTAAACTAGCACATTGCCTGCCCCTTTGCAATGACAGTAGATAGACCTTTATTGGGGATTTTTACAGGGGTTGAAAGCTATAGCCAGAAGGCCTAATCAGGCAGTGTCTGAGTTTTACAAAGTTTCCAAAGTGTTATTGGAACACAGCCATGCTCATTCCATCACAAATTTTCTACGGCCACTCATGCAGTAATGGCAGACTTGAGTAGACCATATGGCCCACAAAACCTAAAATATTTAGTGTCTAGTCCTTTATAACAGAATTTTACCAAGCTCTGGATTACAACATTATGGTTCAGGAAATGTTATATTTTAATCTTTCTTAACCTATTCCCAAACCCAGAAAGGACTTGAAGTTTTCATAAGTATAGTTAGTAAAACTCTGACAGTTGGTGCTGGATAATGAGAAGAGCACAGCTTCTAAGGACAAAAAGACCTGACTTGAGTCTTGATTTAGCCATTTTCTATCTATGCTACCTCAGGCAAATTATTTATTTTTGCTAAGCCTCAGTTTTCTTATTGGTGATGTATATGTAATCTCTGTCTCGTGTGTGTGTTGAAAATAACATATTTAAAGTCACTACACACTATTATTGTCACAGCTATAAGAATAACTTATTTTAGGGTCACCTGAGTTCAGATTTGTGATTTTCATTCATGGTTTGGTAAGGCCCTAAGAAACCTCAGTGTTCTCAAGACTGTCTATGTAGCATTCTGGATAATTATAATTCACTTTGATAGTACCCTATGTTATTATGGGAGAGGTTAAAGCATGTATTTCTAATTCAAACTAATAAGTCATTAAAAACAATTTATTGAAAAGAATTAAAATTTTTGGAAACTATTATGTTAGATCTTGGGCATATAGAGATAATACCTTGATCTTAAGTTATAAACTGGGAGGTGGAACATAATTTCTAAGTTTGAACACAGACCAGTGACTAACAGACAATGGATTGCACTGTCATAAAGAAGGTACTAACAAAATTCTTGGAGTGGGATGAACCTAAGATATGACACAAATCAGATATGCTTTGGAGAATCAGAGCAAAATTTTATAGAAGTAGGGAAATTTGGGATGGGCCAAAAGGAGAAGGGAAAGTAGAATATTCCATGGAAAGGGGATATTAGGGACAGAGCAGTATAAAAGCACATGGGTGCCCCGATAACTGAGTGTTTTGACAGGGACATATGTGTATAGATAATAGTAGTGAGAGAGAATGCTGGAAAAGAACACTGGGACCAAGGTACTTGGGAACCATGTGGCTAGAAAATACCGTGATTGTCCAGGTGAGTTATGGGGAGGGCTTATGTTGTTTGAAGATGTTGGAAATGAAAAGAAAGTCTTTTTAGGAATACCACAGCTGTTTTTTTTTTATTATTGTTTATAGACATTCATACATTCTCATCTAGTTCTCACAACCTACCTGTGGTAGGTACCATCTCCAGTGAACAGATGTAGAAAGGGAAGCTGAGAGAGGCTAAAAACAAGCAGTGGACGGAGTCACAGAAGCATCTGTGCTCAAAAATCCAGTGTTCCTATATTGTATGACATTGGCCATTTGGATGAAGAAAGTAGAGAGATGGAAGATTTGAAGATAGTTCTGTGGTTTCTGACCTGAGTGGGAGTTTAGAGTCATTAGAGGAGCTGGGGAAGAGGATAAATTTGCCATGGATCCTGTGGCATGAAAGGATGATGAGTCCATTCCTTTAGAATAGAGTTGAAAATACAGTTTCAGAGTGCAGGGGGTCAGATGACATATGCTGAAGTCTTTCTCCTGATCTATAAGTCTAGGAAGCCTCATTCCTGTCCTCATGCTGCCCCTTCTTCTTCCATATCCTTCTGGGCTGTTTCAACTGTCTTGTTTCTCCTCTTACAAATTGGAGGTACACAGGAGATTAGAGGGAAGGGAGAGAGGACAGAATGCCAATATCTACATTCTAGGCCCATGTGCTTCTATCTTCATCCACCCTTTGGAGTTGGGGGTGGCTCTCTTCGATTTTATGCCAGCCTGTACTTGGGCAGTTTGGGCATGAGGTTGATGGGTAGGAGTCACACCATGAATCCTGCTTTCCTGATTCTACACAGTGTGCTATTGTTTTGGTTTTAAGACATACCAGAAAGACCTGTGAGTGCCTGTGGGAATAACAGAGGAATTAGAATATTAGTAGTTATAATATATGGTATATAAACATAGATGATTTTCCTTAAAAAATAAAAATAAACAAATTGACCACACAATGTAAAGCTACCTGATGTGCCACACATCCTAAAGAAGGACACCTAAGCCTGGGTGTCTCTGAATATTTCACTGAGCAAATCTTCTTGGACAAAGTTATTATTCCATGTAGTAGAACATGACCAGACTAACAGTGGAGAGATCTTGGTTTTAGACCCAGCTCTAAGGAAACTAGGTGAGTGATTATTCATAAGTACACTAATCTGTAAAGTAAGGATGATATACGGTCAAATTCCCTGATTTGCTAAAAAAGCAAATGTTATAATAAAGACTGAAGTACATTCTGAATAATTTCTACAAAGAAAGGGCTTTTCTTCCCTTGATTTCTACATTCTTCTAATATCCTAATTCCTTTTGTTTCTCTCTCCATTTTTTTGGTCTCATACCTGTACCAGCTCTTCCAATCATAAACCAAGGGTAAATTTAGCAAAATGTATCTTTCTATCATCCTGCATCTCAACTCTCTGAAACGGTCAAAAATGATATAGCAACAACTTGCTTTTGAACCTGTGTATTTCTTTAAAGAAAAAGCAAAATCCTAATATAATCCTACAGCATTGACATAGGAGAAAATTACTATAATTACGCAAATTAAAATAAGTCAACAAGTTTCAGAACACAATGCACGATAAGTAATGTTTTTAAAAATAACAGTCACTGAGCCTGGTCATTTGCACTTAATAATAGGCTCAGGAGGGAGCCTAGTGTCTGGGGAGAAACAGCTGTGGTAATAGATGCATTATGGCTTTGATAGGTTCTTTCTAGTAGTTTTATTTCTGTATTTGCTTTAGATTATAGAATGTTCCTAGAGTGCCCTGCTATTGAAATTCCCATCATACCCAGGGCTTTAATTAAGTGATTGGATTTGACAGAACTTGAATTGAGGAGCCCACCACTATATCAGTTTATGCCAGGAAGATATTATCAGGGCCCTGGCAAGTACATGCTTAGAACTTAATTTATGTCTTGAGCTTGCTCACCATGAAACGTAAGGAACATATGTCTCCATGTGATTTTATTGTTTTTATTTTTAAATTTTTAAGTGAGGTATAATTGGCATATAATATTATACTGGTTTTATGTATCAGTGTGATGAATTGATAGTTGTATACATTGCAAAATGATCACCACAATAAGTCTAGTTACCATCTGTCACCATATGGAGTTAACTTTTAGAATTTAATCTTTTGGCAATGTTCAGCTATGCTTTACAATATTAATGACTATAGTCACCAAGCTGTAAATTACATTGTATGGCTCACTTATTTTATAATGGAAAGTATGTACCTCTTGACCCCCTGCACCCATTTTACCTACTGCCCAACTTCTGTCATTGGGAAACTACCATTCTGTTCTTTGTATCTATGATTTTGGTTTTGTTTATTCAATTTTTTTTTTTAGATTCCACATATTGTGAGCTCATTCAGTATTTGTCTTTGACTTATTTAGCTTAGGACTTCAAGGTCCATCCATGTTGTTGCAAATGGCAAGACTTCATTCTTTTTTATAACTGAATAGTATTCCATATTGTGTGTGTGTGTGTGTGTGTGTGTGTCTGTGTCTGTGTCTGTGTGTGTCTGTGTCTGTGTCTGTGTCTACCACATCTTCTTCATCCATCCATCCATTTATGGATACTTAGGTTGCTTCCATATCTTGGCTATTATAAATAATATTGCAGTGAGCATAAGGGTGCATATATCTTTTCAAATTAGTTTTTTTTTTTTTTTCCTTTGGAGAAATACTCAGAATTACTGGATCATATGATAGTTCTATTTTTAATTTTTTTGAGGAACCTCCATATTGTTTTCCCATTTACAGTGCATAAGGATGTTCTCTCCATATCCATATCAACACGTTATTTCTAGTCTTTTTGGTCTTTTTGATAACAGCCATTCTGACAGGTGTGAGGTTGTACCTCATATTTTTGATTTGCATATGCCTAATGACTAGTAATTTTGAACACTTTTTCCTGTACTTGCTGGCATTTTGTAGGTCTTCTTTGGAAAAATATCCAGATCTTCTGCGCATTTTAAAAATTGAATTGTTTTGCTTTTTTGCTATTGAGTTTTATGAGTTCTTAATATATTTTGGATTTTAACCCCTAATCAGAAATGTGATTTGCAAATATTTTCTCCCATTCAGTAGCTTATCTTCATTTTTTGGGTGTTTTCCTTTGCTGTGCAGAAGATTTCTTAGTTTGATGTACTCCCACTTGTTTATTTTTGCTTTTGTTGCCTTTGATTTTACATCCAAAAAATTTTTACTGATACCGGTATCATAGCTTGTTATCTTCAGATTTGTTTTTCTTTCTCATGATTGGATATTCAGGGTCTTGTGGCATCATATAAATCTTAGAATTTTTTGTTCTATTGCTTAAAAATTATCATTGGAGTTTTGATAGGGATTCCATGGAATCTCTGTATTGCCTTGGATAATATACAGTTTTAAACAATATTAATTCTTCTAGTCCCCTGGCATGGATAATCTTTCCATTTCATTGTGTTGTCTTCAGTTTCTTTTATCAATGATTTATAGTTTTAAGTGTTCAGGTCTTTCACCTCCTTGGTTACATTTATTCCTAGGTATATTACAGCTTTTGATGTAATTATAAATGGGATTGTTTTCTTAATTTCTCTTTCTGATAGCTTGTTATCAGTATACAGAAACACATCTGATTTTTGTGTATTGATTTTGTACCCTGCCACTTCACTGAATTTTTATCTGGTCTAACAGTTTTGGTGAAGTCTTTAGGTTTTCCATATATAATACATCATCTGAACTTTTGTTTCTTTTGAAGTTTTTGAGTACTAATTCAATTTCCTTACTAATAGTCAATCTATTCAGATTTTCTATTTAATCCTGATTCAGTCTTTGGAGTTTATATGATTCTAAGAATATACCGTTTCTTCTAGGTTGTCCAATTTGTTGGTGTATAATTGTTCATAGTAATCCCTCATGATCATAAGTATTTTTGTGGTATCAGTTACTCTTTTTCATTTCTGATTTTATTTATTTGAGCTCTCTCTTTTTTTCTTGGTTAGTCTAGCTAAGACTTTTTCACTTTTACCTTTTCAATTAGCCAGCTTTTATTTTCATTAATCTTTCTATTATCTTTTTAGTCTCTATTTCACTTATTTCTGTTCTAATCTTTATTTCCGTCCATCTACTAACTCGGGTCTTAATTTTCTAGTTTTTTTAATATGTAAAGTTATATTGTTTATTTGAGGTTCTTCTTGCTTCTGGAGGTAGGCCTGTATTGCTGTGAGCTTCCCTCTTAGAACTGCTTTTGCTGTATCACATAGTAGGTCATACTTCCGTTTTCATTTGTCTTTGGATATTTTTTAATTTCTCTTTTGATTTCTTCATTGACCCTGTGGTTGTTCAGTAGCATGATGTTTAATCTCCACATATATGTAATTTTTCTAATTTTCTTCTTGTAATTAATTTTTAGTTTTATATTATTGTGGTGGGAAAAGATACTTGATATGATTTCAGTCTTAAATTAGTAAGACTTGTTTTTTGGCCTAACGTGATCTATTCTGTAGACTATTCCATGTGTGCTTAGGAAGACTGTGTATTCAGCTGCTTTTGGCTGGAATGTTCCATATATATATGGAACATATAATGTATATATATACATTATATCCATTGATCTACAGTGCTGTTTAAAGCTAATGTTTCCTTATTGATTTTTTGTCTGAATGAGATATCTATTGATGTAATTGTAGTAGTATAGTACTCTGCTATATTTTATCACTGTCAATTTCTCCCTTCAGGTGTTAATATTTGCTTTATATATTTTGATGCTTCTATGCTAGGTAAATAAATATTTTCAATGTTATATCTTGTTGGATTGACCCCTTTATCACTATGCAATGCCCTTCTTTGTCTTTTATTACAGTATTTGTTTTTAAAGTCTATTTTGTCCAATATGAACAGAGTTATGGCAGCTTTCTTTCTGTTTCCATTTGCATGGGATATATTTTTCATCTTTTCACTTTCAGCCTGTGGTTCTTTATATTTGAACTGAGTTTCTTAAAAGCAGCGTAAATATGAGTAATTTTTTTTTTAATCCAATTAGCCACTCTCTGTCTTTTCAGGGGATCATTTTCTGTATTTACATTTAACATGATTATTTATAGGTATGTATTTATTGCCATTTTGTTAATTATATTCTGGGTGTTTTTGTAATTTCTCTGTGTTCCTTTATTCTCTTGCTCTTTCCCTGTGGTTTGTCTTGTGCTTAATTTTCTTTCTCTCTCAATATCTCTCTCTTTCTCTCTTTGTGTGTATGTGTATCTACCTATAGGTTTTTGCTTTGTGGTTGCTATGAAGTTTACATATAGCATCCTATGTTTATACTAGTCTATTTTAAGTTGATAGCAACTTAAATTAGAACTTATTCCAAAACTCTACATTTTTACCCTCCACTTTATGTTCTATGTTTTCAATGTCACAGTTTACATATTTTAATCTTATGCATCATTTACCTAATTATAGTTTTAGTTAGTTTTGCTACTTTTGTCTTTTGACCTTCATAATAGCTTTATAAGTGAATATAAGTGAAATTACATTTACTATATTTACCTTTACCAGTGATATTTTTACTTTTTTATGTTTTTCTATTATTAATTAGTACTTCTTCTTTTCAAATTAAAGAGGTCCCTTGATCATTTCTTATAAGACTGGTTTAATGGTTTAAATTTCTTTAGCTTTTGCTTGTCTAAAAAACTCTATCTCTCTTTTAATTCTAAATGATAACCTTATCAATTAGATTTTTTTTTTCTTTTCAGCACTCTGATTATATCATGCCACTGTTCTCTGTCCTGCAGAGTTTCTGCTGAAAAATCTGCTTATGGTTTCATGGGATTTCCCCTGTACATGAGTTGTTTTTCTCTGGCTGCATTTAAGATTCTCTCTTTATCTTTAACTTTGACATTTTAATTAAAATGTGTCTTGATGTGAATCTCTTGGGGTTCATCTTCTTTGGAACTCTCTGTACTTCTTGGACATGGATGTCTATTTCCTTTCCCATGTTAGGGGAGTTTTTATCCATTATATTTTCAGTTAAGTTTTCTGCCCCTTTCTCTTTCTCTTCTCCTTCTGAGACCCCTATAATAGTGTAAAAGCTATTTTTCTTGATGTTGTTACATTGGTCCCTTAAGTTATCTTCACTTTTAAAATTCTTTTTTTTTTTAATTTTTTTTCTGCTGTGTTTGGATGAGTTCCATTGCCTTAATCCATTATTCTCCTTCATTTTGTCTGCTATTGACTCTGCCTTGACTGAAGGTATGGAGTGGGGGGTAGGGAGAATTTGAGGGGGTAGAATCACAGTTCTGAGCTGGTTATGATTCTCTAAGGCTTGAGGGCAGTCTTCCCCTAGGCCAGGGAGTGAGTGCAGGGCCTGAGGGGCTGGAGTTATGCTTCTAAGTGAGTTATGCTGCTCTGTGGTACAATAGCAGTCTCTACCTTGGTCAGGCACAATGCTGGAGCAGAAACCCTTTAACACCAGACTAATTGAGGGCTCAGTCCTCAGGCAACAGGTTTTATTTTTATTTACTTAACTTACTTACTTACTATTTATTTATTTATTTATTTATTTATTTATTTTGAGGGCCACACCCATGGCATATGAAGATTCCCAGGCCAGGGATCGAATCAGAGCTGAAGCTGCTGGCCTATACCACAGCCATAGCAACACAGGATCCAAGCCGTGTCTGTGACCTACACCATAGCTCATGGCAAAGCCGGATCCTTAACCCACTGAGCGAGGCCAGGGATGGAACCCGCAACCTCATGGTTTCTAGTGGGATTTGTTTCCACTGTACCACGACAGAACTCTGGCACCAGCTTTTAAAGTATGCAAATATGTACAGTTCTGTTGGGCTGCGATCATAAGCCCTGCTTACCTCCAGACCAGGAAATCTAGAACTGTCCCCTAGGCAACAATTGCTTAAGTTGGGGCTCCAGATGAGTGTTTAAGTTCCTTTCTGGGAGATATTTGTGAGCTGTAGCAAGTCCATGGAGTACACAAGGTGGTGTCTCACATCTTCATTCTCTGAGAAAGCCTCCTGAAGCTCTAGATGTGTGGCCAACCTGAAGCCTCTCGCTTAGGCTGAAGCTCTGGGACAAGCAAATTGGCCTTTTCCAGGTTCGTTTCAGGCTGCTGCTGTGCAGGGACCTGAGGGTGGTACCCTGCTAAGAACTGACTTTCTGGTTGTTACAATCTTGTGGAAACCAGAAACAAAAGCCCCCTGGGCCACAAGGTGAGGTAATAAGGGGCATCTTCTGTGTGGATTGCACTTGCCTGCCAGTTTTAGTGAGAGCACTTGGAGCCCTACTCACTGGTTTCAACAGGACAGTGAGATACTGCCAGGCCCTTGCAGGTCCAGTGAGGCACTGGGAGGGGCCATGTCTATCCCAGCACGGTGGAGGGAGAGTGCAAAAATGGCATCCACCTGTGCCTTCTTCCTAGGAGAGAGTCCTAACTATCCCCTGCTCCTCTAGCAGATCTTTCTGATATAGTCTAGGCACTTTTCAAACTGCTGCTTTCGTGCTGGCCCCAGGGAAAGTGAGAATGCACACAAGCCTTTTACAAGGAAAAGCTCTGTTCCCCACAGCCATTTGGGTTCCTTGGACATAAGTTCTGTTGGTTTTCTAAGACAAATGTTTTGGGGGGCTTATCTCTCTTGTACAGGTCCAAGGGTTGGGATGCTTGATGTGGGTTACAACCCCCTTGCTTTTCTGGGAGAAGCTCCAGACTTGTGAGAGCCCTCCCTATTATGGGGTACCACCCTGGGGTTGAATTTTTGGTGAGACTGTGTCTGCCTCTCCTACCCATCTTTATGTGGTCCTTTTATCCTTCGTGGCGAAGAGCAGTGTAGCCAGTTTTAATTTCTTTTTCAGAGGGAGTTATTCCATATGTAGCTCTAGATTTGGTGTGTCCAACAGAGGAGGGGAGTTCAGGACCGTCTTACCCCACCAGCTTGGACTTTTCCTCCATGTTATTTTAAAAGGTATTGACTTTGACCTATTATAGTTGTACATTCTTCATAAAGTTCAAATGACAGGATGATACTAAGTGGATATTTTGGCATTATGGAGTAATGGCAAGCATATGAGCTTTGAACGACCCAGGTTTAAATCTCCAATCTACCACTCATAAGTGGGATCATTGCGTAAATGGTCTAATTTTTCAGAGCTTCTAATATCTCTTTAAAAAAATTACTCCAGCTAACAGGAATATTGTGAAAGTTCAACACTGTAATGTAAATAAGGCCAGAGCCTAGTAGGTGTATAGTAGGAAAGTAATAAAAATTAGTTTCTTCCCTCTGCCCTCAATTTGCAATTGGTAATTAATGATCGGAGTATTTTCCATTTCTTTCTGCCTGTGAATCTTTGAGATATAGGTACGGTCTCTTGATTTTAGAACAAATTTGGCCCTAAGGGCTCAAAGTTGACAGGGACTGTAATCAATTTTCTTCATTTTAGAAAAAATACAGTTTGGCTTTCTAGCTTTCCTCTCATGGCTCAGTCTATTCCACATAGAACTCATCAAATAACATGAGTCAGTGCTTTACCCCACCAGAGCTGTCAGTAGCTGCAGCATGCTAGTAGGATGTTTAACATTGATCGCAAACACTGATTTGTGGTTTTCCTCTCTCTGTATGAAGCATCTTGTCGCAGATCAGCTCCTACTTCCTGGGTAACAGGAAACACAGCCATTTCACAATGAGTAACATAATTGCTTTAGTCTGAGTCAAACTTAGGGCCAAAGTTTGGAAGTACAGAAATTATTTCATTTAGCATATGTTGCCCATTGCATGCGCACTTAAGGATCAGAAATCTCATTTCTATCCAATTTGTTACTTTTTCCTATGCAAGTAAGCAGAATTTGTTAATTTTTTTCTTTGTTATGGGTTTTGTGATCATTAAAGCAAAAAAAATATAACAAATGTGAACATCTGGGTCAATGAAACCTTTTCTCAACTGAAGAGAAAAATAGGAAGGTAGAGACTAGTTCAGGCCTAATTGGGTTACATACACTCTAAAAAACAGACAAGATTGTTCCATATCAGCCTGGAGAAGAGTGTCCAACCTTGGTGGACATGTTACTCCTAATATTTATTAATCTGGATAGAGGTGCAATAATCCTACAGATTAGAGTCAGTCCTGGAAAAGACATGATGTAGGAAATATTGATCCTCTCATGGTACTTTCCTCACATTACGAATGCTCATATGAAAAGCAAATCAAAAAAGATCCCAAAGTGCATGATGTATTAGCCTATGGCAGAACAGCACTCCCACCGAGAATTACAGAAGAGTTGGACAAAACATAGAAATGATCTGTCTGAAGAATTTAGAGAACAGCTGAAATGATTAAGGGGCCAAGTTACTACTAGAAAAGAAGTTAATTACTGAGAGGTGAGCTGATGTTTTGTGAGTTGTTTTCCTCCTAGGAATATTTACCACTTTGTGGCTTGTGAAAGGATGTTAGGAACCCAGAGGAGGACTATAGCAAAGAGAGAATGTAGCAGAACTTATGATAATGTCACAGTGCAAGAGGGATAAAAATTGAGCTACAGGGTTATGAAGGCTTGCCAGGATTTGAGGGACCAAGATCCCAGAGAGAGGTCAGAGAAGGGGTATGGAGAAATAAATTCAACCTTTACACATTTTCGTGTGTGTGTGTGTGTGTGTGTATGTGTGTGTATGTGTCTGGGGGGTGGGTATTTCTTAAGGTGAAAAGAAAAAGAGTTTAAGGAATAAACCAGAAAGTCTCTGAATGGCTATTTGGGGCTTTTGGCCATCTTTAGAGATAAAGAGGCAAAAATTGGAGTCAACACCTGTCAAGTAGGAAGAGCTCAACAGTCTCTCAGTATTAAGAGACCTTTGAAAGATACATATTAGGAGTGGTGAACCAGAGTTACATGAACAATTTACAAAATCTGTAACCAGACTTGACTTAGCTCCGTGCTTGGATTGCAGACATCTGCACCCAGCTTATAATTGGCATCTCCAAATGCATACGTTTTTTTTTTTTAAAGAGAAGAGTTTCACCATTTTCTTTTAATTTTTAGGAAAACACAGTTCAATTTAAGTGTAAAAGAGATTATTTTTGTTGGGCATACAGATGAATTTCTAGATGTCTAGGCTTTTCTAGATTTCTAACCTTAACCTATAACATTTATGGGCTTTTGTTTTTAAATTCAGTCAATCACTCAAAAAGTGTTTATTGAGTGTTACCCAGTCTGTTCTAGACTCTAGTCATGTGCAGGGGGGTAAAACAGAGAAGGCAGACAGACCTATTTTCTGTCCTTGAAGAGTTCAGAGTCTACTGGGGAAACAGCACACTGAGTGTAATCAAGAAATACTACACACTATATATAAAAAAAGATATATATAAAAAAGATAAATAACAAGGGCTTATTGTGAGCACAGGGAAATCTACCCAATACTCTGTAATAAGCTCTTTGGGAAAAGAATCTGATAAAAGAATGAGTATATGTATAACCGGTTCACTTTGTTATATATCTGAAACTAGCACAACATTTTAAATCAGTTATACTCCAACAATTTTATTTTTTTACGGCTGCACATGTGGCATAATGAAGTTCCCAGGCTAGGGGTCCAATCAGAGCTACACCTACTGGCCTACGCCACAGCCACAGCAACACAGGATCTGAGCTGCATCTGCAACCTACAATGAGCAAAGCCAGGGATCAAACCCACAGCCTCGTGGATAATAGTTAGATTCATTTCTGCTGCATCACAATGGGAACTCCACATTTTTAAAAATACTGTACAGATGTCTAACAATTTTCTAACATTCTGAGAGATCAAACACAATACAGTCTCTGAAAATGGGGGGCTGGGGGCACATAACTTCATGGGCTTCTTAGTGCTGGGTGATGATGATAACACTAACCTGAAGGCAGTGGAATAAACTTGTTGAGTTTTCCTTCTGAAGTTTTATTTGAATATGTTATCTCTTTGCCTACATCTAGGTTAAAATATTCTCTCTCCCCCAAGTGCATTCACAGTGCAATGTAAAGTGATGTATTAATTATGGAGTCTGGAGACCATGTGAATTAACAGCAATCTGTGTTTCCTGCTTCTTTGGTGCTGTGGGTCCTAACAATACGTCCACTTTCACCATATGTAGGGATAGCTGCATCAGTACATGAGGTATTAATAAGGAGAGGGTTTTACAATATTTTGAAGATGCCAGGAACTTGGTAAAGAACGGTATTTTCTATCATTTCCTAGCCTATTTGATTAAAGGCTAGAACACACTCTGGTCAGTTTTGCAGGTGTTGTGTTATAACAGAGTGAGCAGGCAAAGATCAAGTTTGGGTGACTGAGTTTTAAAGTAGATTAGGTTATAGGAGCCAGACAATTATTATGCACACAAAAAAATGATTGGAAAGAGGACCATTTGGTTAACCCTGTCAAACTGGGAGGCTACCACTTAAGGGATATTGTCTGAAGAGAGCAGTGGTACCTGTGGGCATCAAAAGTGAGATTTACATGGGATAATTATGTATTATCTAGGCAAGACTGTCCAGATCTTGTAATTTAAAGTTATGTGGTAATTTTAAAAATAAAATTTAGGAGTCCCCATTGTCACCTAATGGTAACGAACACAAACAGTAGCCATGAGGATGCAGGTTCGATCCCTGGCCCTGCTCAGTGGGTTAGGAATCTGGCATTGCCAGTGAGCTGCGGTGTAGGTTCCAGATGAAGTTCAAATCTGGTGTTGCTGTGGCTGTGGCTGTTGCTGTGGCTATAGACTGGCAGTTGCAGCTCCAATTCAGCCCCTAGCCTGGGAACTTCCATAGGCTGTAGGTGTGGCACTTAAAAGATAAAGAAAGGAAGGAAGAAGTAAAGTGAGTGAAGTAAAGAAAAATATAATTTAAATTTATTTTTTAATTAAAATTATAATGCCCAGTGAATAAATAGATATAGAAAACATTGGCTGTGGAATTATTTTGAGAAGTGGAACCAGATGCATGGATCTGCATCTGCCCTAGAAATCATCCCCCATGATTCTTCAGAAGCTCAGTCTGAGGCAGGGTGTGTATCTCTGTCAGTCATGTGGATATGTTGCTTACAAATGACAACATTTAAGGACCAGACAAGTTATTACGATTTAGCTTGGGATACTTTTAGGAGCCTTAAGGTGACAACTCCCCCTACTCATTCACTGGTGTCAGAGAGGATATTGCAAGAAGAGCTAGAAATCCTGGGGCATAAAACAGCACTAAATCCAGGCCTTGAGACAGACTGCTTGATCCCAACTCTTAATTTAGTCCCTTCTCATTATGTAAAGGATGTAAGCAAATGTTAATGATATTTTTAATGGAATTGATTCAGAAGCATTATATGGCAAATGGGATACTTTAGGAATGAGTCACAGCAGTTTAATAGGCTCAGGTACTGGTCGTTTATTTTCCAGAACTGTACTGTCCATTCCAATAAGAATGGCATCAGAGAGTAACGATCTACAAGCTTTTTTTTTTTATCACCTTCTTCCTTCTAGTATGTGTGTGTATGCCCGCACTCGTCACCTTGAAAGTGAGCTTTTCCTGAAGATTATCATCCTTGTCAGTTTCAATCCTGGAGGTTCTTAAGAAGGAACCTGGATATATCTTTATTCTGTATCTAGGATATTGTCTGGCACACAGTTGGTATCCATTACATACACACACATATATATTTATCTCTTGTTGACTAGGTTAAAAAGTGAAAGATTTACTGAATGCCAAGGACTTAGTCAAGGTAGCTAGGGAAATACAGACCTAGACTCAATCTCTAGATGGCAGGTCAGGAGGCAAGGATGCAAACTTTTGACACCTATAAAATGGACTAGGGAGTTTTTAAAGTGGAAAATAATGTTTCTTATATTCTTCATGCCAAGGGACAAACATAGTCTATGTTGAGAGACTGAACTGAACAACTGGGAGAATTAAGCACCTCACTCAGGTTTAGAGCAAGAGAAGTAGAGGAGAAAGACCTACCATCGCATAAGATTAAGATTTGGTTTACAAGGCGTTCCTAAATAAAAAGCCATCCCTAGACTATGTTTTTCTGTTATAACTTTTAAGTTTTGAACCAATCTCAAACATACAGAAAAGTTTCAAGTACTGTTTGAAGAACTTTGGTTTTCCTGTAGCGTTCAAGTGTTAAGTTGCTGATCTCATGCCCTTTCAACTCTGAACACTTTAGCATGTATTTCCTACCACCAGGATATTTTCCTACAATAACCACAATATAATCATTAAATTAAGAAAATTAACATTTATATATGACTACCATATAATCCTCAGGCCCCATTCAAGTTTTACAATTTTTCCCAGTAATGTCTTTTTATAGCAAAATGATCTAGTTCAGAATCACATCTTGCTTTTAGTTGTCATGAATCCTTAGTCCCCTTCAGTCTGAAATTTTTCTTCATCTTTCCTTGATGTCCATGACCTTGACAGTTTTGAAGATTACAGGCTACTTATTTTGTAGAATATTCCTCAATTTGAGTTTGTCCAATGCTCATGGATGGATTCAAGTTATGCATGTTTGGCAGGAATGTTACAGCAGTAATGCTGTGTTCTTTCACTGTATCTTATTAGGTATACACAATTCTGATTTGTCCTGCTACTGATGCTATTGCTTTGGTCTTTTGATAAAGACTTTATCTGCCAGACTTCTTTATCATAATGTTATGCTTTTCCCCTTTGTAGTTAACAGTTATTTGCTGGGGAGATACTCTGTAACTACGTAAATATTCTATTACTCATAAGGCTTTCTATTCACTCATTTCCCCATCACACTTTTAATTTATTCATTCTTTTGCTGTATCAGTGTGGATTTTTTGTTTTATCTTCAACTGTTTATAATTTGTAAATTGCTATTATTTGTTTTGATGTTTGAATTGCCCCATATTTGTCCAGTGGGAGCTCCTCAAGCTGGCTTCTGTGTCCTTTTATTAACATGTCACCATTTGTTTTGAACACTCTCTTTCTTTTTTGCTTTCTGGTAAATATAGGTGTTACAAACTGGGAAATTTTTGCCTTAGTCTTGGAATCAGCCATTTCTTTAAGGAGGCTAGTTCCATTTAGGGGTGAATGGTGTTTAGAAAGCAGTTTCTGTGTGTACATTGCTTTTGGGATGTCACTGTTCTCTTGCTCTCTCATTCATGTGCATTTCTGTATATTTTTGTATGTTCATATCTGTATACCTCTATCTATCTATCTGTATATCTATCATCTATCATCTATCCATCTATTCCCTTATTCTGCCTGGGCTTTGATATTCCTCCTGCCACCCCAAATGTAGATGTTCCTCTCATCCTACTGCGTCTGATTCCTGATGCCAGACCACTGCTGCCACTGTTCCCTGAATGGGTGACATTCTAACCTGCTTGGGCTTTTACACCCTGCTCTAGGTTATGTCTTCTCCATCCTGGTGAGGACATTGACTATACTCAATCCCACTTCGTGGCTTTAAAACTGAATTGTTCTAGAAGTGAAAGGAAGAGAAGAGAAAGAAGAGAGAGTGAGAGGGAGAGAGAAAAATTTAAAGTAACCTTAAAGTATAAATAAATTACTTTTCCCACTATCAACAGTTTCTATCCATTAGACATTTTGGAACCAGTTTATATATTTTAAAAATACAAACCCACAATATCGTCAGTATCTGAAGCATACTGATCTGTTTTTGTGTTTTACTTTTTAGATTATGGGGCTTGAGTTTGTTGTGTTTGCCACGTTTGAGTGAGATTCTTGGCTTTCAAACTGTGTTCTCTGTAGCCCTAGGTTCTGTGGTCACACCTCCAGGCTGGATTGGGGAAGCTGCAGTGTCCAGTGGCTTGCCTTTGTTTCCCACCCTGTTTCAACCAGAACATCCTGTTTATAACTGTTTTATGTATCAGGTTTCCACTTAAGGCATCAGTTGAAAATAAAAACAATTCAAATGCTAACAATATTTGAAAACCAGGGTTAGATGATCTCTCTGAGATTGCCATCCTGGAGTTTTAAGAATTAAGCTCTGAAATTCTTACTTAAGTGCACACTTTTTCTTCGTGAATATGAGCAATGGATAATTTTCTGTCGTTAGAGATGTTTTCAACATATGTGATCCTTTCAGATTGTTTTCAAAATGTAGAAAATGGAAAACCTGTCTCTCACTCCTCTGGCCCCTGGTACAATGTGAGAAAGCCATCCTTAACATTTCAAAATATTCCTTTCCAGTATTTTTTTATTGTGCTTTGTTATAATTTTTAAAAGCAACTGTAAACATATATTATATGTAATATACTCTCAGTTTTCGAGACATAGCATTTCTGGGATCTCAGTTTCATCGTGGGGTGAAGCAGCAGGGGTTTTCATTCATTCATTCATTCATGCAAATATTAAGTTCCTTCACTGTTAGAGGTTGAAGATATGGTCTCTGTCCTCATTGAATCTGTAGTCTAGTTTGGGAAGAGACTAAGTTGAGAGTGGTAGGTATTAGAAAGTAACACAGAGTGCTATGGGATGATGTAATGAGCAGACCTTAGCTACTTTAGGGCCTAGGTAAGGGGATGGACAATAATAGTGACGTGTTGATGGAATACCATTTAAGGTGAGACTTAAAGGTCAGTTAGCTGGGAGGAAGAAATGATTTCCAAATAATATAGCCTGTGCAAAGGCTGTGTGGTAGAGGAAAACAGGGCACCTTGAAGGAGCCAAAGAAATCTAGTGTGTTGACAGCACGGGAAACTGAGCAGCAAAGGATGAGGCTGGAGAAGTGGTCAGGATGCAAATTGGGGATTTAAAAGATTCTATCTTAAGGGTAATGGGAAGCACTAAAGGTATCTGAACAAGGAAGTTCCACGATCACTTTTGTGTTCTAGAAAGAAGTCTTAGTGTTTTGTGAAGAGTGCTTGTGGATTAGTAAGGGCGGATATGTATTCACTAGTCAGGTGGTTACTGACTAAATTTGTGTGAGAAATAACACTGACTTGAACTAGTGGTGCTACCTGTGATTGTGCCGGTTTGATTGATCCATAAATTCTCTTTAATTCATTTAATTACCTTTAATATTTCACTGCACTCCAGACCGTTATATACATATGCCTATTTGACACTGTCACTTGGGTATCTAGTAGGCATCTCAACATGTATAAAACGAAACAAAATTCTTGTTTTCTCACCACAACCTCGTCATTCCCTGATGTTTTCCATTTCAGAAAACGCCCATCATTTCTCTAACTGCCAAAAGATCTAGGAATCATCCTTGATTTCTCTTTCTCTCACCTTCCACATCTGACTGTATTAGTAAGTTCTCTTGTCTTCATCTCAAAAATAAGTCCTGAATACATGAGTTTCCCCATATCCATCTCTGTCATCCTAGCACAAGACATTATCATCCCAAATTTACTTGCAGTGGCTTCCTAGTTGGTCTGTACATCCCTCCATTCTTGTACGTGTATAATACATTCTGTACACAGTAAAGGAAGTGATATTGTAAAATTGTAGATCAAATCATGTTGCTTCCTTCTTAGCATCTCTGATGTTTCCCACTATACTTGAAAACAAAAACAGTGTCATAGTCTTGCCCTTCCTTATCATTCTGACTCATTTCCCACCGCCTTTCCTCTGCTTTCTGCACACTAACCTCACTTGCCTTCTTTTCTCAGTGTTCTGAACAGGAAAGTACCACACCCTCAGGCATTTTTAAATTCATGGTTGCATCTTTGCTTGTTGTGATGTTTGGTAGTGTGTGTGTGTGTGTGTGTGTGTGTGTGTGGAGGGGGTCATCAGTTTAAGATTACAGTGTGTAGGATAGCCCATGAATTGAGCACAGTTCTGCATCCTGCATAACTTTCACATATCCTGCCAGATATTCATGTAGGTGAAAGAAATCTGCTTTATTATTATTTGGATCTAAAATCTAGTTCCATTTTACACATAAATGCAAGGTGGTCTAACATGGTTTGATTAACCCTGAAATTTCTAGGAATGCAAATACATCGTAAATTGAGAAAAGATTGTAATTTGTTTTGTTACAACTCCATCAAGACTTGCTCACCATTTCAGAAAATCACGTCACCAATGGCAACGCCATTTGTGGCATATGAGTTGCCCATGCAACACACCTGTACCTGAATCCATTTGTTGTTGTCGCTTTCATTCTGATTCTAAGTATAGACACAAACATCTGACTGCTTCATATGGCTTCTTGTGTTTTACCTGACCATTTTCATTTAGAAATACATATCATTTTAAATTACCTTTCTATTCTTTTTACTTTATATTACAGTTAAAGTATTATAGTAAATTGTTTTTGGAAATTATTTGTGTAAAATAGTTTATATCACACATGAATTCAATTTCAGAGTGAAAAAGGAGATTCTACAAACTATTTGTCCTAGAAAGAGGGCTCTGGGTCTAACTGGGTTAAGAACACTGCTCTAAAATTTTAATCTTGAAACTCAGTCTTTAATGGGTATCCCAAGTGATCACAGTGCTAGTTCCTTTCACCATAGTCTTGAACAATAGGCCACTGTCTTCATAGGTCTATAGAGGGAGGCTAGGTCAGTACTCCGGCTCCTGAGCAAATGCAGATCTCTGGCTGGACTAAATCTGGTAGAGCTGTACACGAGGCAGGAATTGTTGGCCATTTACCCAAACCCTTCACTCTTCATTAGGTAGACCACCTTCCCTAGCGCCTTTGCCATTAAGTGTAGAGGAAATTGAAAAATTTTGTTTTCAGCATATACTTTCTTCAGAGTTCTTTTTGTGTGTGTATAATATAACCCTTACTCCTGGTGGGGGTGTGTGTTTGCCAGACCTTCTATGGTACTGTGTGCGTTAACATTCCCCTACTTCTTCCTTACCAATTACTTCCCGTGAGTTGCCATCGTGAAAAGGATTTAGAAAGTAGGGTACAAGGGTGTGTTACAGAAAACAACACTCTTAACACCCAAGATAGGAGAGTAATAGGTGTTAGCGCCATTTGTTTATTTTATTGTTTTCAGCTCTTAAAATGGGTCACACAATAAGTTTGCAAAAAGCAAGATGTAATTTATTTTCTTCCTTTTTTATAGGTAGTTTTTCATTTTATAAAATAAAGTTGGAGTAGGGTTTCTCAACACAAGGCTATTTAACTTATATTTAATTTGTATTTCTCTTAAGATTCTGGCAGTGAGTTGCCCTTAAGACGTTATTTTCGGTGTTGAACATTTTTGCCCTTTGGGAAAGAGTGTTTACATATGTATTTTAGAGATTTTTGAGAGTGACTACATTGGAAACTAATGGTGTGGAACCTTTTAAAATAAAAATCAGTTGTATTTGTTTATATACCAGATAATAGCCTGTACAGTTGTCACAGGCTGAGGGTGGCCAAGGGAGAAATGTTAATGGACAGCAGAAAAGAACGTGTCCTTTGTTGTAGGTAAAGGCACAACTTATGATACACAGACAAAGGAGATAAATAGGCATGTTGCCCTCTGATGGGGGGAGAAGCTTCAGTGGACTTCAGGTTCCCACAATTATGACCCATTGCCAAGGAGCCACCTGACTAAGGTGAGGACACTACCACTTTTTGGGGGGAGAAGCTCACTTTGCCATTATTTTAGGATTTTTCTATTCTAGCCATCCCCCACTGCTCAGGTCATTTGGAGTACTTACCATCTACCTGCCAGATGCAGCCTACCTGTGAAAGCATATTGTGAGAAAGGAAAAGCCAGTTCTCCAAGGTTAATTTTCCCAGAGAAACTATCCCTCTAGAAGCCCCAAAGCTTAGAATTGCTCAGTTTATCCTTCCAAAGTGAAATGCTCCATCGTTCTTCAATATTCTCAATTTTGAAGCAGAGTTACCATTGTTATATGTTAAAGTACTGGAATTAAGATTGAATTCTCTGGGGAGTTCCCATCATGGCTCAGTGGTTAACAAATCTGACTAGGAGCCATGAGGTCACGGGTTCGATCCCTGGCCTTGCTCAGTGGGTTGAGGATCTGGCGTTGCCGTGAGCTGTGGTGTAGGTTGCAGACGCGGCTCCAGGATCCCATGTTGCTGTGGCTGTGGTGTAGGCAGGCAGCTACAGCTCCGATTTGACCCCAGCCCTGGGAACCTCCATATGCCGCGAGTGCAGCCCTAGAAAAGGAAAAAAAAAATTAATTCTCTGTTCCAAATGAGAATGGTTTCTTAGAACTGTGAACGGTTCCTTAGAAGAAGAGTTAGAGCAATGTTAAACCAACTTTACTCTGTTTTCTTTTTTCCTTTTAGGGCTGCACCTGTGGCATATGGAAGTTCCTAGGCTAAGAGTCAAATTGGAGCTGCAGCTGCTGGCCTAACACCATAGCAACACTAGATCCTTAACCCACTGAGTCAGGCCAGGGATCGAACCTGCATCCTCACGGATACTAGTCAGATTTTTAACCTGGAGCCATAACAGGAACTCCCTAAGCCAACTTTATTAATGAAAGGATTGTTGCTTAGACCTTCATATGTTTCAGAAATGCCACCTACAGAAAACACCACTAACACGCTGGGCTCCTCAAGATAACATTGTAAGATGTAACTTGGTTAACTTTATGCAAAAACTGCTGACAGCAAATCGTTTATCAGAACAGTTCACTCAACCAATATAGCTGCAGATTGTTCATTCTTAAGGAAAAATTGGAGTGGTTAAAAATATACTTCTTAATAGGCTAGTCAAATTAAAGAATGTGTTACTGCTGATGGGGTGCTCAGGTCAAAGGAAATGTAGAACTAAATAAACTGCTAATAAACAAACACAATGCTTCAGACTATGGGAGTTACACATTCCATAAGATCCTGTTTCAAAGACAAATTATAATTTAGGGCAAAATGCAATGAACTTATTCAGACCTATATCAGATAATCTCCTCCTCTGCAAAGTCTTGATCAATTAACTTTGGCAGAACTGGTCAATCCTTTATCCAAAAGTAATTCATTTATTGATATGTAATTATTATTATTAGTTGTATTGGTAGTCTAGTAATTTTTTTGAAGAGCTCATGTCTTATTGTATATCCTTATGGCTCAGCTCAGTGGCAGCCCTGAAGTAATCAAATGTTTGTTGAAATGAATTCCTTCCTGCTTGCATGAATCAATGAATTAACCAGTTCTAATGAAGACTGAAAATGGTTTCCTTCACATAATGTGTAGAGTAGATCACGAACTCTACAAAAATGGTAGAATTGTGACTTTCCTATTATAGCAGTGGATTTAGATTTTATTGATGGAAAGAATGCAGTCTAAGGGTATTTCCCTAGTATCAAACTTTCTCCAAAAGGGACTCGCACATACTAAAGATTGCATTTTAAAACATCAGCAAAAAGTTGTGGAACAACTTTTGAAATGTTGAATGATAATGAGAACAAAAACTTAGATTGCATTTTAAACTTGATTAGTTTTAAAAGCATAGCAACTTGGGTTTTTTTTCCTCTTCTTGTTAGGAACAGTGTTTTTTTTTTTCCTCTTCTTGGGAGACTGCTGCTTCAGGTGGCAAAAGCCAGCCACTGTATGAGGAACTAGACTCCAAGGATCACCAGGATGGGGTCAGAGTGTGTATTTGCTTGCCTTTGTGTTCCCAGTGCTCAACAGAGATGTAAGAATATATTAGGCTTTTAGTGGTATTTGTTGAACAAATGGATCAATAGATGAAACATGTTAATCTGACTGTGGTTTTCTTATCTGCAGATTTATAGCACAGAGCCAGTTTCTACTGAAAGTTAGTTAGAATAACTTTCAAAATTTCACTCATGCTCTTGGTTGTCCAATTTATTTATTCCTCAAAGACATACTATTTGGAAAAGTGAATTCTCCTGGCACAAGTTTCTACTTCAGTGAATTCCTCTTGACTCCACTGCCTGGAGTTTAAGTTTCGAAGTTATTCTACATGCTTCTGCAGCGCTTTGCCCACAGAACAACTCTAGCAGTTTTCACACATAATTGCCTTTGCAAAATAGCCCTTACCAAATGCAATTTCCTTTTCATGAAATTGTACATATGCGAATTTACTTTTGTACACTTTTTCACAACCAGGAGAATCTTACTTTGATTAGATGTACACCTGTTGGGGATAGTTTGAAAAAAAGGCAGTAAGAAGTTGGGAATTTGAAAAGGAGAAAAAGAAAAGGTAAAACAGGTGGCAGAGCAGGAGAGAGGATTTTAAAATGCAGCATTTGGAGAAGTTGAGGTGGCTGAGACAAAGGTAGAATTGCATCCCTTTGGCTGGGGGGAGGAGAGGAGCATGTGTGCTAGCACAGAATTGCCAGATGCAGAACTAAAGTTCTGTGAGTGGGTAGAACAAAGGCCTGAGAAGTACCTAGTTGGTGTGCCTAGTTGCTTAAATAAAAGTTGCTTAGGGCTTTTTTTCTAGCCAAGTTAGTGTACGTATTTGGGGTCACCAGGGCACCTGGGAGAAAGTAGTCAATGAGTCATCCATGTACCCAGAAAGGCATGCAGTGTTTTGTGGAGCACAGTATGTACTGGATGGCACAAAGGTGTATTATCTCTCACAAAGCAAAACAAACATACAGGTATGTTGTTGAAAATGCTAGGAAGAGCATTTAGTAAGCTATCTTCATTGTTTGGCTTTCAAGAACAAAAAAGTCCATAATTTATGGCTTCGTTCAACCTTGATGGCCCAAACATATTTCTCCTTTAAAGGCTTATTTTTTTCTGGAAATGTGAATTCTGCTGGCACAGGGAGTTTTAGAGGCTAATAATTTTATTGGAGAGAGTCAGTATATGTTTGTGTAGAAATGTAATAATTGCATGAGCCATAAAGATGCAAAAATATTACTTTTCTTCTCTATAACTAGATTTGATTTTAATTTCAGCCCTATTTCCAGTCTGAAGCAAAAAATGTAATTTAGTTATAGCTTTAGTGGTTTCTCAGAGATTTCATATTTAAATCTAGTCAACATCAAGATTTCCCCATCTCTGATTCTTCTTGGGACTGATGTTAATAATGAATGTATACCAGGATGCCATATTTTTGGAAAGAGGGCATCTTTTCTTCAATATTGATTTGCCCTTTGCTAACTTCAACCAAGAGGGACAATAATCCAGTCACAGGCTTTGGTTTGCTGGATGTGTGGAACATGGGGACACTCCATACTTTTTTTTTTGTTTTGTTTTAGGGCCACACCCGCAGCATATGGAGATTCCCAGACTAGGGGCTGAATCACAGTTGTAGCTGCTGGCCTATACCAGAGCCACAGCAACGTTGGATCCAAGCCATGTCTGTGACCTACACCACAGCTCATGGCAATGCCAGATCCTTAACCCACTGAGTGAGGCCAGGGATTGAACGTGCATCCTCATGAATGCTAGTCAGATTCATTTGTGCTGAGCCACGATGGGAACTCCCCCCTCAATACTTATTTTAGGAGAGAGTACTATCCCTTTTCAGATTGAAATTATGCAATCTATACGGTGGCAATTTGCTTTTCCAATGACTACCAGAATCTCCCTTGTCTACTGGCATTGTATTACACTTAGGAAATTATTTGGCACATGAGAAAATATTTGGTAGTCCAACTGATTCCAGCTGGACCTTTGAGGACTTCTAGGAGAACACAGAAAACCCACTGTAAATTTTTTTGGCCAATCATTGTGTGTTTTTTTTAATTAAATTATAGTTGATTTACAGTGTTTCTTCAATTTCTGTTTCAATTTATTTATTTATTTATTTATTTATTTATTTATTTATTTATTTTTATACTGTCTTCTGTCATGTTCCAACCCAATAGACTGGGCATAATTCCCTGTGCTATACAGTAGGACCCTATTGTTTATCCATTCCAAATGGAAGAGTTTGCATCTACTAACCCCAAACTCCCTGTCAATCCCACTCTCTCCCCCTCCCACTTAGCAACCACAACTCCGTTCTCCATGGGTGTGATCTGTTTCTGCTTTATAGATAGGGTTATTTGTGCCGTATTTTAGATTCTACATATGTGATATGGTATTTGTCTTTCTCTTTCTGACATATTTCACTTAGTATGAAAATTTCTAGTTGCACCTATGTTGCTACAAATGTTATTACTTTGTCATTTTTTATGGCTGAGTAGTATTCCATTGTCTATATGTACCACATCTTCTTAATCCATTCATCCATTGATGGACAACACTCTCTAACACCATGCACAAAAACAAATTCAAAATGGCTTAAAGATATAAATAAACGGCCAGATACTATAAAACTCTTAGAGGAAAATATAGGCAGAATGCCCTTTTCCATTAATCACAGCAACATCTTGTTTGACCAATTTCCTAGAATAAGATAAAAAAGACACAAATAAAGCAATGGGACCTAATTAAACTCAAAAGCTTTTGCACAACAAAGGAGACTATTTAAAAAAAATGAAAAGATAACACACAGAATGGGAGAAAATCTTTGCAAACAATGTAACAGCCCATGACCTAATCTCCAAAATATACAAACAACTCGTATAACACAATAACAACAACAGCAGCAAAAGCAATCAACCCAATGGAAAAATAGGTGGAAGACCTAAACAGTCATTTCTCCGAAGACGACGTACAGTTAGCCAGCAGGCACATGAAAAAAATGCTCAACATTACTAATTATTAGAGAAATGCAAATCAAAACTACAGTGAGGTACCACCTCACACCAGTCAGAATGGCCATCATTAACAAGTCAACAAATAACAAACGCTGGAGAGGGTGTGGAGAAAAGGGAACTCTTCTTCACAGTTGGTGGGAATGTAAATTGGTATAACTACTGTGGAAAACAGTATGGAGGTATCTCAGAAAACTATATGTAGCAATACCATATGATCCAGCAGTCCCACTCCTGGGCATGTATCTGGACAAAACATTCATTCAAAAAACATACGCACCCCTATGTTCCCTGTCTTCATCGCAGCACTGTTCATAATACCCATTGTAAATTTTCCTTCCCTGCTCCCTTCCTTTCTCCCTCCCTTCCTCCCTTCCTCCCTTCTTCCCTTCCTTCTTTACTTCCTACCTTCCTTCCTTCCTCTCCCTCCCTCCTTTTCTGGCTTCCTTCTTTCCTCCCTTCCTTCCTTCTCTCCCTTCTATTTTTCCCTTCTTTCCATCCAATGGTTATTGAAGGCCACAAACTTACTAGCAGTAAAAAGTTTCTTCTCTCAACTTCATGTAAAAAATTACTTTAAATGTTTGTTTATACATGATCAGAAGTTAGGCCTTTTATTGCTGCTTCATGATATGGTTTAGATACCTAATAGATTACTTATCAATGGATATTAAAAATATTATCTTTTTAATCACCGTGTTAGTATTTATATAATGCAGGTTCTACACATGCCTCAGGTATTCTGTTTAGGTCCTCTTAGTATTGCCAGATGCTGAGTGTTCCTCACCTCTCTTAGACCCATGCTCCATTCAGCCACCTGCTACCGTGATTAACTTCCTAAACTACCTGACACAAGAGACACTATTTTAAAACATTGCTTATTTTTGGTTAAGCCTTGTCCCTTCTATCTGATGACCTACCCAGGTTTCATGGCCTGAATGTATCCACTCCTCCCAAATTCATATGTTGAAATCCTAACCCCCAAGTTAAGGTTATTAGAGGTGGGACATTTAGGAGGTGATTAGATCATGAGAGAAGAACCTTCATGAATATGATTAGTGCCTTTATTAAAGGGGCTCATATTTCTTGCTTGGCTCTCTGTCATGTGAGGATACAGTGTCTGACTTAGAAGAGGGCCTTCACCCAACTATGTTGGCATTCTGATATTAGCCTTTCAACCTCTAGACTGTGAGAAATTATTTTGTTTATAAGCCACTTACTCTGTGATATTTTGTCATTGCAGCCTGAATGGACTAAAGGGTGATATGGGCAGAACAATAAATACTATCCCTAAAATTCCTTTGTTAAGCACATGGAAGACCTCCATTGGCCAGTGTTCTTAGTTATAGGCAACAGAATCTGACCTAGCAAGTTTACTTGGCAAGGGGTTTGTGAGAGTTCACAGAATTATTGGGAGAGCTAAAAGTACAGACTCTAGGCTGAGTTTCTGGGAACAATGCCCAGAACCACACTGAAAACTGGCTTTCTAAGGAAGCGGCTGTTGCCATTGGCCTTAGAAAACAATGCCTCTGCCATGATCACGAAGATGTTGCAATGGGCAATTTCTCCTACCGCTGCTGGTCTCCAAAGAACCAGACACTTCTGCCACTATGCTGTTTGAGAGTGTTTTTCAAAGTGTGGTTCCTGGCAGCAGCATTGGCATGATCTGGTAACTTGCTTAGAAATGCAAATTCTCAGAGCCAACTCCAGACCTATGGAATCAGATGCTCTGGGGTTAAGTCTTGATAATTTGTGTTTGTGATGTAGGGAAAGGTTTGAAAGCTACTGCTATAGGAGATGGCTGTCTTTATTACTCTAGCACATATAGGTGTATTTCTTGGAAGAACATGGGTCACACGAGGAACTCAAGCTACAAAGGCGACTAAAGGAGTCTGGAGCAATACTTCTAAAAATTCAAGGTGCATGTATGAATCACCTGGAGATCTTGTTAAAATGCAGACTCTGAGTCGGTAGATTTGGTGGTCACTGCCAACATGATCACAGGTAATGCTGATACATCTGCTCTAACATCCACAATTTGAACAGAAAGCGTCTATAGTACAGAAACACATACTGGAAAGGAGGTCACAGGGATTGTGACTAATCCAATGGGCAATGTCTTCTATTCACCCTCTCTTTTAATACAAAATTATAAACTCAACAATTTGCAAAAGAAAGACATCCTTCTCATGGGGAGGGGTCTACCGGCTTCATAAGTTTTCTCGTCTCTGCCTTTATTGAACAAGGAATCCACATTACCTCTCTTGGAAAGCTTGGAGGTTACTGGGTATTGTATTTTCAGAGAGAAGTTGGGTTTTCCTTGAAGCTTAAGGTGAGCCAGACTCAGTAGGCAGTACCTTACCTTTTTCTTTGCATCAGTTTAGAGACTACCTATCAATTAGAAAATAAACCCTATAAAGTCAACAACGTGCCCTCATCAAGGCTCATCTTGCTACCGCCACTGTTGAGTACACACCTATCAGAAGAGCCTAGAGTGGAGCCTTGATATCGTAACAGTTCTTGGAGAAGTCATCTGGCTACCTGGTATCCAGTTGATTACATTCGATCCCTCCTTTCATGGCTAAATCAGTAGTTTGTTTTCATGGGAATATTCTCAAATTTTAGGGGCATTCCTGCTTTTACTGCCTGGGCAACCTTAGCCAGTCTTAACATTTGTGGACTTACATTTCTGCCTTCTCATTATATTCTACCCCAAATGGCTCATTATTCAAAGTGATGATTATGTTCTCTGGTGGAAGCTGTGTCTGCTGCCTGGCTCTTCATTTTTCTAAATCAGAAGACAGAGGAAGGAATCACTATTCTGGTTGAGATATATATGTAAATCACTAGGGGTAAATTGGGTTGCTCATGCACAAAAATGCAAAGAACTGTATCTGGAACCAGGAGGACTCAGTAGGGTATCTCTTATTATATTTTCTTGCTCAGTAGTACTGGTCAATGGAAAGCCATGAAAACTCAATAAAGAAAAGGTAGCTAAGGACTCATATTCCCCCCTATCCCCAGAATAATGATTTGGTCATATCACTAAAGAGCCTCATCTAACTGAGATACTGACATCGGGTGAGACTGGATTGTGTCCGCTAGGATCACTAACATTGACCTTATGACCAGCTTTAGAAGCAGGGTCTGTAGTAATTTTCTACTTTATGTTAATGAATTGCTTTAACAATGCTTTATCTCTGCCTCCTCCTTTACTCCATCCCTGCTACCCTACACTGAATCCAAAAAAAAAAAAATGATGCTGGTTCATTATTTAGGTTTCAGGTAGGAACATAGCCATGATAAATAGCGGATGGGACTTAGGGAGATAAATATCTTATCTGGACAAAGGATCAAAGTGGACCTTAAGGAGTGAAAATGCTTGTCTGCTGCTAAGTATCTCCTGCTTTGCTTGCTCCTTCAGATCAATTTCACACTTCTCCTCTCACCTCTGTGCCTTAGGACAGTGTCTAGGATGAATTTCATCTCCTTTCCCTTCTGTTTTCTGTGTTTGAATAATGGGGAACACTAGCATGGGTTCTGAGAGAGAACAGAGAATTTAGGGAACTTACTCTCTGGGCTTCCTTTGGTTTTGCTTCCTTTGGAATGAGACTGGCTATTTCCATCAGCCAAAGGCCTCTGTCTGCTGGCCCTCTCCACACCACTCTCTGCCTCCATGTTCTCACCTTGCACCTGAAGTCCCACTGCTCCTAGTTCTGGAATACTCTATGCTCCCTTATATTATGTAATACCCCCTCCATTTGTAAGCATTCCTATATTAAACTCCCCTCAAATCATCCATTTTGACAGTAAAATATAAGTCCTACCAGGACCCTTTTTGATTCTGGGTGAGATTTGACAGCCTCCCCTCATTACAGTAACCAAGATTTTCATCGTACTAATTCTGTTTGTGGCTACAGAATAGTTAACTTTTACTCTCAAGTTATTCCAGATAATACTCAGTTATACAGAAGAGTGCTCTTCAAATACCCTGTTATTTTAGCATGAATTGAAGTTGTATGGAACTAGTTTTCAGCAGACTGAAACAAGTGAGAGTCTCTAATACCCGGAGCATAGACAGCAGAGGTGATGTCCATTCAGTGTGCACTGAATGATTATACATACTCCCTAAGCAATGGTGTGTACTTTATGTCAATGTATTTCATCTATAGGTGTCAGTTGTAAGGGGGAGATAACATATTTTCTATATATTTTTTCATCAGATCATATATTTTTGTTGTCCTTAAATCCAAAATTTTAATTTGGTTGGGAATTAAATTGTCATTACATATTTATTTGTGTGACTTGCCACACAACTAAACTCAATTTCCTGAGATAATAGTAGCTATGTCGATTTTGCATATATACATATATATATATATAATATATATATACACACACACAAACATATATAAAATGCAATAATATTCTTCGTCTCTATTGATCAAATGAATGAAACTCATTTTTTGGATAGAAAGAAACAGGTATTGGAGCTCTAATTTGGTTTATGTTACCAAGTGGGTTTGTGATGTGAGTAGCAATGCTGTGACTGGTTTTCAGACTACCTATACTATCTTTTACAACAAATTCAATATTTTCAGTTTATATATATATATCCTCTTGAATACCACACTTAAAATTATTAGCATTTGTTTTTAATTGATTTTTATTTACCTGTTTAAAGCTTGAATGAATGATGAAGAACGAGCAAATGAAAACAAATCTACAGATATTGGCCTTAAGAGGAGGCATATAGAAAAGGCAAGTTGCAGTATTGTGACCTGGCAAGTGTGGAGGAATGAGGACAACATATTTGTCAGTGACGGTTTTTTGAGTGAACCCCACAGAGGATATTTCATTCAGCTCACTTATCTACTCACTCTATTTTATTTGTTGTTATGGTTAGTAAATATTGTTTATGAGCCCCCGTGTACCAGGCATTGTTTCAGATCCTGGGCATACATCAGTCAATAGAACAGACATAGTCCTCCTTTTATTTAGTCCAGTCAAGAGAGGCTCCTTTAGACTTAAAACAGTACTTCCTATGCTGCCTCTGTTTTGTCTGAACTTCAAGTTGATTGATCATGGCTTCTGCTGAGACTTATAGCAGCAGAGGCTAACGGTTCTTTTGTTGGCATGAGAGAGAAAAGGGAAATAGTTTTAGTTTAAGGGCAAAGCTTGCTTCTAAGAAGCAACTGTATATAATTGATTTGTGAAGCACTGTGAACTAATGAGAAAACTGGGATGGAGGGAATACTATGGTTTCTTAGGGGGTATACTGAGATTATTTTAGTCAAGTTGATATAGGTTCATTGAAGAGAAATTATGTCAGAGTTAAAGAGATCATAAAAGCAAGCTATGTTAAAGTATTAAGAAATAAGTGAGATTTTTAAGAGGTACATATGACCCAAATGAATCTCTAAGACATTAAAAAAAAAAAAGGGTTTGTCAATGATTTGGATACAGAGTACGATGATATGAAGGAGTCAAGTGTCCTAAAATGTCATTTGTTCTTTGCTTTCTCCCTTCAGGTGGCAAAGTCTAATTTCGCTCCCTTTGAGTACTGTTGGATTTAGTGGCTTACGTTTAATAAATTAACTAAAGTGGAAGTAATGCTGTTGATGCTTGTACAGCTTCCATTATTTGGTCATAAAGACATTGGAGCTTTCACCTTCATTTTTTTGTTTTGTTTTATAATCTCCTGCTCTGGGGACAGCTACCTGCCATTTGGTGAGAATGCTTAAGCAGCTGTATGAGAGGTCCATGTAGGTGTGTATGGAGGCTACATATCAACAATCTGCAATAAACTGTGGCCTCCGGCCAACAGTCATTCAGTTGAACAATCTTGGGAAGGGATTCTTTAGCCCCAAACTTTCACATGATTGTAGCCTCAGCTGACAATTTGACTGCACCCTCATGAGAACCCCTGAGTCAGAACCACCCAGCTAAGATGCTCCTGGATTTCCAAGCCACAATAACTGTGAAAGAAAGATAATGCGTGTTTGTTGTTTTAAGCTGCTAAATTTTAGGGTTATTTGAATCAGAACAGTAGACAATCAAAACAGGAAGAAATACAAATCTGTGGGCTTGTATTTGCATAGTATAAATGCCTTCATATTAGAGCAGTTTCGAGATATAATTTGCAAGACTCAGGATGTCAGCCTTGGGATAAAAAAAAGTAGTGGGACTGGTCCTTACTGTGGATATAGGTAGGGAGCAAATGTGTGAAGCAGTTTAGGTTATCGTGAGGTACCAAGAAAGGATCTCAGCTGGTAGAAGCTAAAGAGAAAAAGAAATGTCCTCTCTCCTCGTAACAATGACAATTGAGAATTCAGTTACACAAAAGTCTAGATCTAAGGCTAAATCTTGGTATTCTATGGTGCCAAATATGGACCTTCACAAGAGTGAGAAGTTTACTTTTGTAGAGTTTGCCAGGGAAGGAAGAAGAAAGGAATAAGCAGGAAGTAATTATTCTGGGTTTGGGAAAAGAGTTTACTTCTTTATCAGTCTATCGATTCCCTTGACACCCATCCTAATATCTGGAAGAAATGGCTGGTGCCTGACTTGCCCTCTTATTTCCAGCTTTTATTCACTATTTGGCACCAAGGAGGTACCAATACATATTTACCGAGGTAGTCAATAAATAAATTAAAGAAAGGAGAATGAAGAAACAGAGAAGGAAGAGGGAGGGGAAGAGATGGGGTAAGTATAAGAAAATCAAAGGGAAAGGGAAATGGAAGAGATAAAGAGGAAAAGGAAAAGAAGGAGAGGGGAAGTTGGAAAAGAAAAAAAGAAAGAGAAAAGAAAGAGGGAGGTACTGTATGGTGTTACTGCATGGGACCATAAGTTTGAGGGTAGATTGGAGCCTGTGTTCTCAAGTTCTAGAGGTGACTATGAGAGGCAGCTCAACAGGGAAGTGCCACCAGGCTCTTACTTTGTCAGCCTTATGGGAGTCCCCGTGATCCCCTCACCACATTGTTAGGATATGCTTTTTTATACAATACTTGCACTCTCTATGACTTTTCATTGAAAAAAAGAATCAGAAAAAATATCTCATTGGTGTGATTAAGAATTTTGAAATTTTTTTCACGATTTTGACAAACAAAAAAACCCCATGTAGAGAGCACTGTTGGTTTCTTGTGATATGCTTCTGAACCTTTATGATTATAAAGGTTACTCAAAGAGCTTTAAAAAAAAAATAGAGATTCCTGGGCCCAAGACCTACTGAATCAGATTCATTCATTCCTAAGATTCTCAAAATACATCAGCCTATTTTGCTGTCCATGGGAATTACCCTGAAAAATATCTTGCTCTAAAATTTCAACCCCATTATCTCAGTCCAAACCAAGCGTGCCAATCCCAATTGCTGACTGACTAAAAGATGAACCTTGATGCCAGTGATTCTCAAACTATCTATATTGGAAAACCAATTTTTTTTCCTCTTTTTTAAATTCCCAAACTATCACCGACTATTTTTTAAAAAATATAAAATACTATGAAGTTTAATTAAAAAACATAAAATTAAAAGATATACAGAAAAAAACATCCAAGTCTTTTATTATTAAGTTCAACAGACATAAGATACTCTGTTAAACTACTAAGTAAGTTTCTAAATACTTACTCTGAATTTCTGCATTAATTTCCTTGGATGTTGGGGCAAACAACTATTGAGCTATAATGGAGGGCCTCCTTTGTTTTTAATTTTTTTTTTGCTTTTTTTTCCTAGCTGAACAATTCTAATCTATCTAGCAACAGTTACCATCTCAGTTCAATTTCTACAACAAGTTTAAATTCTCCAAAAATCTCGCATACAACCCTCATGGACATACATCGGAAGACCAAATGCTTGGCCTCTGCTTATTAGCCTTCTGCCACTAAGTCCCCTCCCTCTGGCTGACACTAGTTTCCTGTCCCCTAGCCAATACGTAATTCATTCCAAGAGTTCTTCCCCCAAACTATGTTTTTGATCTTGGAAATCAATCCCTGTGTCATGACATGCAGTTGTATCACATGCTTCTCTGATATCCAGCTGTCCACTCTTTCACCCTGATCTATTCATTAGACAGTATGCTCAAAGGATTGAAGTCAATTAGTGTGGAAAAGCACATTGTTTCTCTAGTGTTTCTCACTTGTGGGTTGATGCTGGGAGTTCTGCAAATTATCAATTAACACGCTTTCTCCTATTGCCTCCAGACATGATTTTCAGTATGTTTTTGTGAACTTTGAAGTTCAGAGGGCTAGCTTCTTTTTAGTTTTCTTTTCTAAATACTGGGGGTGTAGACTGTGTTTGTTTATTATTATCCAAACATAGACTATATATTTCCTTCTTTTCTGGATTAAAATTAGTAAGAGTTAGTTTAAAAAAAAATGAAAGGGACCCCATCTTAGTTTTTTGGAACACTCTCCTTACACAATAATATAAAAATAATATGAAGAAACGAAAAGTGTGTTGGTATAAGTCACCATTTAATCCATTCCCTGGATTTTCATTCCCTGGATTTCAATGACCATGTCTCCCCAGATCACTTCCGCAATCCTTATTCTCAAAAGACCTCACTGCTGACTAATGATTCAATCCCAATGACTAGTCAGATAGGCCTGAGTGTCTGGTTGGTATTCTGAGTTCAACAGATACCAAATAGATATAATACTTATTCTTAAACCACGTATTTTACCATTTATTCAGAGAAAAAATCTTGGTAATGTTTTTGAATTGACTTTCTTCTCACCTAGCTAGCCCTATAGAATTCATTTCCACAAGGTCTAATCCTTCTTTTCATTATTCTGCAGCAGACTAAACTCTCACTGTTCGTATTTAATTTGGATTAAATGAATTCCTTTCTTTCAGCCACTCCTCATGTTAACCCAACTTTTTTTTCTTTTCGGGGCCACATCCATGGCATATGGAGGTTCCCAGGCTAGGGGTTGAATTGGAGCTGTAGCTGCCGGCCTACACACAGCCACAGCAATACAGGATCTGGACCGCATCTGTGACCTACACCACAGCTCACAGCAATGCTGGATCCTTAACCCAATGAGCAAGGCCAGGGATCAAAACCACATCATCATGGATACTAGTCAGTTTCATTTAATAGCCATGCCTTGAGGGGAACTCCCATGTTAGCCCAATTTAACACAACCCCCAGAACAATTTATTTTAAACCAACCTTGACCTAAGCCAGTCCATGTTACCAATGGAATACAATTCATCCTCCTTAGCATGGAGTTCAAGACTTCCCTATTCCTGTAAGTACTCTAAACTCCTGCAACTTCCTCCAAAACAACAACAAAACCACAATGCCCCCCTAAACAAAAGAGGGACTTTGAAAAATGTATACTACACAGTGTTGCATCTATGGGTATTTATGTTCAATTTTCCTAGCATGCCCAAACTCCTAATTTCCAGGAGTCTATTGCTTACTCTTTGTAATCTCTACCCATCTCAAGAAGTCTTCTCTGATTCATCTGTTCAAGAAGAATCCCCAATTTCCCATAATATTTTTAAAATTTCTGTTATTTTTAGATAAACACATATTTCTTATCTGGTAGATTATAAGCGGTTTATTTAAATATTTAAGTTGCATTTTATTATTGTAGTTTTACAAACCATCGCAGTACTATTTTTTCATTATTACTTTGATGTATAGTCTTTTGGAGTTAAGAGCCATGGTTCTAATCCTGCCTCTGCCACTTTTTTGCTTTTTATTTATTTATTTATTTTTTTGTCTTTTTGCTTTATCTAGCGCCACACCTGCAGCATATGGAGGTTCCCAGGCTAGGGATCTAACAGGAGCTGTAGCTGCTGGCCTTCACCACAGCCACAGCAACGCAGGTTCCGAGCCGCGTCTACAACCTACACCACAGCTCACGGCAACGCCGGATCCTTAACCCACCGAGCAAGGCCAGGGATCAAACCCGCAACCTCATGGTTCCTAGTTGGATTCGTTAACCACTGAGCCACGACAGGAACTCCTTTCACTTTTTATTTTTATCCACAGTTTCCTCAAATGTGAAAAGAGGAAAATAATAGTGCCCATTCTATTGGGTGTTTTTTGTTGTTGTCATCGTTTGCTTTTATTTCTTTTGTTTTTTGGTGTGTGTTTGTGTGTGTATGAGAGAGAGACTCAAATGAGAATCTCTAACCAGCACTTTGAGCGTTTTTCATGTATACCAAGTGCTCAGTAAATGTTGACTACTGTTATCCCACAACAGAGAGAAAGGAAAGTTAATAATTAATTTGCATCCAAAACACATTTATTTTGTAATATACAGCTTTAATAACCTGGGATTCCTAAGGAATAAAATCGTATAAGAACAACAGAAACAACAGAATCAGCAGAAATTACCTCATTGGGATTATAATCCAAGAAAGGTCAAGCGAAGTCAAAATATGACTCTTCTCCTTGCACAAAGTATTTGCTCTCCTCTCTGCCATCCTGTGGCTTTCCTTACAAGATTCACTTAACTCCCAGACAAAGATGACTAAGATATGTTCCTTGTTGGCTGAGACAGTCCTGTATGCCAAAAACAAACACACAAACAAACAAAAAACCCACATTATGTGAAGTAGATTACAATTTTAAAAAGGAATAAATAGCTTGAATGATATGAATGACTTCAATGAGTGGAAAAAATTGGAGGAGAACATCCCTAATGAAAACAATTAAGATCATGGAAAAGGCAGAATGATGGAACATCATCATATCTTTGGGGATTGTTGCTCAAAATGTTTTGGTCCTCTTCTACTCAACTCTCAAACTTAAAACTTCTAAGGTGAAGAAAATGAGGGAATAAGCTACTCAGGTAGAGAGTCACTCTTAAAAATTCTCTTTGTAGCTGGAGTTCCACTTCTATGATGCAAGAACCAAGTGAAGAAGTATCTCCCAGTCACTTTCTCTGTAAGTTTTGCGATATAGAATAGTTACGATAATAGTAAGATGGATAGTACAAATAGATAAAATGCAAATAATATATGCTATCATCATTGATATATGCTCATTACCATTCGTGAAAAGAAAGTGAGTCAGCAGTTATCATTATCTTTTCCAATAATTTGGAAAAACACATTATTAACACATCTACTATACAGTTTTAGGTAAGGTTTAGGTGCCTTTATTCAGATATATTTATTGCAAGGTCTGTGCATTTACTGTAACCAATAATATATTAAAGTGATCCATGATATTAATTTGTATAGCTATGCTCCCTTTCCTCTTAAAGTGCTTTTAATATTTCATTCTCCATCATTGACCCAGTTTCTTAGGGAGAGAGTCTAAGGTGGCCTTTTTTTTTTTTTTAAAGAGGGCACTTCTTAAAAATCATACAAAAATAGCACAAAGTACTTTGCCAGCATGAGATATTAACATAAAACACATGGATAGTGCTGCTGTCACAAAATAGTTCAGATTTTCTTCCCTTAGATCCAATTTATCATGGCATTCTGAATTTGAGTATAACCTTTTTTTTTCTTTTCAGTAAAAATGACTCTTGACTTATCTATGTGAACAAATGGGACTTTAAGCATAGCATCACAGGAGGATTTCCTATGCTATGTTAAGACCCCAATATGGACATTCCATTGTGAATATAAATAACCATAGTCCCTCTAAACATGCTTCTCCATATGGTTTTGCTTAACAATGCACAGATGCCCTGGATGGAAACCACCTCTTTAGTTATAGGCAGGCCAGCAAACTTCTGTCACTGTATTCTCACTGGTAGGTCATTGGATGTGAATGCCAACCAGGGCAATTCCCTTGGCAGTCAAAATGCTGGCCACTTGCCAACACAGGGATATTTTAAGGCTGCTGTACCTTAGGAGCCTGCCAGGTTTGTTCCTTTGTGTGTGAGGACATGTCAGGCTTTTTTTTCCCGCTCAGATCTGATGCTTCAGAGAAAGCTATTGGGACTAAAGCCAAGAAATAAAGGGCTACATGAAGATATATAGTCAACATTGACATTGATTATTTTTTTCCACTACTCTTCATCAAATGAGCATTGAGAATCTCTCAACCTGTGTTTTCAATGAACGTCTTCCTGGTTGACCACACTCATCACATGTTCACAGAGGCTACAGAAGTTGCTTCCTAGGTATAAGAACTATATTATAAAAATTATTAGGAGGTTAAAAATTTTCTGGATTAAAAAAAAAATAAAACTACAGAGTTCCCATTGTGGTGGAGCAGAATGAATCCATCTAGGAACCATGAGGTTGTGGGTTCAATCCCTGGCCTCGCTCAGTGGGTTAAGGATCTGGCGTTGTGGTGAGCTGTAGTGTGGGTCGCGTATGCGGCTCACATGTGGCATTGCTGTGGCTCTGGCATAGGTCAGCAACAACAGCTCCGATTAGAGGATTAGACCCATAGCCTGGGAACCTCCATATGCCGCAGGTGCGGCCCTAAAAAAAGGCCCCCCCAAAAAAAATTAAAAAACTTTTTGGAAAACTCCTGATGCCAGAAGTTAACTCTTACTGAAGGATCAGTGAATATTTTCTTTACCTTAACTCAGGCTATGGAAAGAGAGGATACTAAATGCTTCCTCTGCCCATTTCTTTTACTTAAGGTTCTCATGTAGGCATCTACTTCCATTGATTCTTTTTAGGTGATTGAGTTCTGTTTCTTAACATATAGTCAATTCTTTCTCCCTACACGTTAGTGAGGACTTAAGAGAATGAAGGTTCACAACTCTACTCACTTTACTAAAAACAAATTTCTGGCATTCCAAATTCTATTAGTCTATTTGTATAACTGTGTTTTTCAGTTCTTGACAAAAATTATCATTTTTTAGGATATTTTAGCTTGTAATGTTGATTATCATCCACGCATCATCGCACTAGATGCTTTATATCTATCATCTTTAATTTTTTCAAGAAACTGAAAGATGCCAAAAAAGAAACTGGGGTCTAGATATATGACCCAATTTGGGACAAATCCTGGAATACAGTTCCACTGGATTGAGAATATAGTTTTCTCTCTAGTTCAAATTCTTTTCACTATAGCTTGCTTTTATCTGCATACTGCAAGTGAGACTATTTTACTGTCTACTTTTCTCTATTTGTAATTTTTGAGAATGGAGAGTACTTCTTCTGGTACAGAAGATCTGTGCCTAGCTTTTACTTAAATTACTTAAATCACTAACTTACTGACTCTGGAATTAGTAAAACACACTGTCTCATCCTCCTATCCACTTCTACTCATCCATACCAAACTTTATCTTTCCAAGGCTCATGTTCACAGAATTGAACTTTTGTCCTAGTCTCCACTCCTAAAAATTGGAATGATGGTAAGAATGCCTAAAGTTTACCTTGATCACTCGGACAAGGCCCTTCTATCATCTTATGAGAGCTTCCCAAGAAACATCTTACAAAGGAAGGAAGGGCCAGTTTATTATTAGGGGCAGCTTTGACATAATTACAGAAAACTGTGTGGGATTTTGCAGAGAATTCTTTTTGCGGAAAAAGTCCTAAGATGTTACCCCTGAACTTGATCAGAAACCTCTGGACATATGTATTTATTAGATAAACAAAGCTCAAATTTTGCTTTCAGCTAGCTAAACAGAATACTGATGCTCTAGGCAATTTTTAGGGTTTAACCTGAACTAACAATTAATTACATAGCTTCTTATAGAGAGATGATATTCAAGAGGAGTCAGAGTAAACTTCTCTCCATCTTTCTCTCAACATATTACAAGTTTTATCCTTTATTATGCTTTTACCAAAAAGTTTATAGGAAGTATTTATTTTCTACCAGGCAGAAGACTAGATGTTTATATGATTTATTTTATTTAATTATAAAATCCAGAATTAAATTCACATTATAAATATTATCATCCCATTTTACAGATGGCGAAAAAGACTTAGAGAAGTTAAGGAAATGTTTACAATATCATTTAGACAGTAATTAATAGATACAGACTTTGAACGTGTATATTCCTAATACCTAGGTCTTGGTTTGGCCTAATATGTTATATTGACTTAAAACTGTGAGTTAATTTTAATTGATATGTTCTCTGTTTCATTAAGGCTCAATATAAGATATTTCTTTATTCTTTGTCAAATCATCACTGAAATTATTTACTTCTTTTATCTTTTGATAGTGCCTTACATTGAAACTAATAAAATAAATCACTTCCAAATTTTGAGGGTAAAGCTTTATCTCATAAAGAATTCATGATTTCTTTTATTATAATAAATAGAAGTATATAGCTTTTTCTTTTACTTTTCTTTTTTGCTTTACTTCCAAGAACTCAAAACTAAATTTCAAAGCTCAATTATGGAAATTATTTTAGGTTAGGAGGTTGATATATTTTCTTTATCACTTAAATTTTTTTCTTACTTTAGTGACAGTTTTCCTTTATTCTAAATATGAAATCCATTTTTGAAGATGAGGTTTAAATTATAAATAATTAATACTGATCCAGAATCAAAATCTGTATTTTTAAAATGAGACCTCAAATTTGTGTCTCCTCATCTACCTACCTACCTGTCCATGCTGTTATCATCCCATATTGTTTTTTTTTCAGATTTTAAAAGCTGAATTTATTGCTATAGCAAATCTTAATTAAACATTACTCTTTCAAATCTCAAATTGAATATTTATTTAAGAAGAAGCTGGCAACATTTTTTTAAAGGACAGAACTTACAAATTAGATTTCGGTTAAAAAATGATAAAATGCCAAGTCTTAGTTCACAGTTTATTTTAAATTTTATAAGAGTTTGCACTTGTCTTCTTTTCTCCTCCTGTCCTTCCCTGAAACATTCTAGTCATTATCACATTGTATTTATAGCAGTCTTTCCTCTGAAAATGTGTTCATGGAACACTGACCATGTTTCATATATAAAAATGTATCCAAAGTAAATTGATTGAAAATATACATACTGTGTTTGAGTTAAGATGACGTCAAAGCAACTGGGCGACTTGTCCCTTAGGGCACTTCCGGTGTTTAATGCTTGTCATTATTTGGCCAAGTCCATGCTAAAATGAGTCCAGGTAGTTATTTAGCATTGTGGTACACAAAAAGGTTGAAAAGAATTTGCATTTTCCATGTAGTTCTTTTGATATCCCCTAGGATAATGAACTTGAGGTGTTTCAGCAGCACTTTGACGTGGTCTGTCTGGCTTGACACTCTTTGCTTTTTTGACTGTGCAGGGACAGAAGGCATCTCTTGCCCTGGAATCCCAAAGATGTGTATCAAACATTAGTAACTTCTATAGCTTTTCTCTTTTAATTGAATTGAATGCATTTTAAAATATGTACATATATCCTCTAGTATTTGCAAATACATTATTTGCATATTTAATTTGCTATATGTATCAAATACCTTTTTTCATACTTCTTTTCCTTGTTGAGTCTCAGAAAAAAATTTTCTGTGTTAGCTGGAGTCTTAGAAAAGATGCAGGAGAAAACATTAAGATTCTTAACAGGATAACCTAATTGGTCAAATCTGAGATTACTGGAGCTGACCAATCGAATGTTACCTTTCAGGACAAATGTTAGAAATAACCCTGGGACAAAACCTTTTAGAAAGTAGTTGTGAATAAATAGCCAAATTACTTGAATTGTGATGTAACAGAAAGAAATAACATTTTCTTATTTATGATTAAATATCTTATACATTTTGCAAAAAAAAAAAAAAGGAAATAATAACTTAAGTATTCTGATTACAGTTGAGTCCCAGGTTTGGTGGTACTTTTCCTGGTATTCACTTTTCCCTGAATATATTACTAATATCTGGATCAAGATGATTCCCTAATATAACGCGTATGGTAAACATCTATACCTTCTGATGTTTGAAAGTTACAATATAAAATAATTATGCTCAGAACTATGAAGTTTACTTGTTCTGCCATCACTGTTATATTTATTAGCAGGTTAGATTTATTAGCATAGATTATAAAGTGAAGTGGGATTTGGCAATTTTATAGTCCATTGATGAAAGTAGGTAGCACAAACAGATCATTTAGGACTTATTAGTGAACTTATTAGTTGGACTTAAACTGCTGTTACTACTGATCAATTATTCAGATAATCAAGAGCCCACACTTTACTTTCTGCCATCTGCATAATCTGTACATATATGACCAGGACACTCAAAAAAAATGACCAACCACAGGGCATGATGGAACGTTTCATGCTATGTCTCCACATTGCTTGTAAGGGCATCCCTAGTCATGGCCTCCTCTGGATTGGCGGGTGAGGAAGTCCTTTGACCAGTGCAGGGTGGCCAACTCGGTCATGTCCAGCCTTGAGGGGAGACAATGAACTCAGTTTCGTATCACATTCTTGAAGGCTTTTCCTGGCCAGTGCTGATTTGGCAGGAGTGTGCACTTGGGCTGTTGGGCTGCTGCCATCACTTGGTCCTGAAACTGGAGTGAGTAGGATCCTGCCAAAGATTAGACTGAGAAATCTGGATGCAGGTTGGCAATCTAAGCAACAGCTCCAGCCAAATTGGCACAGTCGGGAAAACCTTGGAGAATCACAATTATTTTAGACAAAATATGAAGTTCGTGAGCCTTCTCAGCAGTGTGTAAGTCAGCCTCAGTTCCTAATTCACAGAACAGAGAGGTCCATCGTTTGCAGTCCTTTGGTAAATGTAGGAGTGCCCTGACTCATGTCAAATGGAACTTGGTTTGCAAAAGGGAAATTGGTGCCGCTGGAGTGATGCTTTAGCACCTGCAGGCAGAAAACTCAGATGCCTTAACACCTATCTCAGAATTCTGGTTCTTATCCCTGTCATGGCCTAGGAACTTCCAGTCTGTGGATGTGCTTGTATGTTGAGGAGGCCGATGTTGCATAGTGACAGTGGCATTTATGGAGAACCTATGCTTCATGCCTCACCAACACAATCTTATTTAAGGTAATCCTCACAGTGGTCCTATGAGGCAGGCACTGCTTTTGTTCCCATTTTCATCCTGTAGAGCTGTGGTTCCAACCAGGTTTCCCAAAGGCCAAACCTTCTAATAGATTTTTTTTAATTCAGCTCGATTGAGGTATAATTGACAAACAATTATAAGATATTCAAAGCATACCTTGTGGTGATTCAACACATGTATATACACTGTGAAAGGATTCTCCTCATCTAGTTAATTAATTATTTAATACATTCATTATCTCATTAAAAAAAATTTTGGTGAGAACATTTAAGTTCCACTTGCCCAGCAAATTTAAGTTATGTAGTTGTACCTTGAACAATACAGGTTGGAACTGCCTGAGACCTATTCACTGTCTTGGAAAGCTCCAGAGATCTAAAATATACTTAAGGCATTTGGAGAAAACTTCATACACCAGACTTGCTTATAAGTCCTGTGGCAAAACAAATAAACCCAGTTCATATAATGACTTATTTCAATATTCTGGGTTAATCATGCATTTTCCTGTCTGTAAAAAAAAGACATCTTACTTCAAGACATAAAATCTACAAAAGTTATTTAAGATTTTCAAAAAAGTTAAATATTTATATAGCTTAATCTATTGGTCTAAAATTTAGAGGTGAAATATTTTGACAAATAATCTGGAGAACCCCTAATATGGTGTCAAGTTCATTTATGTCCTTTAAAAATTGTTATTTCATTAAATACATCTTATTTCTTAGCAGAGTAAAAGCTTAAGAAAAGTTCACTCTTCTCTCCTATAAGCCTAAGTGAAATTTGATCTGAAAATTTGTAAGTTTTAAGAATACTGACAGAAAATAAGCAAATAAGAGGACATTTTATGAGCTTCAAGAATATGGTCCTTAAGACAAAACAAAGATTTCCATGTTTATTTCGTGTTCTACCTCATCTAGATCTACATTTATATAATGTTATACTTAAAAACAGAATTCTGTTTTTATAATTCTGTTCCTTGAAAAAATCCATAATGCTATGTATATTGATTAATGACTTTAAGAAAAAAATTGAGTCTCTTATAAGCAAACCCTTTATATAAAAATTGGCCATGCTCAAATTAATCAATGTAACTTACTGTTTTTCCATTTTCATTGGCTCTAAAATTATGGTGATTTCAAAGGATGTTAAATATTATTTGATTTACCATTCAGCCTGAGTGGCCATATTTCTTTAGCGAGTAGCTAGACAAGCTGCTATAATTTTAGTGGTGACTTATGATTTGAAGAATAGGGCAATCCAAATGTCATCACTTAATTTTAGTTTTGTCAAGGTGGTATTTTGAAATTTTTCTCTCTTCCAGTCTTTTCCACAAGTCTTACTGAGGAAGACAGTACCAAAATGCAAAGGGAAAGAAGCAGGAGAGCAATGTTTTGATACCTCTATTATACTTTTAGGATTATGGCTTGAAAAAAAGTCTGTGAGCTTTATATTAATACAGAGAAAGATGCAAACTTTTCCTAGGTCACTGTTGTTTGGGGATTAGGATATAAATGCATTGTGGATGACCTTCACATCACAAAATGTAGTCTGTATCACAGATACATGAAAGGTATGACTAAACGTGTGTCATTACTAAATAAAGAGCAGGTTGTAATAGAATTGTGCTTATGCTAATAACTTGTCGTTATGTATCAGTGTTAATGATGTTCCTTCCTCATGAAGTCAGAGGGCAGAGGTGGTCGTTTGGTAGTTTTAGGTGGCGGCTTTGTATTTTTCAAGGGGATGGAACTTGAGCAAAAGGAACAGACATTTGAAAGGGTGGCAGTGACAAGAGAATGGGTGGTTGGAGAGCTTATGACACACATGGAAAATAAGGAAAGAGGTGAAGTGCTAGGAGTAACACAAGTGAAGTGTGATGGTAATCACTGAGTCGTGTGCAGAGTCAGAAAGAAGGTGTATTTGAGAAAAGTCAGAAACTGGAATTGGAGAGTAAAAATAAGTGAGGTTAGAGATGCACGAGTCATTTTACGGAGGGCTTTGAATTCTCAATTTTAAAATTCAGGTTTTTGAATAGGTGATGGGGTCACCACAAGTTGCTACTGGAAGAATCTGTGTGTATCACAATGTGGAAAATAGTAAAGCCAATCCAGAGACAAGTGAAGCCTGTGTTCTTGCATGACAATAACCAGCAGAAGCTTCTGCCCAGTGGATGAAGCAGGATCTCTAACCAACCAGAGTCACTACTTAGACCCCCTTAGTCTCTTCTATTACCAGCCTGGCTCCTGTGGGTATCTTAAGTTTGCCACTCGTGTCTTTAGGAGTTGTACGGGAAAAGGGTAGAATTTGATACCAGCATCACTTTTTCTACAGGTGACAGGTGGACTAACCAAGAGGCTAAGTCACCATGCATCTGGGCCAATGGGCATTAGTCATCCCCCTGACATAAGAAAATGCCAGTCACTGGACAGTATTGAACGATACACAATAACTGCCACAAGTTTATCATGTTATCAGCTAAACTTGCCATTCATGGTTTTGGCATACCAGAGAAATAGCCTTAGGCAGACACTCAATTCAATGAGAACTTGGGCTCACTGGTTGACAGTGGTTTCTCTAGGATACCAACCTCAAGGAGCTTTTCAAGAGAGCCATCATAGTATAAACATTGTCCTGTAGTTGAATGCTCTTAACTGTATTTCTGCCTGAACCTTAACCTTAGAGATTGTGGTTTAACTGGTGTGGAGTATATCCCATGTGTCAGTATTTTCTGTAAGCTCCCCACATGCGTATATAATCAAGTTTGAAAACTCTTGATCTAAATCTAACATGTGTATGCCTCTTGCTAAGATGCATGATGTAAGCAAAGTTGCTCAAACAGGTGGTTCTAGGATAGAAGATCCTTGCAGCTCGGGCAAGGAAGTGGGGAGGGATCTTGATGTAAAATAACTGGGTTGAGATGATGAATATATACAAGTACTATCAAGAGAAACCAAGCTTGTATTTAGAAAAAGCATAAAAACATTAAGTCTAAACATTGAGTTGGGGCAAAAATGGAAGAAAGAGTACCTGGCTGAGTAGCCAAGAGTGAAGCCAATAGTTAGTCAGATGTGAAGAATGTCTAAAAGAGATTCTCAGAACTGATTTTAGCACTAAACTGTAAGTGGATTTTTCTCTTTCTCAGTGTTTCTCTTGCATTTTGTGCAGACAACAAATTTATGAGCAGGTCAGATGCCACTGGCAATCACTCGAACTTCAGAAGTCTGAAGATCATATTATTGCAGAGTGTATAGAGCAAGGAAGGGATGCATTTCCACCTACTGCCCTTTGAAACACATTTTTAAGGCACACTTATCCCCTCTCCTCTTACAAAGTTCATACAGAATACCAGAAATCAGTGAATCTATTTGAAATGGCTTCAAGAATAATTGCCACCACCACTAACCCTGACACTGTTTCTCTTTCTCGCTCTTAAACCCCTTATTCTAAATAATATTCAAACAACTGTTTTCTCTTAGTCCACCTTCTGTTTTACTTTTAATTCTATGTTTTTAAAATTTCTAGTACTGCTAAGCCATCCCTTCTCCTTCTGGAGGAGCAGCTGAGGCTTTGGAATCAGTCAGGCTGGATTCAAGTCCCAGTTTCATAATTTACTAAATGTGTGACCTTAATCAAGTTATGTAGCTTCTCCCAGCTTTAGCGGTGTCGTCTTTAAAATGGGAATAGATCATCTGTCTCTTATGGTTCTTGTGATAGTTGGATGAAGTACCTCATTTTCTGCCTATGTACAGTAGCTACTCAAAAACACTAAACTTTGCTTTGGCCTGCTGCATACAAATGCCTAATGCTGCAAGAGGACTTAAAAAAAAAAATCACAGGGGAAAGAGCTACCTCTCTTAGGAGATATGCATCAGTAGCAGTCAGTTTTGATTTAAACATTTTCCCATAAATTTTACCTAGTTCCTGTGTTCCAGAGAGTGAGTAAAGTTGGCATGGGTTATGAGTTTGATGGATTATGCCCAACTTTGTTTCACAATTTTTGCACCCACCAGTTGTGAGATGTAGATAGCATTTTACTTACAGGAATGCAGAACTATTGGGAAATCACTGCCTTGACACCACATGAACATGTACGTTATTTCTTACTTTAGTTTAAAATACCAATGCATAATTTTTTTACCTAAGATTTTGAGATAGCTTAAAATGTTCAAGAGATATCAAATAAAATTTGTTTCTCAGGTAGCAGGCTGTAAAAGCATCTCCCCCCACCCCGCCATTAATGGAATTGGTTCTAGTTAGCAATGAATGTCAGAGTTGTTATTTTTTTAAAAGTATAGCTGTGGTTACTTTAACACACTTGTTTATGTCGATGGTGTCCTTTTCACATTTCAAGGTACTGATGGGGTCATTTATGCATTCTAGAGTTCACAATAAGGCAGATAGAATTCATTGTTTGTTCAGTTGTTCGTAAAGCTAACAGATATTTACTAAACATTTTTTTTTGCTTTCTCTTTTATCTGGCCAGGCCTTGTGCTTCTATGCACTGCAGATTCTAAGAAAGGCCTAAATGCTGCTTTCAAGAGCTCTTACTTTGGCAGATAAGTACCAATAACAAACAAAACAATATTTATATAAAAGCAGTGAAGTATGGTGAAAAGAGGATGGTTCTACCATCAGGAAAATCTGACTTAAATACTCTGCCGTGTACTAGCTGTATGCACTTGGGTAAATAATAAGCCTCAGGAGTTAATAATACCTCCCTTACGGAGCACAAACACTGATGAAAAGGAATAGATGTCAAAGGCCAAGCATAGTGCCTGGTACATAAAAATATAAGGAAAGCAGTGTCATATTTAATACAATAATGCTATTGGTTAGGAAAATGGACAATAATTATTCACATTTGACCGTGTAGATTCTAAGATCAGTGTTTTTTTTTTTTTTAACTTATTCAAAGCTACATAGTTTCTAAATAGCAATACCTAGATTCAAATAAAGCCCTGTCTTCAGGCTTAAAACCGGAACGCTACCCACTTTGACTTCCACACACTATCCTGCTGGTCAGACTTTTAGGATGGTTCGTATTACCATCTGCACTTGTGATTTAGGGCATGTGAGAAATAATAGTTCAAGAACAGGGAATCCCTATTATCCCAAAAACTTTCACAAAGAAGAAAAATGCAACAGTAAGTAGGTAAGAGGGTGACATACTTGAGTTAAGGTAAGAATTTAACACCTATGGCCAAGTTTGATGGACAGCTGCCTGATACATTTTTGACAACTGATGTGTATTTACTGAGCAATGTGACAGGTATAACCACCAGAAGTCCATTTGGATGAACTCTGAGGATTTTCTTCAAAGAACTCATTCTGAAGGTAGAAAGATCCCTGGACTGAACTTGACATGCTAATAAAAGCTTAGCTGTCTGGGATAAGCATTCAGGAATTATGGATACACAAAACTGTCTTTTACTTGCATGTACCTCGCTTGGACTAATATCTGAAGGCAGGGGTACAAAAACAAAAACTGGAAGAACATTTCCAGCATGAATCTTTCCAATACTGTCAGGTGTTGGGATGGTGGTAGGGGATGGGAAGCAAGCAGCACTGCTCTGACCCTTCTAACCATGATCACCTCAAAAGCAAAAGGCAACTTCCATTTTTGTCCCTTTCATCCAAGATGGGTTCTACAGAATTGACATTACCCAGTGAGATGAGGGGAGGCTCTGGTCCCTGGGGACCAGGTCAGAATCTCTGGGGCCTGACAGAGTAGAAGTGATGCTCAGCATAAACATTATTGCTTTGTGAGCATGTGTTGAATAACTCCTATGTATTCCCAGTCATCTTTGATGGGAAGACTTATTTTTTGTTTTTCATTATTTTTATTTTTTATTGAGGTATAGTTGATATACAGTAACATGTTGCAGGTGTACAATATAGTGCTCCCCAATTTTTAAATGTTATAATCCAGTTATAGCTATTATAAAAAATTGGCTATGTTCCCTGTGCTATATAATATATCCTTGCAGCTTATTTTACTTCCTTTTTTAAAATTTAAATTAATTGCAGTATAGTTGACTTAAAATGTTCTATTAGTTTCAGGTGTACAGCAAAGTGAATTAGTCATACGTATAAATAAAATATATCCATTCCTGAAACTATTAGCGGGGAGGGAAGAATTGGGAGGGGGGAATAATATATACACACTACTGTATAAATTAGGTGATTAAGGAGAACCTACTGTATAGCACAGGAAAATCTACTCAAGAGTTTGTAATAACCTATATGGGAAAAAAGATGGGAAGCCTTTAAAGGAGGGGGCTCAACTTGTAGATAGAATGGTCAGTAAATCTGAGCATTATGGAGAGTATAATTCCATGTGAATTCCCAGACTCTGTTTGCTAGGCATATTGGGATTACATGGATGATAGATATTGTTACAAAGAAAACATTCCATACTTCAGCCACTCCTAAATCAGGGCATCTTACACTGCGCATGCTATATTGTTTGAGTGTTTTTTTTTAATCTGGTTGTAATAGATTCTATGCAGCAAATTATCTTGGACAGTAACTAAGCCGTACTCATTCTTCAAGGCCCGGTAAGAAATGCATTCTTTACCACTAAACTTTTCTAGTTCCCCAGTCTGGAAAAGACAACATGGTGGAGTGGGAATGAAAAGCCATCAGGTCAGGGTAGGAACTGAATCCTGGCCACTGCTCACAAGTGCCTTTCCTTCTCCAGCCTTTGAGTTCCTCACTGTAGAGTGGAATGGGAGGGCCATCCTCCTTCAAAGCATTGTATGTGACAAGTGAGTGAGTTTTAGAAAAAATGTTTTCAGTTTGGAAATGATAGCATTTTGGAAGCTTGACAGCTAACAGGCTTTTTATGTCAGACGATAAAAGTTAAAGGTTTTTAATTTTCTTGTGACCTTAAATTACTTAACATTTTTAATATGTTTTTAATATGCAAATTAAAGAAAAACCTAATCCCTCCCTTATAAGGTGGTGGAGGATTATGAGTAATACACTTAAAACACACGCTCCATAGGGGCTACTCAAAAAATGTTTGTTTTATCCTTTTTAGAAGGAATCTGTGCTTTTTAAAGATTCTATCAATACTAATCACTTTATGCCTTTTATTTGAGCTATTCGTGTACTTTTCTCACCATCTATATAAGACTTAAGTCCAGAACAAGATCTGGGCCTTATTCATGTTTGTAGCTGTAACATCCTAACATCCTAAGACTTAAAAAACTCAGCTATTTATTGAGTAACTGAATGACAGAATGAGTTAGGAAAGTCAGATCCCTTCCTTTGAGAGACTTTAAAAGACTAGACGATCATCATAGCAGTTGGTTGAGACAGGTGGGAGAAAAGGAGACAGAAGTTAAAGCACGGAAGCCATGAGCAGACCGTGAGACTCATTTTGCTCCTCAGAGGAGCATGTGCAAAACACAGGAAGGCTGGGGGCAAGGAGCGCTTTGTGATTTCTGGTCCAAAGGTTTACTGCATTGACTACACTCACATAAAAAACTGTGTGGTTTCGTAGGGATTAAAATGTGTGCATAAGAACAAAGCAAACTCTTAAGTAACCTGTCAGTTTCGGTCCGCTTACTACCCACTTCTCTTCAATATTTTGGAAACAAAGAAGCCTATTGTAGATGCACGGCTAACTGGTTGAGGAGGGAGCTCTCCCCAGGCACTGTGTGCATCCACGTTCTGCTCCAGTGCTGGAGCTGACCTGCAGGCTGGTTGCCACCTGCAACATCAGGACATGGTTCTTCCTGTGGAAGACTAGGTCCTAAGAATTAGCCTCAGCAGAGGCACAAATGAGGGGCCAACCCCTCCTCCCTCTATTGACCTGTCCTTTGCTTTCTATTGACCTGTCGTTTACCTTCCCCAATGCTTAATCCAGGCTGCATGGGCTTAGTTTATCAGAAAGTACAAAAAATCAGGATAACCAAAGGAATTTCCACCTTCAAGAGGAAATTGATAGGTGTACATTAAACACATTTTTTTAACCATAATCCAAAGGGAAGGAAATCAAGAAACTGAGTCCTCATAGGATGTACCTCTTTTCTAACCTTGTTCCTCTTTCTGCATGTTCATACCACTATGAAGTGCCCTCCTTCTGTCTCTGCGATTCAAGCAGTCTCTCGCTGCATAACAAACTACTACAAAACCTCATGGCTTAAAATAACTATTTCAGTTCACAATTTTGTGGGTGAGGAATTTAGAAAGGGTTCAACTAGGAGGCTCATCTCTGATCTGTATAGGATTCACTTCCAAGATGGTTTCTCCACTCACACATCTGGTGCCTCTGTACCCTTTATCCTCTTTCTTTTCACATGCATCTCATTTTCTAGGACCTGTCCATGTGGCTTTCTCAGGCTTCCTCACAGCATGGCAATCTCAGGGTGTTCGGCTTCTTCCCCCAGAAGGAGTGTTCTGAAGGACAGGAAGTAGAAGCTGCTATTTCTCAAGACCTGGACTCAGAAAATGGTACATCTTGACTTCTGCCATATTCTGTTGGTGAGATAAGTCAAAGGGCCTTCCTAGAGTGCAGAGAAGGAAGTATAGACCTTGTTTCTATACAGAAGATCATCAGAGTTATAGAGGGTTTCTTAATCCACACATGTACCATTTTATCCTGTGAAAATCCTGAACCACAGAGTGCCTAGGAGCTCCTTCTCCTCTCCTGCCTTTCTGGTAGTATATTCAGCAAAATTTGAGTTATTCATTCAAGTATGTTTATGAATTATACCCTTGCCTTTTCATTCTCTTGATTGTCCATCAGGTAAGTATTGACACAGACACATAGGCACAGCTTTCCAAGGGATGCATCAATTTTCTAAAGACAGGACTATTTAAATTTATAAGGAGAGCAAAATATTTTTCCTGACATATCCCATCATTTACAAGGCTCTTTCATAATGTAATTATTATTTCATATGTTCATGTGAAGCATTCTATGTTACTTTTCTAAATCCTGCCTTCATCTCCACTTTGCCTATTTTTTCATATTATGGTCTCTCACTTTGAGATGAAATCAGGCCTTTGCTAAACCCAGTATATGTTAATATTCAGGCCTTTTTGAAAAGAGGGCAGGGAAGAGAGGGAGGGAGGGAGAGAAAGAGAGAAAAAGGAAAAGAAAAAGATCCCTAAAACTTTGGCATTATTATTAAAGTGATTTAATAAAATGACTAAAGGCTCTGCTTGTGTGTTTTGGGAGAAGAGATATAATTTTGTCCTTTTGGTTATATAAAACTTGTTTTTATATTAATACCATCTTGTGTCTGGTACAGATGAATTAATGCTTACTATGAAAAATCAAATGATTCCAGAACTCAAAAAGGCCTTGGGAGTGTCTTCCATATTTTTTTCAAACTTAAAATAAACCAACATAGCTATTCTTCCCAAATTTTTATTTCAACTAAATAAAATTTGCTATAAGTATATAAATACATGAAAGCATAAGTACTGGCTTAAGGAAAAAAGGGTTGTGCTACCCCAGCCATTGATCTACTCTTTCACTATCACTCTCTCCTTTTCTGGCCTCTGAGGAATTTTCAAGAAAAGCTAAAATTCAGCAAAACACTTTCACCCTCCTCATAAAGTGGAAGGATCTGAAATTCAAGTTGAGTAAATGGTTTGCCTGTAGCTAGGTAATAATAAGTACTCAGAGCTAAAAATACTAAATGATTAACCTGAACCAGGCACTCTTCTAAGCCTGGGCATGGTTTAAAGTATGTAATCTCCATATCAGCAGTTCTGTGATGTAGACAATCTCTTTATCCTCATTTTATAGATGAGGAAACTGGCGCTTAAGGGATTAGAAGCAAATCTAAGGCCAGAACTCAGGTCTCCTTAACCCTGAGGCCAATGGTCTTGACACTCCACAACTCTGCCTCTTTCAGAAATACCTCAAAACCCCGCTATGATTAAAACTGAATTTGAGCATCAACAAAAGCAGACAACTCATTTTTAGCTCTATTGTCTTAGATTCTTCCCAGGAACTTAATAAGACATTTAGAGTTCTGAGAAACTTAAAACTTTGACATTCCCACGTGTCCACATGATTTTACTGACACTCCAGGATACTACAGGCAACGTGTACAGAAGTTGTTTCAAGCCTGGCCAACCACTGAGGGGATAATGGTGGAGAAGAGTTGATAAGGCCATTCTAGTATCCATGTGCCTAATGACATTTGTATACCAACTGTGATAATGGGAAAAAATTATCTTTTCCTTTTTCTTTCTGTCTACGGCTCTATCTTGATGTTCCCCTTGTGTGTTGCAGGACTTGAATACTTATTTGTTGACTTAGTGGACAAATTCACAGTATTATCTCTTTCTCCAATTAACCAAGTGACCTAAAGTCTAATGGCTCCCTTCCTGCCTCCCTCCCCAGCTTGCCCTGCTGTTAATGTCACCAGAGCCAGCTGCATAGCGATGGGGACAGCTGTCTGCAAATTACAGTTAAGGGGTAGAGGAGGGGCGCAGGGTGTTTGAATAAGCTACCAATTGGCTAATCCTCTTGTAGTTAATTGAGGACAAGATTCAATTAGCACATTTATCCACTGTTCATCTGAAAATTCCAAGAAATTTAAAATCATAAAGAAATTATGCAAGTTGGGTGCATGATGCATGAATATGTTTCTGGGTGAGTGAAATTGTTTAATTTGGGTTAATATGGGTAAGAGTGATTAACTTTCTTATCTGAAGTCACATGGGTAGCTGGGAAGAAGATGATATTTGAAAGGCTGAGTAGAGCCATGAAGTGTACTCAACCTTAATTTAAAACAGAAGGTTCAGATCTTGCGAATTCTGACACATGCATATATGGAAAGAAGGAAACACACTTTTAAAATACCACTATTTTAGGTAGCATAAAGTCTTTAGCTCAAACTTCTAAAGCCCAAATTAGTTGGATGCAGAAATGATGGTTCTGTCTCCTGGGATGGCCTATAAAAGTGAGTATTTGTTCAACATTTTAAGATCCTCAAATTGAAAGTGCTGTGTAAATACTGGGCCAGATTAGCTCGCCATGTGTCTCCCTATGTGCACAGAGCTTTCACTGACTTCAGCGGGTGGAATGTGGTGGGAGAATCTGGCTCATTATTAGTTTTCCTATTTTGATTTGATCAACTGTTGTCAATTACAGACATTGGTAATTACCCACAGAAAAGGAGAGGAGGGAGAAAAAAAAAACTTGCTATCATAATATTTATCTTATCAGTTATGGTATTTTCCTATATTGAAAAAAATATTGTCGTGAATAGTGTAACACAGCAAGTACTGATTTTACAGTGCCCTTGACTTGAGTGTATTTTTATACAGATTTTTAAATTTCTGAAATAAAATCCACTCGATTATAGAGTAGTGCTGCTTGTCTTATATCTCTGTGCCATTTTTATCTTCCTTTTCACCCCCCGACTCAGATGTGATGCTTATATTCTGTCTCTCCTTCTAGCATCATATTCAAGACTACTGCTGTCCAAAACACTTTCTGTAATAATGAAAATGGTTTATATATACACCATCCAATGCAGTAGACAATAGCTCCTTATGGCTCTTGAGCACCCAAATTGTAGCTAGTATGATCAGAAAATTGCACTTTAATTTTAATTTTAATTAATTTAAATTTAAATAGCCACATAGAGCTAGTGGCTACCATACTTCAGTGCTGCCTAAACCCGTATGCCTCAATTATTGTGATAACTTGTTGCCTGCTATTCTTATTGGCAGGACATTTTGTCTTCAGTCTCGCTTCTACAACACCAAATTAATCATCTTTAAATTCTGCTTTCATCAGGATATTTCCTGCCCAGAAAACTATGGTGGTTTCATGCAGTCTGTTCACTACAAGAGTCCATATAGTAAAGTCTACCCTAAATCTGGCTGTCCATCAGAATCCCTTTGAGATACACGTTAGGGAATATATATATAATCATTAGACCAAGATAGAGCCTGGGAAGCTGATTCTGATATAGCCAACTTTAAAAATTACTAGTCTAGTGTCTCCCCTTTTCTTCCTATCCCCTATCTCTATCTATATATACACATGGACAGGTCTTACCTGGAGCCCTGCAATATTTTTCTACCTTTTATCCCTCTTGCCATTCCTCCCCGACCCACATCCACAATCTGCTCTCTGAATAACAGCTGCTGCGGTATTCTTAGAATTTACAATAGAAATTATTATGACTCATTCAAATCCTTCACAGCCTCTGCGTTACCTATAGAATAATAAAAAAAAATTCCGTGTTTGTGGTCTATAAGGCCTGCGTGGTATGCTTCCCTTCTACCATTTAAACCTTATTAAAAACAAACACACACATAAATACCTTTCCTCTTTCTTACTACTGACATTTTCCTTTTTTGAATGCTTGTGCATTAGATTTTTTTCCCATCTCAAGACCTTTACCTTGCTGTTTTCACTGCTTGGGCCACCCTGCCCTGGGATCTTCAGAAGGCCATTCCTTCTCATTCTTTACATGTCAGCTAACATATCACCTCAGAAAGATAGTCTTTGTCCACATTATCTACTGCTTCTATCCCGTCTTAGTCACTCTTTATACACAATATCTCTTTATATCTACAAGCGTTTATTATTTTATATATTGTGTTTGATTATTTTATGTGTCTATCAGTCATCTCCTACCACTAGAAAATAGGTTCCCTAAGAATAGATACCTTTTTTTCTTGTTTTAAAGCTCATTTTTAAAAATCACAATCATCTTTTTAGTTCATACTATACTTAACCTTCTCCATGTGCTCAGTGGTTTAGAAAATGCAGTTTCTAGGCCAGCAACATTGATTAAAATGTGATCCTGGGACTCTATGCCAACACCTACTGAATCAGACACTATGGGAGTCGGCCCAATAATCTCAAGTTTAGTAAGTCCTCCAGGTGATTTTTGTTTTTTGGGTTTTTGTTTTTGTTTTTTGTTTTTATTTTGGCCACACCCATGGCATAAGGACAGTTCCTGGGCCAGGGATCAAATCTGAGCCACAGCTGTGAACTACGCCACAGCTGCAGCAATGCCAGATCCTTAACCCACTGCGCGGGGCCAGGGATTGAACCTGTGTTGCTGCAATGACAGTGCTTGAACCTTAACCTGCTGTACCACAGTGAGAACTCTAGCCTTCCATGTGATTTTGATGATGCTGAAGTTTGTGAATGACTGGTCTTAACACATTGTTTTAAAATTCAGCAATTAAATTTCATATCATCATCTAATTCTTTCCTGTGGGAGTTAACTTTCCTTTCTAAAATGGCATTATTTGATGACGCATTCTGAAATACCCCCTCTGTTTCTTTGAGAACGGGACATGCCAGATCCTATTGAACATAGCCAAAGCATACAATAGGGCACTAAATTCTTGACATCAGAAGCATATTTCATTTGTTAAACTAGTCTTTTTTCTACATAGTGACAGTTTTTTCCTAATTGACTTTTTTTTTTTTTTTAGCATATGCTTGTGATAGTATGTTAAAAGTTCCCCAAATATTTTTTAACTTCTGTTTTGGTTATTTGTTTCTATAGACATTACCTTCTGGTTTGAGAATGTGAAATACATAACTAACTTCTGCTTCTTTACACTTGTTGAGAGTGTCAGAAAGGGCTCAATAAATAATTGAATGGTTGCATGTGGTTTCAGTCACCTTTGGGGCATCTTGATGGAATTTGTTAATGTGTGGGACAGGAGAAAAGTAATTATCTAGCTTCTCTGTTGAGCTCCTAGCAGGCCACCTGTAGTGAGGAGAAACTGGAGAAATTATTGTAGGTATGCGATTCTAAAAGAAGTGAAAGGAGGAATTCACATGTGGTGCAGCAAAAATGAATCTGACTAGAAACCATGAGGTTGTGGGTTGGATCCCTGGACTTGCTCAGTGGGTTGAGGATCTGCCGTTGCCATGAGCAGTGGTGTAGGTCCAAGACGTGGCTCCTATCTGGTGTTTCTGTGGCTGTGGCGTATGCTAGTGACCACAGCTCAGATTAGACCCCTAGCCTGGGAACCTCCATATGCCACTGTGGATGCGGCCCTAAAAAGATCAAAAAAGAAAAAAAAAGTGAAAGGAGGCAAAATATGTGGAAGAGACATTATACACTACAATGTGTTATTATACCACTTTACATATTGCTTTTCCCCTTTAAATGCTACCTGGCTGTGGTCAGTTAAGGTCCTACGCTGGCATAGAGCAGACTATCTAATTCAAAGAAGCTTAAACCATGGGGAGAATTTATTGGCTCATTTACACGAAAAGCCCAGGGGATATTCTACTTAGACTTTAGGCACTGCTTGACACAATAGTTCAGATGGTGTGATCCATCAGTTTTGCTGTATCTTTGGTTCTGTTTTCCTCCATGTTAACTTAATTCCTAGGCTTCACACAGTGGCAAGATGTTTGCCCTTAACTTCTGGTCTAATTTTTCCTTAATTTAATATCATAGAAAAGAGATGTTTGCTCTTTCCCAAAGTTAAAACAAAAATCCTTGTCCTTACTATAGTTGATTTCAGTTCTGCCATGAGCCTATTTCTGAGGGATTCATTATGTATAAGGGCATAGCACAGATTTAGTCGCCCAAGAATAAATAAGATACTCATATCTGGACTAGTGATTGAAATGAGTTTCATCAAACAGAATTGTTTAAAATTATGGGTAAAGAGTGGTGTTCAAGAGGAATTTTGCAAAATTGATATGAAAGGATAGACGGTAGGTTTTAGTAAGCCAAAATAAATATGTAAATAAATAAGCAAAGGAATAAATATATATCCTTCAAAGTTTGGATGTACAATTCTAAGTTATTTTCTCTTAGAATTTTAATGATATTACTTCTTTCCCTTCACTCACAAGGTTGGCAATGAGAAGTTTAGTGTTACCTTTATTTTTATTGCTTCAAACACGACTGAGTTTAATATTATATCTAGAAGATTTTAGGATGTTTTTCGTTATCTAAATTTCTACTCTGTACTTGATAGATTTTTGCAGATGCATTTTTTTTTTTCAGCTCAGGGACTTCTCTGTCATTTAATTGTTTCCTTTCTTCCATTCTCTCTGTTTCCTCCTTTAACCTTTTTCTATAACCCAATAAGAAAATAAACTTCTGGATATATGCTTCATTTCTCTGAACTTTTCTCTCATAATTTCTACGTCATTCCATATTTGTGCTACATTCTGAAAGTAGAGCACAGTGAAATCTTCCCACATATGTATCTGTTCTTCAATTGTTCTATTATTCAATTGTACCTTTTTCTGTCATTCTGTTGATGTTCCTACAACTGTGAAGGGGTTTCTTTTTATTATTATTATTTTAAAAAATTTTGGCAGTCACATTTTTTTCATTTCCAGAGTTTAAAATTGGTTATTCTTAAAAGTGGTATTAGTATTCTATAAATAGTATTCTTTGGACTTTTACAATTAGGAAAAGAGATCTGTTCCCACTCTAACAACTAGAGTGAATCAGATAACATACAGGATCAAAGTGATTTTGTTTGTTTTAACCATCCAGAGAGTAAGAATGCAAAGAAAAATAAATAAATGATATCCCACAAAGCAATGACTACTTCTTGGCAGAGCAGAGAAGTATAGTTTTTTTTTTTTTTTTAATCCTTAGTGAAGCTGTGGGAGAGACAAAAATCCATGAATAGATGGGTATAAGGAGAAACCAGCTAAACTTTTAATAAATTATTATTAGTCATGTGCAGTCATGCGAATGATAGATAATAGCCATCCACGGCCATAGGTGAGTCAGAATCCATCTACCAATTCTTTATGAGCCCTCAGCAAGTGCATGGGTTGTACATTGAGGCTGGGAGCAGGGAATGTGTGAGGCATGTGGGTATATCGAGGCTTTACCATGTGCAAGGCGGTGGCCCCTTGAAGGGTGATTGTAAGACAACAGAGCTGGATAAATCCCTTCAAGGTAATTTATATCTTCACCCAAGTGCTGAAAACTGGGAAGAGGGCAGTAGAACAGAGGTAGATCTCACAAAGTGTAGAAAGGGTCTTCTCATGTTTTGGAAAATTTGCAAGTAAGCAGTAGGGTACAAATAGATCACCAAGTTCCAATGAATGAGTAGTCCTGATTTTTCCTCAAAAATAATTAAGTTCTCTGAATAACCTCCAGATTCACCTCAAATACAAATTAAATTGGCTCAGCTTTCAACATTAAGGACTGGCAGAAGAAGGGGCTTGCTTTATAGTGGAGGTAATTTTATTTCTTTTTTTTTGTCTTTTTGCCTTATCTATGGCCGCACCCCACAGCATGTGGAGGTTCCCAGTCTAGGGGTCTAACAGGAGCTGTAGCCACCAGCCTTCGCCACAGCCACAGCAACGCGGGATCCAAGCTGCGTCTGCAACCTACACCACAGCTCACGGCAACGCCAGATCCTTAACCCACTGAGCAAGGCCAGGGATCGAACTGCAACCTCATGGTTCCTAGTCAGATTCGTTAACCACTGAGCTACAACGGGTACTCCATATTTCTTTAAATTCTATTGTGCTTTATTTTTATCACAAAGTAGCTTGCATGTAATTAAAAGTTATACATAAAGAAGCAGGAAAATATGACCCATGAGAGAAATGGGGAAGTAAAGAGCAGCATTCTCATAGATGAACTTGCTATTGTAATTATCAGACAGAAACATTAAAAAAGTGAGAATAGGTATTTGAGTGTAATTTTTTAAATTGGACATCATATGAGAATAGTGTAATATCACTAGAGAATAAAAGTTTTAAAAAGTGAGATATACATATATATGTATTTCTCAGAAATAAAGGATACATTGATGGGATTAACAGCAGACTGGTCAGAAGAGAAGAAAGCATCAGTGAATTTGAATATAGGTCACTAGAAAATTTCCAAGTAAATGCTAAAAAGTAAAAAAAAAATAAACAGAGCATGTGATGTCTGTATTTGGAGTACAAAAATATCTATTTAAAGTCTTAGAAGGAGAGGAGATTAGTAATGGGGCAGAAGAAATATTTTAAGATATAATGGCTGAGAATTTTTCATAATAAATAAAGATTAACTCACAGAACCATAAAGTTTAACAAATCTCAGGCATAGTAAATGCAAAGAAAACCATATGTTGCCTCACTGTAGTCAACATGCTGAAATACAAGCATAAAACGAAAATTTGAAGAGCAATTAGAGAAGAAAAAGTGTAATATATATAGAGGAGAAATGATACCAGTGAAAGCTGTTTTCCTATCACGAACAATGGAGACCTTAATAAATGAAATAACGTCTTTAAAGTGTTAAAAAAATGTCAACACAAAAGTTTTATATTTATCAAAACTGTCCTTCAAAAATGAAGATAGGATAAACAGATTTTCAGGTGGACAAAAGCTGAAAGAAGTCTTTTAAGAGATTTTCACTATAAGAAATAGTAAAGTTTTTCTGGCTATAAGTAAATGAGGTGAGAATGAAAGTCCAAAGGTTCATGGGAACTTCTGATTTATGACATGTTATTCAGAAGTACATGTAACAATCTGGATTTGTGACTTGATGTCTGAAGTAGGGAAGGGAGCAGTCCTGTGGGATTGTGCTCTTAACCTGTGGGATCTGACACCACTTCTGGGTAAATAGTGTCCAAATTCAGTTAAATTGTAGAATACCCAGCTAGTGACTGGCAGTAGAGCACAAAGCTATCACCAAAGGTTCAGTGATCACTGGTAGTATTGCCAGTGTCAAGGGTTGTTGATGTGGGAAATCCCTCAAATGTTTTGCGATTAGAGGTATCAGAAGTATTCTGTGAGTGATGGAGCGAGTGTTTAGAGGAGAAACACAGGAGTGCTCCCCGCAGGCCTGAAACAAAATTCAGGTAGCAAAACTTGATGAACCTAAAAGGACGAACAGAACACATCCCACAAATATAGAGATTTTAGCACCTCTTTATTAGTAACTACTAGAATGAGTAGTTTAAAAAAATGAGTAAGCTTACGTGTTAAAAACTATTTCAACCAACTCAACTGATATTTATTGAACACTATACCCAAGAACGACATAGTACCCATTTTTTACAATTGCAAATGCATTATTCACTAAGATAGAGTATATCCTGAGTATCAAAACATTTTTTAATACATAGCAAGGGATTGAAATAATATAGATATAATAAGAAATAATATATATTTCTTTTCTGACCAGCATGGAATTAAGTTAGAGATCAGTAATGGTGAGTTATTTGCAAATACCAAATATTTTCAATTTAGAATATTTATAGATTTAAATGTATACTTACTAGAAGAAGAAAGGACTAAAAGTAACAAAGTTCAAACTAAAGATACTAGAGAAAAGGAATAAATTAAATCCAAACTAAATCAAAAAACAAATGTCAAAAATAAGAGGGAAATTGATGAAATAGAAATGGGCAAGTAAATATGGCTCTTTACTTTCAATAATAAAATTGATAAACCTGTAGCAAGGTTGATCAAAAAGAAAGAAAATACAAAATACCCATATGAGGAATTAAAAAGGCAGTATCACTACAGTTCCTACTATTTATTACAGCTGAATCAAGAAGAAATATAAAATATGAATAGTTAAATATCTCTTAAAGAAATTAAATTAGTAATTTTAAAGCTTTCCTCAATGAAAACCTCAGGACCAAATGTATTTAAGGAATATATAATCCCCAATTTACATAAACTCTGACAGAATATAGGATAGTAGATGATAGCGTTTGCTATCTTATTTTCTGAGGGCTACATTACTGATACCAGAACCTGATAAAGCTACTACAAGAAAATTTAAGTCCGATATCCCTCACGATTACAGGTGTAAAAATTATTATTGAAATGTTAGCAAATTGAATACAATAATACATAAGTAGATAATACATTATGCCCAAGTAAATGTTACTGCAGTAAAGTTTTAGTTATTTTTAAATGTTAATTTTAACTCTTATTTTAACTTAATTTTCTATCAGTGTAACTCACTGCATTATTGAAATAAATCAGAAGCGTTACAATTATCTCAACAGATGTGGGGGTAAAATTTTACCATCTCAGTACTCTTTTATAACACACAGTCTCAGCAAATGAGGAATATAAGAAAATATAAGGATTTTAAAAAAATCTTTCAGGTATTTTTATACTTAATAATGAAATAGTAAATTTCCCCCAAGACTGGTGTATCAATACCATAAAGAAAGAATATTTGCTTTCAATACTTGCAAAGATTCAGTATTGTTGAGATGCATTATTTTCAAACTGATCTTCAGATTGAAAGCAAGCTCATTTAAAACTCCAAGTTCACCCCCCAAAAACTAACAATTTATTTTTAAATTTATATGGAAATGTAAAACATCTACACTATACCAACTAATCTTAGAAAAATAAGAACAAAATGACAAACTTTATATTATCTCTTTGCAGACTTAAAGCCATGTTCGTAAAGACAATATGATACTGGCTACTTGTATATAAACAAATAGATTCCAGAAATGGACCAATCTACACACAACTGATTAATTACTGAATAAGGTACCAAGTAAAATCCCTTACCCTCTAGAATTGCTAAAATAAAAATGATTGACAATACCAAATGTTAGGATGTGGGACAAACAGAAATATAATACATTGCGGGTTGGAGTATAAAATGGTACACACACTGTTTGGCTTTTTTTTTTTTTCAAATAGGGTTAAACTTCTATCTACCCTATGGCCCTGAAATTCCATTCTTACCCAAAAATACTTGAACAAGAATGCTCATAGCAGGTCTATTCATAATAGCCCCAAACTGGAAACAAGCCAAATGTCCTTCAACGGGAGAATGGATCACTAACATATAATTATACACCAGAATACTGTTTACTGTCGACTAAAAATGTACACAGCATAGATAAATGTGAAAAACATTAGGTTGTTTGAGAGAATATATACTTTCAGATTCTATTTATATGAAATCGAGAACATTTGAAGTTATTCTGTGGTGATTTAAACTGGAAAGCTGTTGCCTAGAATGGAGGGGTTTACCAAAAGGGGCAAGAGAATTTCCTAAAGCGTTATAAATGTTTCAAATCTTGGAGTTCCCTTCGTGGCTCAGTGGTTAATGAATCCCACTAAGAACCACGAGGTTGCGGGTTCGATCCCTGGCCTTGCTCAGTGGGTTAAGGATCTGGTGTTGCCCTGAGCTGTAGTGAAGGTTGCAGACGCGGCTCGGATCCCCCGTTGCTGTGGCTGTGGCGAAGGCCGGCAGCTACAGCTCCTGTTAGACTCCTAGCCTGGGGACCTCCATATGCCGCGGGTGCGGCTCCACATAAAAGCAAAAAGACAATAAAATAAAATAAAATAAATGTTTCAAATCTTAATTGAGAGTGTTAGTTACACAGTGTATATAATTATCAAAATTCATTAAACTGAACTCTTTAAGATCTAGGGATACACTTATGTAAATTTTCCCTCAATTTTTAAAATGTTTTTTCAGGGTCTCCTGTTGGTTAAGTTTGTTCCTTTAGTTGTTAATTCTTAGTTTGGTGCTTTTATGCATATGTGTATATGCATGTGTGTATGTGTTTGTGTGTGGTTTCCTGGAGCTATTTCATGATTTGTGGTTGGATGTCATCTTTGTATCTGTGAGACCCCTATAACCTGTCTGTAGCTGAGGTCTGTTTATCGTGGCCTGACTAATTGCAGGGGAATGATAAAACGTGGGGTTGGTGGTGTGTATTAGTAGCTCATTTTCTCAGTATTGAGACTTCCTTCTCCTCCTGGATTGTGGGGATTCCGCACCACTTAGATACGCATTCATTCACTCAGTGCTGCAGCCTTCCAAAGATTGCTGCTGCTGCTGGGTTTTGTGTATATGCATGTGTGTATGTGTTTGTGGCGGGGGGGGGGGGATGGCTGGGGGCAGAGAGCAATTGGTTAGTCTCCTCAACTTCTCCAAATGTGTCTATACAGCAAATCACCCTGATGGTTGCCTCAGCAATCTGGGCATGGAGCAACTTTGAAGCTCCTTCTACCTTTTGTGGCAATTTTCTTGTGTGCATTTTTATTTCAAATGCTTTCCATGTGGCAGAGATTTCCTAACGTTTCTGGCCCAAATTTATCTCTCTTATGCTTTTCCAGGGCTATAATGAACTTACAATTAAAGAAAATGAGTGTGTTTTCTGTCGTTTGTGGAGATTTGGGTTGGGACTTAGAGACAAGCATATTTGCTCTATTTGCCATCTTGATTCAATTTCCCAAGTCACTTTTAATTAGCAGCTGTGTTGCTACTTTACATATTGATGTATCTTAGTGATTTTCATTATCACTTTTATGTGGCCCTGTATAATGGTCTATTGACTTGGCAGTCACCTGGACTCTTGCGATTTGTAAAGTAGATATTTGACAAGTTCACAAAGGTTGATTATGGATTGATCTCTAACGTACAGGCAGTTTTGAGGAAGGAGAAAATTGCCTCAATATGCATGTGTTTGCAAGAAATGGGATCGTTTCAGAATATCTACCTGGAGATTCAGTTCTATAGATAAGCAACACCCAAACCTAGGAGAGCCCTTCTCAAAATTGCTAAAATCTCCCTAAGCAACCTGGCCTCTGACTATTTATCATTCTAATGTTGACCTAACACCTTAGGAGGCTGTGTCTGTAAATGAGGGATGTGTTTGTGCATTAAAGTCAAGTGCTATTTGCTGAGGATACTATGACTTCCATTTGACTTTCTTCCTGATAAAAGCAGATGGGAAAGGTTTTCTTTTATTGTTTGCTTTCACATTAAAAACAAGCACTTACTGCCAAAAACAAGGATTGAAATACCGCAGTTCCCCCTCACAGCTGTTATTTAGAGGTGGTCCAAAACTCTTTTCAGAACATTAGGTGGTACAAATCTATAGGAAGCCAATGGTGAAAATAGCATTTATTTGTTGCAGTTTTTCCCCTCACTGGACACGGGTTGTTTATAACATCAAGAGCTGAAAGGGTATTGAGTTCATGAAGGGTACAATTCTGTTCACAACTTTGCAGTGTTACGGAGCAGGAAACTGAATGCAGCAAAGAATAATCAAGCAACTTAGATTTATTTTTAAAATGATATATAAAATGCTTTATGAAATTCAAGACTTCTGCAGTGTCATTTGAAGGAAAACAGTACTTTGGTTATTTTAATAAATTGGTATTAAATCAATCATTTTTATCAAGTAAATTTTTCCCATATTTTTTTAATAACCATGAAGACTACATGGTGATGGAACTGCCTGGAACATGAAAGAAAAAAAAGAAGAATGTCTGAATATCCACCATGAGTACAACTTTGAAAACATATGGGTACATGTGGACAAAGGCCAGAGCGAAAAACAAAAATAAAAATAGCTGTGACAAGGGAATGAATTATAGATGATATATTTCTTTTAAAAATTCTTCAGTCTCATTATCTTGTTTTAAATTATAAATGAAAAATTAAAATAACAATCACTTGATTAAATGAGTATGAGAAAGGATTTTTCTCACCCTTTAATGCATTTATGAATGGTATGCGTTATTATTTTTCTACACAGGAGAAACAAGCATTCTTGGGTTCTGATATATAATTATCTCTCCCTTTTTAATTAAAGTATATTTGGTTTACAATGATGTGCCAATTTCTGCTGTACAGCCTAGTGACTCAGCCATATATACACACACACACACACACACACACACACACACACACATATATACTTTTTTTAGTATTATTTTCCTTCATGGTTCATCCCAGGAGATTGGAAATAGCTCCCTGTGCTATGGAGTAGGACCTCATTGTTTATCCACACTAATCGTAATGGTTTGCATCTGCTAACCCCAAACTCCCAATCCTCCATCCCATCCCCCGCCCCCCACAACCACAAGTATGTTCTCTATGTCTGTAAATCTGTTTTTGTTTTGTAGATAGGTTCAACTGCATCATATCTTAGATTCCACATATAGGTAATATCATATAATATTTGTCTTTATTTTTCTGACCTACTTCTCTAGTATGATAATGTCTAGTTGCATCCATGTTGCTGCAAATGGAATTATTTCATTCTTTTGATGGCTGGATAGTATTCCATTGCATATATGCACCATATCTTCTTAATTCATTCATGTGTAGATGAACATTTAAGTTGTTTCCATGTCTTGGCTGTTGTGAACTATGCTGCTATGAGCACAAGGGTGCATGTATCTTTTTGAATTACAGTTTTGCCCAGATATATGCCCAAGAGTGGGATTGCTGGGTCATAAAATAGTTCTATATTTAGTTTTCTGAGGTACCTCCATACTGTTCTCCATAGTGGTTGTACCAATTTACATTCCCACCAGCATTGTGTGTGTGAGGGTTATTTTCTCCACATTCTCTCCAGTATTTTTTATTTGTAGATTTTTAATTATGTCCATTCTCACTGGTGGTATTATCAAATAGATTTTTGATGCTGTATTTGCGACTTCCAAAAAGTAATAAAACAGAGTTTTCTAATTTCATGAAGACAAATATTCGTTGTAAAAAAGTTTAAAAAAATCTCATAATTCTACAATCCAGAGGTCATCTTAGCGCATTGTAGATATACTACTGTCCTATTGTAAAGATCATAGACTTTTATCAACAGATTTTATTTTTATTAAACAACCTATACTAAAAATATACCTTAATAGATATATATTAATATAGATGAAATTTTGCCCTTTTTACTGGATTTTTTCCCTCTTTTCTATTATAAGTCATAGTGCAACCAACATGTTTGCAGGTAAATGTCTGGGTGTATATTATTACTTAGGAGTTGATTCTCAGAAGGGATATGAATAGCTCAAAAGTGGACTGTATATGTGATCTTGATGTAGCTTCCATCTCCTAAAGTATTTTCAGGATTTTGCTTGTCTGAGGAGTTGGGTATTTCTTTATTCCTCCATCAATCCTGATGACATTTTCCTGGGAGTGGAAAGGACGACCATTATTCCATCAATGATATATCAATAGTTGTGCTCCTTTACTGGAGACTCCAAACAAGTTCCCAAGATCCATTTGTTTAATTTGAACATTTTTTTCCATGCTCCTGATAAATGTAACCAAGTTGTTTTATGAAACGTTCCTCCAATTTAGACTCCCACCAGTGTTATTGTAACCATTATGGGATATTATGATTTCCTTAGAAATTGATAATTTCACTTTTAAAAGATGATATTTATATTCTCATTTTAGGATGCACTTATTTATAAAAACTTGCCAAGCATTTGTATTTTTCTTTTGTGAAATATGCACTCATGTCATTCATCCATTTATGCATGAATGTTTTGTCTTTTATCTACATGTGATTTACATTAAACATTTGTACAAATTGACAAAAATATTGCTGTGTTAAAGATGTTTGAATTTGAAATATTGTTTCTTTTATATTTCATGAAACAAAATATTAACATATATATTTTGTAGTGAAGTATATTAATTTTCTTTTTGATTACTTTTTAGAGAACATTTCAAATTGTAAAATTGTTAATGCAGTCTTTTTCATACTACACATATTGCTAATGTTGTTTAAGTGTTGTGTGTTTTAGTAGAAGTATGTTTGGATGTGCAAATTAATTTTTCTTTATAGCTTCTTCAAAGAATATCCTATTACACATTTTGTTATTTACAATTAAGTTCCTTTAAGTACAGTCTCAAAATATTTTACATGCAGTTTTCACTAAGTAATGATTAATGATCCAAATGCAATTCATAAAGACTTGATAAGATTCTGTTTTCCTCATCTAGCTTCTAACCCCAGAATTTTCCCATATCAAAAGACAGGCCATCCCAGATCAGTTTTATCTTAGGACTCCCCAAGCTCTGAGTTATTTGGTTTGAAGTTGCTAGATGAGTTTCAGCAAACACATTTACCATGAAGATCTGATGAACTGGAATTGTAGGTGCTAAGTTGTTTTTCGCCCAGAGTAGATAGGATGCTATCCATTTTGCATTTCAAGCAAACTGTAGCCCATTTGTGCCCATGGATCTGTCATCAAAGATAGCTCAGATTTCAGCTTTAACTTATCTAAATATAGGCTTACTGTGAGTGACAAGATCCTGGTAAATGGCATTCTCTGACACCCTCTTTGATATTGTTTCTAGTAGGATGACTCATGGCTCTGCTTTGCCCTAGAAAATGTTTAATTACACCAGGGACTTTTCATTGAGTAAAAGCATCACTGACAGATCAGCTGCCACCCTGACAACTTGAATTGTTATTCTGCTGGCTGGAGATCACACAGTATTTACTTTTCTAACACTGACCATGTGAGGGGATTTTCAACTGGATTTCTATACATTCTGATGCTGTCAATTTGAAAGATTATTGCAGGTTCAGAAATATAGAGACATCTTGGTTTCTTGGTTTGATCCCAACATGAGTAAATCCTAAGAGTTCTCATCACAAGGAAAATATGTATTTTTTATTTCATTTTGTATATTTATGTGAAGATAAATGTTCACTAAACTAATTGTAATTATTTCATGATGTCTGTAAGTCAAATCATTATGCTAGACACCTTAAACATATACAATGCTGTATATCAATTATATCTCAGTAACTGGAAGAAAAAATAAAAAGCTTGGATATTTTGTTCTTTCATAAACTTTTGGGAGAGTACAAAAAGTAACTTTGCCTCTTTTAACTTTACTTACCTAACTTAAGCACAGAAAAACACAGCTTTCATGTACTTGGCAACATGAGTACAACACCTTGAAACATGGGTCTCATTAAGGAAAGTGTCCTTTGGTTCCATTGATGACTCCTCTGCCATCAATCCACTACATTTGCATATGTAGGTCCTCACTCAAAGGTAAACCAGTAGCTAGAAATGGGCATGAAGTATCCATGATAGCTTTGGGTGCAGGTGTCTTTTGTAAAATGATCTTTCTTTGCCTTCAGTGACTTTGACATCCTCATTTACCACTTGGAGCCTCATGCATTTTGAGTGTACCCTGAGCTGAAAAGTGATTCTAGTGAGGAGGATAATATTTCTCCTTAGCATGTTTTCAGAGCAATCAGAATCCTTTCTTCCCCACATGTGGGGAACACAGGAGGCTCCTTGTTGATAGGTTTTATGATTGATAAGGCTAATACTGCCTTGCTTACCTCCTCTTGTATTTTCATGAATGGGAAAATGTTCAGGAAGCAAGTTTAAAAATCATGTAAATCTTTCCATAAGAAAACTGCCCTCTCCTCACATATTTCTTGACAGTTATTTTTCCATCAGCCCCTCATTTTCTGCCTCAGGGATCTTAAAGCATTAACTGCTTTCACTTTTGAAAACCAGAGATGTGGGATCGGTCATGTTCCAGGTTTTAGTATTACTGTTGATTTTTAAGAATCAGTTTATGTGGGTGGAGAGCATGTGAAGATCAGCATCTGGTTTATAATGTCACCCTGTGCTTGGTAGTTACTCAGGCCTGTGTCTTGAGATCAGTCTTTCCCATGTATATATATTTGTATGTATGTATTTATTTATTTTATAGTGATTTTTATTTTTTCCATTATAGCTGGTTTAGAGTGTTCCGTCAATTTTATATTTTACAGGAAGGTGACCCATTTATACATACATGTATACATTTTTTTTCTCACATTATCATGCTCATCATAAGTGACTTATTATAGTTCTCAGTGCTATACAGCTGGATCTCATTGCTTATCCATTCCAAAGGTAATAGTTTGCATCTATTAACCCCAAATTCCCTGTCCATCCCACTCCCTCCCCCTCCCTGTTGTTAACCACAAATCTGTTCTCCATGTACATGATTTTCTTTTCTGTGGAAAGGTTCATTTGTGCTACATATTAGATTCCAGATATGTGATATCTTGTGGTATTTGTCTTTCTGACTCACTTCACTTAGTATGAGAGTCTCTAGTTCCGTCCATGTTGCTGCAAATGACATTATTTTGTTCTTTTTTATGGCTGAATAATATTCTATTGTGTATATATAGCACATCTTCCTAATCCATTCATCTGTTGATGGACGTTAGGTTGTTTCCATGTCTTGGCTATTGTGAATAGTGTTGCAATGAACATGTGGATGCATGTGTCTTTTTCCAGGAAATTTTTTCCGGATATAAGCCCAAGAGTGGGATTGCTGGGTCATATGGTAGTTCTATGTATAGTTTTCTAAGTTACCTCCATACTGTCTTCCATAATGATTGTACCAGTTTGCAGTCCCAACAACAGTGCAGGAGGGTTCCCTTTTCCCCACACCCTCTCCAGCATTTGTTATTTGTGGACTTGTTAATGATGGCCACTCTGACTGGTGTGAGGTGGTACCTCATAGTAGTTTTGATTTGCATTTCTCTAATAATCAGTGATGTCGATCATTTTTTCATGTGCCTGTTGGCCATCTGTTTATCTTTGGAGAAATGTCTATTCAGGTCTTTTGCCCATTTTTCAATTGGGTTGTTGGCTTTTTTGCTGTTGAGTTGTATAAGTTATTTGTGTATTTTAAACATTAAGCCCTGTCAGTTGCATCATTTGAAACTATTTTCTCCCATTCTGTTAAGTTGTCTCTTTGTTTTTTTATGGTTTCCTTTGTTGTGCAAAAGCTTGTCAGTTTGATTAGGTCCCATTGATTTATTTTTGCTTTATTTCTGATGCTTTGGGAGACTGGGAGTGTGACCTGAGAAGATATTTTTAAAGTTGATATCAGAGAATGATTGGCCTATATTCTCTTCTAGGAGTTTAATGTCTTGTCTTACATTTAAGCCTTTAAGCCATTTTGAGTTTATTTTTGTGCATGGTGTGAGTGTGTGTTCCAGTATCATTGATTTACATGCAGCTGTCCAGTTTTCCGAGCAACACTTGCTGAAAAGACTGTCTTTTTCCCATTTTATATTTTTGTCTTCCCCGTATATTTAAATTCTTGCCTTCAGACACCTCCAGTCCATTAGGAATTTGGACCAATAGCCCTTGCTTCCTCAAGTCCTGAATGGATGATGGATTTTTGCAACACTCTCTTTGGAGACAATTCTGAGGTGGTTATTGAGAGTTTACCCCTACCAAAAGCTGAGGTCTCTGTTTTGGGGAGAACCCTGGGCCATAGTAGGACTTTGGTAGACCATAGACACTTTTGCCTTCATGGGCCCCTTCTTCCATTAAAAAAAATTAAAAATTTGTTATGCCATTGTATTGGTTTATGATCCAAACTGGATGCTTTATTATATATTTATTACTATTAGCTTCATTTTTCTTGAGATTTTATTTGTTTCTTTTTACGGCCTCACCTGCAGCACATGGAAGTTCCCGGGCATGGGCTGAATTGGAACTGCAGCTGCCAGCCTATACTGCAGCCATGGCAACACAGGATCGGAGCTACATCTGCAAACTGCACTGCAGCTTGTGGCAATGCTTGCTCCTTAACCTAGTGAGCAAGGCTATGGATCAAACCTGCATCCTCACAGACACTAACTCAGGTTCTTAACCCACTGAGTCACAATGGGAACTCCTTTCTAATTTTAAAAGAAATTCAAAATAGAAAAAAAATTCATGGGCTCCTGTAAATATCATGGGCTCCAGGCACTGTGAGTAATAAACAAAGCCCTGCACTCATATATTTGACCTAATACATTTTTCTTTGTTTTGTCCTTTAGACTACAGACCTTCCCTAGCAAAAAGCCCAGATCTTGCTCCAATCTTACAAACTGTTTCATGTGAATGTTATTGTGACAGTCAGCTGCCAACTATGCTATATTTTCACTGGGAAAGACCACCCAGAACTATGGCTCTGCTTCTTCACTCCAAGTCCTGCAACTTGCTAAGAATCTCCAGTGCCTCACCCAGCCATTAAATCTAACCTCCTAGATATTGACACAGGCCTGCAGTACACTTGAGTCATATTAGCTCTGTTACCTGTATCACTGTATTATTTTTCAAAGAGGCTAGTCCTACAGATGGTCCCTCTTGAGCCTGACTTCCTTTGCTTCCTCCATCTTTCATTGGTACTGTGGCTTGCCTTACCAGGTAAAGGAGGCTGAGGTACTCTCTGACTGCTGGCAAAATGAGGCAGAAAAAAGTAGGCTATTAAGAGCAAAGTCTGTATCTTAAAAATAACTTTATTCTTTGTTATAGTAGTTTAAGCCTTCAATAAAGCCTACTATTCCCTTCATCTTTACTACTTAGCTTGCTGAAGAATTTTTTACTTCACCTGTGGCCACATTTGTTCATGCAATCAATTCTCAAACCCCAAGGCCTTCTTTGTTCTAGGGTGCTCTGTGCACCCTCGTGCCCACAGATTCTAAGAGAATGGCATTGAATTTAGAGCTCACACTTGTTGCTGTTGTTGCTGTTGTTGTTGTTGTTGTTGGGTCTTTTGTTTTTCTATGAAACTAATACATACTTTTGAAAAAAAAAAAACACTCAAGGTAATAGCTAAGTAAAGAATGCAGAGTGAGTGTTTTCATTCTCTCTCCAATTCCACCAGTCATATTTCTCCAAAGCTAATGATCTTAAATCCTCGTTTTGTCTTTTTCTCTGTTGCTTTAAAAAATTTGAACTCCACACTGAAACATTTTTTTCCTCATCTTTTGTGGCACTGCTTTAAAGTGTTTCTTAATTTTTTGTTTCCTTCCCTAAGGGTTTCTCTTACCAATTTCACTGACCCTCAGTTTTTGTCCTTGAGATTTCTCTTTGTGATTTGTCTTTACCGATTTCATGCTTTTCATGTGTCTTTGAATTTGAGAACAAAGGAAATTGCACTTATAAATATGCTATCTCTAATGTCTTGGAAAGAAACTCTGTTTGTTTGTTTGTATATATCTCCACTTTTCTAAGTTCTCTATGGCCCTAATGGTGTGTCTTTGCATTTGAAAATATGTGTTTATCAACTTTCATCCAATGATCTCAAATATTTTACCTCTTTTCTGTCATGTAATTTGCAGACAATTTTCATCTGGCAGATGAGGGATCATTCCATTGTGCATTCAGGAGGTGCCGATGTTTTCCATCAACCCCTGCAGACAGACCTCCCTTCATCTTCTTCACACCTCCCTTGTCTCAGAAGCTGAGTTAAATGGAATATAGCAAAGAGCTTTCTTGGCTTTAGCTTTTGGCAGGGTTTGACAAAAGCTAGGCTCCTGAGTGAGGAGCCTCAGGAAACTAGAGAGAAGGAGGAATGTGAGGTTGGTGAATTTATTCTACAGTGTCCTCCCCTTTCAGTTTGCTGTGGGTTGTCTGTGTTGTCTAGTGAAGGCTCCATCTCCTGGCAGGCAGCTTACACCACGAAGGTCTCCCTCCAGATTCTACTAAGTGGTTCTCCCTGCCCCTTCTGGTCTGGGATTTTTACACATGGATGCAAATGCTAAAATGTTTCACTTCTCTGTGGCTTTTCCAAAGCAATTCCTACACGAAAATAAATAGTCCCCTTATTCAGTTCTCCTTAATTATTCAAATAAAGTGTTTTATTTTCCTTTTTGCTTTTTTTCTCCCTGTTGGGCCCTTAAGTCTATGTGCCTAAAATCTATTGAAGGAATTCAGGGGGTTTTCTTTAGAGCCTCCTTTCCCTCACAGCATAGGTGAGGCTTGCTGTTTGTTTTAAATCTCTAACTGCAATTGCTGTTGTGGGTCTGCCTGCTGAATTCTCTGCCATGAACAGCACTTCATGGACTATGGTGTAGTTGGCAGTGAGAAGAAGACTTTATCCTCTGTTTACTTCAGAATATCTTCTCTGTGCTGGGATCTGAGGTGAAAACAACTCTCTCACTACAAAGCTCCAGAACATTTCCTAAATATCCTTCTGGCAAGACCATTGAGGATGTAACTAATCACCTCACACACAGGACAGAGCCAGCTAAAACAGCGTCTCCAATAGGGAAGCCTCCTATAACATGGATCCTGACAATCTGCTCCCATTCACTTATTATAATGAAAGCAGTTTTCTCTTTTTTTCCATAGAGAGCTGCGGGTGGAGAAGGCACTATTGCCTCTTCCCATTGACAAGGGAAAATATGTCACATTTTGGATTTATTACTTTACAACAGAGACGACTTTGCACATTAAAATTTTCTAGCAAAAGCCCTTTAATTTGAACAATATTTAAATTCTTCTGACATGGCTCATGATTTTTCAATGACTATTGGGGTTTTGCATTTAAATCAGATTCAATTGTGAAAGTACCTTTTCCTATTTTGACTGTCAGAAGTCTCTGATAACTACTTGTTTGAAGAGAAAATAGAAACATTCTATTTACATATTTATTTGTAGTATATGTTATACATTCATATTTTGTATTTATTTATCTATGCATTTATATAGAAAATAGTCTATGTAGTCTCTTTAGGTTTAGCCTTCTTATTCATTTGAGTCTTCTTATAAAGTGTGTTAGTAAAACGGTTGATCAATAATCAGGTTTCTAGATGGAAAGTTTATGGCTGATGAAATATTTGTTCTCATGTTCACGAGACCTCTATATGTCCCTGCAACCCGTGTAGTGACTCATGCACAAATGGGATAACCTTTGGTTGATTAGGATATTTCATTATTCTGAACATATTTGTCCTTGACCTTGTCACATAATTGAGGTGCTAATTTCTTTCCTTAGATCCTTCAATCATGAACAAAGGGATAGTAAGTAAATTAAGTGTTTTGATGGAATGCAGTGAAAGGAACTTTTTATGTTTTCTGGCACACAAAGCTGTGTTTTTTCCTAATTGCCATGGCCTTGTATTTCTAAGATGTTTAGAACTGAGCTTTAGGCAGCATAAAGTATTGATGTTTAGTGAGATGTATTCCTGATCAGTGTTATTTCTTTAGATCAGTAGATGGTAAACTACCATGGCCCAAATCCTGTGTTTGTATGAATTGTGAGCTAAGAATGATTTCACATTTTTTTAAATCAAAAGAAAAATATTTTATGACATATGAAAATAATATGAAATTGAAATTTCAGTGTTCATAAATGAAGTTTTATTGGAACACAACCACATTCATCCATTACATATATGTACATTGCTGCTTCATGATACAATGGGAACGCTGCGTAATTGAGACAAAGATTACAAAGGCTAAATATCTCTGGTCCTTTACAGAGAAGTTTGCTGACTTCTGCTTTGCATAATCAAGTGTACTCAAAATAACAACCCAACTGAAAAACAACCTTCTTGGTAATTATTGAACTCTACCATGAATAGGTTTTTGACTACTAATTTTATAAAGGGCAGAGCATGCTAGTATTTCTCCTACAGTGAGTACCATGGCTCTAAAGATTATAGAATCCTATGAAACTCTGTAGAAGTCCTCCTATTGTTTGGTAGTCAAGGATGACTTATGACAGTGTTTCTGGATGTCTTCAAAACTGTATATAGGACCTTTAACTCACCTCAAAATGTAGCAACAAAAAGAAAGGGAGCTAAACCATTGTTTGCTTCAGATGAAATGGATCTCACCACGTGCCTCAAGAAGTAACAAGTACTGGGGTAAAAATACCACTACCAACCACGCCTGCTTTCTGTGTGAAAGACAAAGAAACTGATGGATTAGTATGAATATATTTTCTTCACCTTTATTCTCAAAACGGGCCCCAGCAAGTATGAGAACAGGTGTTTAAATTATGATCTTATCCAGGACTCTTGATTCTTGATGGACAATTGCACATAATATCTTTATTTTCTTTTTCCCCCCGCCCCCGCAATCTAGTTCCCAGCAGGAAATTTACTGAGCTGCCAACTTGTGATCATCTAATTGACTCAGAAAGAATCTGAATGAGCTTCTAAATATCCAACTGAAATCAATTGTGACTCTCTTTATTTTAGGCCCCAGGCAAATTGAAATTGAGACAATAAATGGAAACACCTCATTCTGAAAGAATGAGAGTTGGCAGCTTTGCAGTAAGCATCACATAGATACACTCATATACACTCATGCACACACACATACAAATGCACAGTTACACATATTTACAAAGTTTTATATTCAGAAAGAATGCATGACTGCATATATGTTTGGCAACTTAAAATCTCCAGCTTTCTGAAATCCATGATTTCAACAATCTAGAAAAACATTTCATTCAATAAAAGGGAATTATGAGGGCTGTTGGTGGTAGTAGGGAGCTACTGTTAATATATAGCTTAATTATGTAAAGAGTTTTGTGCTTTCCATTTCTACCTCAAGTCTTGAGACTCTGGTTTTTTTTGGCCTCTATTTTCCATTTTACTTATGAAAAAGTTTTTCCCAAGGTTCATCTATTCATGTACATTTTATGTTTAAATGTTTTCATTAAATTCCAATTTGTGTGAAATAGAAACAACAAGAATTTCAAACAGCATTGTTATGGGTTTAGTAGCCCATCTGCCATTCTATCCTCTTTTCCTAACAAAGAAGAGACAACTGTGAGAATAAACAATGTGTTTAACACCACCCCTCAATGTTAGAATTCTAAGTAAGAATCTGAACCTTCAGGAAGGAGGAATCTGAATGTTCAGTTTTTACTGTGGTATGTAATCATGATGAGCATTATTAGAAGCTGTGATTAGAGGTGAAGCACTGTAGCATAAATTCCTATGAACATTCAGTGATTAAACAATCACGCCACAGCTATTGTTTTGAGGGGGAGGTTTAATGGTGTGACACAGAAGTCTTCTGGTGCTGGGCAGAGAAAGACTCATTTCATTTCAGATTTTTATAAAGGAGGCTGTCTTCTCAGCAGTGGAGTTCACCAAGCCCTATCCCTTTCCTTCCCAAAGGAAGAGAGGAGGCTGAGGAGCTGTAAGTACACAGATACACACAACAGTCTGACTCTGTATGGAGAAAAGCCGTTTCTGACTCAGGCAGAAAAGCAGAAGCCAGACTTTTGCAAACCACATTGGAGGCAGGAATATCAGTATGGAACAACTCAAGGCAAAGCTGGGAGGAGCCTTATTTCCAAGCCTAGTTTATGTCCTTAGACAGATAAAAGCCAGATAGAATGGAGAACTGTGGGGGATTCACTAAAGAGGATTAACAGAATTTGGATAGTGAATGGAAAAGGGGTTTGTTCGCACTCTGGACCAGAGCATGCTGGCTAAGTGTTATTTTCAGGTGCTGCTCTTTGGAAGTTGACATCATAACATTGCATAATGTTCATAGCTGTGTGAAGCTAAATGCATTCAAACTAAAGATTTTTCTCTTTAAGAGGGTATTATTAGGTATTAATAACAAAGTATTAAGACTGTGTAGTCTTAACAGTCATCTTGAATGAAGAATATGCGAATATTCTTGACATTCTCCTCCATTGTCTTCAAACTTATTGCACAAAGGAATCTGCCACCTGTCCTGTTATATAGCAGGTGGTAAATCAGACAAAACAAAACACACATATTTAAAAGGCTTTTGTCCAGTAAACAGCACTGTAGGAGAAGGCAACATTGGGAGTCGGGAGATAGTTTGGTCCTAGAGTTGGGCAGAGTTGTGTTCGAAATTGACTCTATCATTTTCTACGACCTTAAGCAACATACTGGGCCTCTCTAGATATCATTCCCTTATCTGTTAAAGGGGATGTATTGATTTCTTAGGACTGCCATAACACAATACCATGAACTGGGTAGTATTAAACCACAGAAATTTCTTATCTCATAGTTCTAGAGGCTAGAAACCCAAACTTGAAATGTCAGGAAGGTGGGTTCCTTCTGAGGGCTCTGAGGGAGAATCTGCTCCATGCCTCCCTCCTAGGTTCTGGTAAGGGCCCAGTGGTGCCTGGTCTTCCTTGGCTTGTAGATGCGGCACTCCAGTCTCTGCCTTGTCTTAGAATGGCATTCTCCCTCTGTATGTGTCCAAAGGTCTCTCTTTTTCAAATCATGCTGCATTAAGGTCCATCCTAGTGATTCCATCTTAACTTGATGACATTTGTGATGTCTCTATGTTCAAATAATGTTGCATTCAGGATATGGGGGTACAGACTTCAGTATATGTTGAGGGAAACACTGTTCAATCCATAACAGATGACAATCAGATGCCTTTCTCATAGCATTAAGAGAACAATTAAATAAGTGAATAACACAAAGATCACTGAAAGCAGGTTTGTGCCCATGGAGGGGGCGGGGGGGGGGGATACTTTTTGGGCTCCCCGACAACCATCACGTATGGTAACATAGTGTCTGGGCCTTATCCATACTACTGGTTCTACCACCACCAACTCTACTTGTGACTTTGGCAAATTACTATCACCGTGAGTATTATTATAAGGTTGCTCTTCCACTACTTCTTCTATGTGGGTGTGTTGCACATTTTGTAAAGCTTGATGTCTGTCCATAAACTTCTCTCTGTTCTAACTGTTCAAAGTTCTGCTTGGAAGTGGCATTGAGCTGGTATGAACTGGAAATCTGAATGGCTGTGTGAACACAGAGACAGATGGCAGAATCCCCATTGGAATGTGTGGCCAGCACATGGCTGCTATTTGTTTTCACTCTCAAGTAGTCAGCAGACACACTGTGACTGTACTGCAGCTGTGGTGAGATTTACTTCCAGAACTTTTTAAGACTATGGGACAGTGAATAGCAGGGGTTACCTGGACAGGCTAAGTCCTAAAACGGAATCAAAGAATCTTTGTTTCTTTGGAACAGGATATTATGAGGCAAGGTCCCTGGTGAGTCAGTAGCCATATATTAATTTTCTAGAGAGACCTGAAAGTCAAATTCTGCTCCCCAAAGTGGGGTCTGACTCAACTTCATCAATGTTTCCCTGTCATCTGCAGACTAATGCCCTAGTTTCCTTTCATGCCTTACAATCTAATTCACAGTCTGGCCCCTGAAACTTTTTTCAGATTTATCCTGCTCTTTCTTGCCTCCCATACTACCAAATTTCTTGCATTCCTGACACATGTACCATTTCCCTGGAATGAAATTTCTATTTACTTCATCTGGATATTTCCTATCTTCTTAAAACTTCAGGCCATATCTCTCCCAGAGAGTCCTTTTCATGCCCCAATCTGGGATCACTGGCCGTCAATCTTATTACTTCTAAAATTGTATTAAATTTTTTCATTTTTTGGTCTGGACAGTATCTTTTTCATTTTGAGTCCTTAAGGTCTAGAAACTAGTTAGTGTTCAATAACCATTAGTTGAATTAAATTTCATAAGAATGACTTTTTTTAATTTCTTTTTTTTCTCTCCCTCTCTCCTTTTTATATCACTTGGGAGAAAAATAACCAGAAATGTGAGATATTTGTTCTCTTTCAAAAGAGTGAACTTTTTTTCTTAACTTAGGACATAAAAGTTCCTAGAGAACAGAGGCAGACTAAACTGTATCAAAAAGGCAATAATTTATTCCATAAATATTTACTCATTATCTTTCATGTAGTAGACATTGGAGATACCAGATGAAAAAAATTCTTATCCTAAATGATAAGGAGCTCTCTGTACAAAAGGGATAAAACATGTAGAGATATTTTTAGTATGATAAGAGCAAGGAGAAGTTACACTCATGTTAGAATAATTAAAGTTTTCCAAAACTTGGAAAGGAAATCTTACCTTTAAAAGGTAGTTGAGGAGTTCCCCTTGTGGTGCAGTGGAAGTGAATCTGACTAGTAACCATGAGGTTGTGGGTTTGATCCCTGGCCTTGCTCACTGGGTCAAGGATCTGGCATCGCTGTGAGCTACAGTGTAGGTTGCAGAAGCGGGTTGGATCCTGCATTACTGTGGCTGTGGCATAGGCTGGCAGGTATAGCTCTGATTCGACCCCTAGCCTGGGAACCTCCATGTGCCATGAGTGTGGCCCTAAAAAGCAAATAAAATAAAGTAAAAAGTAGTTGAATAATTTTCTTTCCTACTTTCTCATTGACCATATATTCCATAAATATATCTGATTAATTAATTTCACCACTACTATTCCACTTAAATGTTTTTTTTCAAAGTCAACAATTACCTTCATGTTGCTAAATCCATTGGTTGTTTTTCTCTTTTCCTATTATTCAACCTATTAGCAAAAGTTGACGTAATTTCTCATGTCCTTTCAGAAAAATTCTCTTTCCTTGGTTTATGAGATTCCGCATTTCTTGATTTTTATACCATACCTCTAATGACCCTTCTTCAGTCTTCTTTTCATATCCCTCTAGCTGACCCAGAGGCAGATTTATTGCCATACTGATGAAACTTAAGCTTCAGAACCCTCCATCACATCATCACCTTCCAAAGCTCTGGACAAAGTGCTCAGATGATCATCTGTTTTTGAAAAATTTTCAAAAGCTAAATAGTTTAACCACAAGGGTTAAAGGGTTGAGGCAGCAGTCTTTTTCTATTTCACCCCACCATCGTGCTTGCCATCATGTTCAGTAATATTGGATTATCTATGAGTATTTTTGGAATCTTGTTAAAGACTATGTTGAAGATATATTTCCTTTGGATTTAGTGGGTTACATTTGTATGGTTCATTGTCACGTTAAGTTAGTGAATTTATTGACAGTTATCCCACTAGCCAACTTTCCTATATTGTGACATGAGAAAGCAGGGCAAAGGTAGCACCATGACATGAATGTGGCCCCAGCACTGGACAGCTGCTGGTAATGGAAGTGAACAATTCTAGAGGAACGTCTAAATTACTTTTTGTCCTTCTAATGGAAAATGGTATTATAAAATCTTTGTAATATCAAAAGGCAGTCAGAGTATACAGCCAAAGAATAGGGGAAAGACTATTTAACATTGGGTCAAGCAGTTAATATTTGCAAATGTTATACAGTTTTCCTGGGTTTTATGATGTTGGTAGTATTTGTCATCATTTTTACCTCTCTAATTTATTGTAATCAATTTATCATTCTAATATATCTAATTTCGCATTTATAAATTTTCATAATTTCCCTTGAAGAGGGCCTCCTAAATTAAATAAGCCCTGTAAAACATAAGTTCCCCTCTCAGCTGCCCATGCCGCCCTCTTAGGCCACACATTCTTTCTTAGGTGATATTGTCCATTCCCATGGTTTTGAAAGCCATTTATGTAAATATTTGTTGATTGAAAGTGGACATTATTTTGGTCACAAAATACTGTAATACTTTTAAATTAACCTTTTAATTGTTATTAGATTCTTAAACAGTAAAAAAAAGTTCTTTTTTTTTAGGATTTTCATAATTGATAAAGATGTCAATGAACACACACACACACACACACATATATATATATATATATATTCCAAGAGAGTAGATAATATTTTCTTTTCTAGGATTTGTATTTTATTTTTTATTTAGTTATTTATTTTTATTTTTCTATTACAGTTGGTTTATAGATTTCTGTCAATTTTCCAGCTGCACAGCATGGTGACCCAGTTACACATACTGTTATTTTTGTAAAAAAAAGTCTCCCCAGAAGAAAGAGGGAACCATTATATTTAATTTGTTTATATATTTATAGTTTTCATTTGTGTTTAAATGTCGGTATATACCTATATGTATGTCCATACTCATATATATATATATATACACACACACACATATATATACATGTTATATAGATATATGTATACATATGTATAGCATACATACACACATATATTTGGGTTATATAAACACATGCATATATTAACAAATAGAACATAAAAATGGGATCAGCCGTAGGATTCTAAATCTTTTTGAGAGAACTCATCATAATTTTCTTTCCACATCAGACCATATAGACCTCACTCATTCTTTGATTCCTTTTAGTGACCACACTTTTTAACTGATGGAACCATTTTATGTTATTGGAAAGAATAGAGGAGCATCTTTCAAGGCAGCTGATTTTCAGTGACCTCATCCTTATGCTACATAGGCAATGCACTTCATTATGGGATTTAATATATGGCAAGGGAGCAAAAGCAAGAAGTTGAGGGTTGATTTGTGAAATAAAGTGTCTTAAAAACAAACTAACGATGGCATAGACAAATTCTTCCTTCTGATTTTTGATTCATTTGACTTGAATTTTATTAAAGGGAGACACTGAAGGTAGCACTAGTCAAGTCCCTAAGGCTCACAGAATAGGAACTCAACTTGAAGTATGACCCATGGAAAATGGTGCACAGTCTCTTTACTACCCGAACCCCCACGTCTTCTGCAAGTTAATTGCATAGTTAGATCCTCAAGAATGCAATTACATACTTTTTTCAAGACTTATGATGATTTGAGAAATAATCATTTCCTTTATTTTTATATGTTTAACGAAATTAGTCTGGTACTACCTGTCAACACCTTTGGCATTTGAATTTTTAAGATAAGGAACAATTCTGGGGGAAAGGGAATTTTCAGAAGCAGCTATAGAGACAAGGAAGTGGGCTGGGCCTGACTGAAAGACGACAGATATACTGGAAGATTTGTAAAAGTCTGGGGACACTTGGAAGAGGTTACTTATATCCTGGAAATAGAAGAGGGCCTCCAATTAATAACATGGATACACTCTGAATTCATTCCAAAGGGTTGCTGCACTGATTCATGATCATCGATGCCTTTATTCTGTGTGAATGAACGTAGGCAATATTTATTGCAATTAATTATAGTACAAATTCCTTAAGGACTTTGGTCACTGTATACACCCTATCTTTGTAGTGTTTTCAATGTTAGCTATTACCCACCTGCCATAGAAGAGCAATGCTTTCAGGTCAGTACACAGATATTCCTAGCCATTTGGGCTATCTCGTATTGAATTGGGATCCTCCATAGGTACTGAACTTTAGCTTGATCTTTAAGGCACATTTGCAAAGCGATGAGAGAGGTGCATATACAGAGATTTAGGGGAGGCTATCTACTATGATGAGGTATGGTTGGATTTAGCACAGGATAAAATCACCCTGATACATTTAGAAGCAAAAGTGAAAGAAAATCAGAATTTATAACCAGATGAAATTGATGCTTTGCTGGATGAAAAGAGGACTGTTGTAAAAATGTGTGTATCATAGCATAGCTGAATGTGTTCTACCTCTTATCCATGCTTAAGTGTTTGTGTTTTCCCGTCTATGCATCATCATGTGTCTCTGGTGTTTTTTTACAATTATGTGAAGAATGAGTGCATTCATCCAATTCTGAGGCCTCTTCCAGGGCCAGATCCATTTAGGTCTGTGATTCTGTGTTTTATCAGAGTTCATGTAAATGTCAGTGTATATCTAGTATGAAAGTGTTCTGTGTATTTGTTTATAGCACTGTACATGCCTAGTTATAATGGAAGTTGGTGGGAAGACTCTCTCACCCTTATGATCTAACTGAAGTCAGACAAGTAAATGTTTCACTTGCTTCTTGCTTCTTGGTTGCACTTGAAATTATCAAACCTTGGAAATAGTCATGAAATGACTTAAAGTGGATGGCAACTATGATGGTTAATTTTATGTGTCAACTTATCTGGATCACCGGGTGCCCAGATATTTGGTCAAACATCACTCTGGGTGTGTCTGGGGGTGGTGGTGGATGAGATTAACATGTGGGTTGAAGACTGAGTAAAGCAGATTGCCCTCTCTGATGTGGATGTCCGTCATTCAACAAAAGTTCTGAATAGAATAAAAAAAGCTGACCCTCCCATGACTAGGAGATCCTCCTGCCTGATTGCGTGAGCTGGAACATTGGTCTTTCCCTGCCTTCAGGCTCAAACTGAAACATCAGGTGTTCTTGGATCTTGAGACCACCGACTTTTGGACTAAAACTGAACCGCTAACTCTTTGGGGTCTCTAACTCACTGACTACAGATCTTGGTACTTCTTAGCCTCCCTAAAGGCATGAACCAATTCCTTGTTATTTGTGCACATCTGTAACTTCCTGATTCTGTTGCTCTGAAGAAATTTGATTGATAATGCATGGAGGAATCTGTCAGGATGGGATGTGCTTCCTGAAACCTTCCTAGAGATGGCACTCAATGGATGGCAGTGGGAAAGCCTAGATAGAAGAAGGGAAGGCTTGAAATGATGCACAGTACCTACCTGGCATTGCTTCAAGAAGGGAGACAGTTCAAATCAAGGCTATAGTAGTTTGAACTTTCCTGAAAAAAAATGTGTGCGTGAGAATTTTCAAAATGTGTGTAAGGAGACTGCCCATAAATTTTTACACCTCAGAGTGGCCTGTACAGAAATGCATCATTTCTCTTGGATATTAATTTTTTTTTCTATTTATCCCCCACCTTCACTTTGAAACATAACATGTATCTAAGCCTCTTATAATTTTGACATTTCTTAATAATTGAAATGTAAAATGAATATAAATGAAAATAAATTATCATGGAAAAGGTCATATAGGAAGTCTTTGTCAGTTTCGAATTTGCTTTGACCTAGATAACATGTTTGAAGATAGATTTTTAAATATCATGAAACAGTATTGGAAAAAAATGAAATCCTCCAGTCCTTCTACCTTTTCTCCCACCTCATATTGCCTATATTACAATTCCAGAGAAGAATTTCAAACCAAAATCTACAACTCATTCTTCAGGGAAACTTGATCCTCTCCTAGGACTCAGTGACAGGTTTCTGGGCTCTTCTAGCCAGGGATTCTTTGGGATCATAAAGATGCCACAGAGCACTCATGGGAAAGACACTGGATTCTGCTTATTAGAAGGTGGTTAAATTTAGTTCAGGTCTCAACACCTCTAAACTAGAAACCGAATTCCTTGGAAGCTCCTTGTTTGACCACGTGGCCCAGATCTCGATCAGCATCAATTCTTTTGACGATTTCTCTCTCACTTAAAAATGATCCCTTGGGGAGTTCCCATCATGGCTCAGTGGTAACAAACCCGACTAGTATCCATGGGGGTACAGGTTCAATCCCTGACCCAGCTCAGTGGGTTAAAGATCTGGCATTGGCATGAGCTGTGGATGTCGGTTGCAGATACGGCTCGGATCCCATGTTGCTGTGGCTGTGGTGTAGGTGGGCAGCTATAGCTCTGATTTGACCCCTAGCCTGGGAACCTCCATATGACACAGCTGTGGCCCTAAAAAGACATAAAAAAAAAAATCCCTTGCCCTCAGGACAGAAGACGGAATCTTATAATACTTGAATATCTTGCATGTTTATATTTGTTGGTTTAATTTTTCACACTTTATTTAAAAAGGGCAATGGCATGCCCTTAATGGTCCCTCAGTTCCTTGGAGTCCTACCTCCAAGCTTAGAGGCTTTTCCGCCCCTACTGCACCACTCTCTGGACGTTATCCACCAAATATATGTCATTGAAAACTGATAGATTCATACATATGATACTGGATGTAAAGAAAAAGTCTGTGAACTCAAAGCCCTAATAGGACCACTTAGATGACATAAATGGGTGTGTTGATGTAAAGGGATCCTGATGGTGATTGAGGTGAGCTATAGAGGACATGTTCTGTCAGAAGAAAGCATAGAAAACATGAAAGTTCATGTGAAATGTTCCAATTTAAAAATAGAATTTACAAAAGTAAACGTTAAAAAAAATATAGACCAAATCTTATCAAACTGGATTTGGCTCATGTTCCTCTAATTTGTGACCTATGTTTATGAATAACAGTTTTTTTTTTCCCACATATCCTATAAATAGGGGTGAAATGTAGCGATTCTGTGAAAGTACTAGAAATTTTTGTTAAAGAAATGTCCTCATCGCCTTCAGGCTATCTTTTCCTTGATTTCTTTTGCTCTCTTTTCTTCTTTCTTCCTTCTTGCTTTCCTAAAATAACAATGCAAAGGATTTTCTCTAACACCTGTTAAGCATATATAGGTGGTTACGCATTCTGTTATAAATTACATGTAGGTGCATGAATATTAAATGCATATATATGTGTATAGGAAGTCATGTTATAATTGAATATATAAGAACTATATTTCATGATATTATATATAATCGTTAATCATATATTTATTAATGACTTGAGATGTACAATTACGTGCACCTCCCCTTCAATCCTTTATTCAGAAATAAGATATGTGGCAATACAAGCATTTAGAATATAATTGTGAACTTGGAAATAAATATTAAAGAGCTGTCATAAAACCTCTGTATTTTCTTTGGGAAAAAAAGACAACTGTCTTCTTCTGAACATGTACAAACTAAAGTAGCACATTGAAAGTAGCACACTGGAAAGGTGGGGCAGCTGGGATGACTCCTTATGAGCCCGCACATACAACTTTTCAAAAGGAGGTGAGCAGAGGTCTTAAACTGTCAGCTTGTCGGCCCAATTACCATGCTCTTGAATGATTTGAGTTTAATGCTTCTCTGGTTTCATTGTCCTCCCTGCTCTTATACCAGGCCAAGCTTTGCTTATTTAAATTACATGCCTGGCCTTTGAAAGCATTTGAATTTGCAACCCTTGTGTTAAACAGCATTATGGGAGTCAGGAAAAAGGAGAAGGAAGGGGAACAGGGAGACCTCTGCAGAAATGAGTCCAAGAAGTATGTTATAGAAGGAATAAATGCCAACATCACCTTTTCATTTGCAGAGATCTTTGCGACCTGTTGTTGGGCACCCACATTTGAGGGTCATGTCCCACCATAAGTTACTTTCTTTCCTTCCACAGGCATCTCTCCTTTCTTTTCTAAAGTGATGGCCACTTTTCTTGGGGTTACTTTCTCTCCAAGTTTGGGTGAAGAAAAAGTGCTCCTGATTAACCTTATCTTGTTGTCCTTCAGAATGGAGGGTGTTTTCATGTTTTAGACAAGATGTGTGTGTGTGTGTGTGTGTGTGTGTGTGTGTATGTGCACGCGCGCGCGTGCGCGCGCATGCGCTCACATTTTCTAATCTCTAAGAGAAAACATACAGTGGGTAATGATAAAAATTAGACAAAATGATGTCACGGTACTTGAAGAAATGATAATTTTATTTCAGTTCTATCCTGCTTTCCCAGAATCTGCTTCCTACATAGTACTGCTCTTTCAATAATTTAACTAGAATTGTGTTTTAGTTGTCATTAGCCTAAACTATGTAGGTTTTAGCTCAAAGTAGAATCAGATTAGTACTGCTGCTGGCTCAGTGGAAGACTCTACTTCTAATACACCTGTCCACTGTTCTTTCCCCTGCACTTGACCACTCTGGTTGCCCCCTCAGGTTTCCTGAAATGGGGAAGTCCCTTGCTGTGCTTATGCTGAGGGCTCTTTCTTGGGGATCCTAGGTATTCTAAAACCATTTTTGCAGTCATCCCCTTCAAACCCTCAGAGATCCTTCAGGACAGG
>PVHT020000521.1:4932794-5151977 GCA_004024745.2 Catagonus wagneri
TTCATGAGTCAGTTGCTGAAGCAGTTTTGTATTTCAATATTGTTCAGGTTTTTTCATTTATTTTAAATCCATATCTTGGCCTCCTTAAAAGTCATGGAGTCCCCAGCAGCCAAGCTATGCTGCTTCTCACAAGGACTGGATGGTCTCATCACATGTATAAATTACACTTTAGAGCATTCTTCTCTGATGGACTATACCTGATGCTTCTATCTCTAGTTGGCAGGGGCAGGGGTTTCCTGTATGCCACAATAGCAAACATAGCTGGACATCAATGAGTGATCTCAGTCAGCATTTTCCAAGTCATGTTTCATAAACCCCACCAATACCCCACAATCAAATAAATTTAGGAAACTGCATACTGTAGCCCTTTTGGAAAAGTTTCCATTTGCATAGCACATTAAAAGTCCTGTGAAGTCCTTCAGTAAAGATAATTATTTTTTTATATCAACATATCCCAACTTAATTGACCATAGAATAATCTCCCCCCCTGCACTAGAATTACATTTTAACATATTTTAGTATCCTGTAGACCACTGAGGAAGAAACAGATTTAATACTTTTTAGTATCACCTTGTAATACTACTACTTTTCCCAAGCAATGGCCTCTCTCCCCTTCCTAAATGACTCTTTCCCCTCCATTATCTCTGTCCTCAAGCCCCTAGTTATCCTTCACTCACCATTCTTACTGTGCGCTGATGGCTTGATTTTGATTCCACTTACTGAGAGTGCTCGCTTCGGCAGCACATATACTAAAATTGGAATGATTCCACTTACTGAGAAAACAGAGGCAATCAGAAGAAAACTTCTATACCCTCTCAGCACCAGATTTAGCATGTTCCTTGCACATAGCTCTATATGCTATCTTCTGTCCCTTTACAAGAATCAATTGCCCACATCCTAATGTGAGGTCACCACTGCTGCCCACATGGTGAAACCCATCTCTTTTTAGCCACTTGAGAATTTGGTTCCTGTCATGAAGTCATTTCTCTCCTGTGTCATTAATTGTTCCCCTTCTACCAGATTATTTCCCAACATACAGTCGTATTATACTATCTCATATTAAAAACCAAACCAAACCAAAAAAATCCCCCAAATCCTTTCCTGATTCCCATATTCCTTTCCAGCTTGCACCCATTCTCTCTCCTTTGCTTTATAGCCACGCTTCTTGAAGGAATTTTCTATATTAACCATCTCTACTTGATCTTTCATTTTCTCTATAACCCACTCCATTCAGAAATTTTCCTTCAAAAATTGTTCTTTTTTGGCAACATAATGCCCATATTAACAAATCCTCAGTTCTTATTTGCTCATTCCCAGCATTCTACCAAGTTTCTCTTTTTCTCCCTCTGGAAATATTTTTTCCCACAATGAGCCCAAGAAGATGCAGACAATTTATTATCCCTGGGACAGCAGATAGCATGAACTTCTTGTTTGCACCAATTCACCTTGTCCCCCAAGTCCCTTGAGGGTGTTGCAAAGGCAAACCTGAGTGAATAGTATATACAGGACAGGCCATGTTATGGAATTTTGAGTTTAGAAAACTCCAGTCTATTAAAGTGGCTACTAGAAACCCTGTTCAATCTTTGCTCTGCAAAACGCAGATAGTCTTTATTTTTTTATTTTTATTTTTTAAGGCTGCACCTGTAGCATATGGAAGTTCCCAGGCAAGGGGTCGAATCAAAGACATAGCTGCCAGCCTACACCACAGCCACAGCAATGCAGGATCTGAGCCACATCTGTGACCTCTACAACACAGCCATGCAATGTTGGATCCTTAACCCACTGAGTGAGGCCAGAGATCAAACCCCACCTCCTCATGGAAACTAGTTGGGTTCCTTACCACTGAGCCACAATGGGAACTCCCAAGATGGTCTTTATTTTTCTAGTCAGGAAATAAATCTGCCCTCTGCCCAAGAGGGAGCCATTATCTCTAGCTTCCAAGGCTAGTTGCTATGCTAATATCCTTGATAGTAGTTTCAAACAAAATTGTTGCAAGATATGTGGAAATATCATGGAGAATTGTCTCCCACTCAACACTCCTTTCGTCTAGAATTATCCTCTCTCAGATATTTACATAGCTTTCTCCCTCATTTTACTCACACCTCTGTATAAATTTCATGTTCCCTAACCATGCTTTCTCTCCTCCATTTCTTTATTTTTCTTTGTAGCCTTAGCTCTATCTGGCATATGAATTTAATGTTGCACTGGCTATTTGCCATATTAAAATGCAAGCTTCATGGTGTCTAGAACTTTGTTTTGTTCACTGTTGAATCTGCAGCTCTTGGAAGAGTACCTGACAAAATAGGTTATGACTAAATAGTTGTTAAATGAACATCTGAATAATTCTGCTCAGTAACCCTACCCACTGACTCAGTTTTTCAGAATGAATCACTCTTCTGCTATCCCTATGCATGGAAGTAAGATTTTCTAAAATTATGCCATTTCAATATAAAACCTTAACCTCAAAGAGAATGTTAATGCACATAATTTTCACAAAGCAAATAAAATAATTTGTTAATCTGTCTCTGTGAATGATGAGGGTTCTCTAGTCCTTGGATGACAATAAGGGAAGTGTATAATACATTTTAGAATGATTTGCAACAAAAGTGGCTAAATACATTAGAAAGCCTTAAAGCTCTAAGAAAAGCTTCTGTTGTCAGGAAAAATTACTAACATGCAATATAACTCTATGCTATTATCTTAGTTAATTAATGAGTTGTTCTTTATTGAATTATCTGATTCAGTCCTTGACAGAACATACTAAAAATAAACAGAATGCCTTTGCTCTAATCTAGCCTCACAGCAAGGTTAAAAAAATGCATACAAAATTGATTCACATAATTTCCACTGAATTTTTTTAAGCATAAGAGCTATGTGTCCTACCCACAGGATCCTCAGCAAGTATGTTTTTTATTTTTAAAAGTTGATGTCCTTCTGCATGGTTTATTTTAAGGCCCAGGTTCTGATTCCACACAGATGCTTTGCCAGTTGATCTGTGTTGGTTTATCTGATTTCTCTCCTGCCGCTCAGCAGTCAATTCACCCCCAGACCAGATCTAAGCTGCCTTCTAGTTCTCAAGTTTATTAAGACTTGTTTTTTTTTTTCTCTTTTCCAGTAGACTTAGCTAGGTGTGAAGTTGATGAGCTCCCACCCACTGTACACTAGTTTTTCAATGGATTATAAACTCAGCAATGGAGGACATTTCAGCTGCAGCAAGCCTGGAAGCAGAGCACCAGGGCCCACGCCTGCATCACTGATTGAATCGTCTGTGTGCCTGGACAGCAGGCAGGCCGATTTCAGGCCACCATATGGGTGTGAGGCCTGGCTGTGTTCTTCTCCCAGACTTTCCTCTGGGTGCTAATTGCTCTAGTGAGAGAGACTGTGCAAAGCAATTAAACAGCCCCTTTCTCCCACAGTCCTGGTTCTCAGAAACTAGGGGCTGGGAGGGGGCTCCTGCTCTCCCAGTAGGTTGCAAATCGCTCAGAGTGAATAAATACATTTGTTCACTTTTCAAACTGTGACCAGCCACCTGGTCTCTTGTGTTGCTCTCAGAGCAGAGAAGGCAGATGACGGGCTCCTCGTTGCTGAACTCCAGCCTATAAAAATGCTTCACCGAGCTCTGAGCTATTTTTGCAAGGACATCTGTTGCCAAAAAAGAATTTTAATTAAGCAAAAACACATCTCTGTTTTGTCCATGGCAAGGAGGCTTGTGAAAGCTTTCTTGTCTCAGATGCATGCTAAATCTGGAGAAATAGAAGCCTTAAGGTATTTCATGAGGGATATTTTGCTGCTCAATTTGAGGGACACAACAGATTTTCCATGGGAAGGAAATTATTGGAAGTGCATTTTTGTGCTTTTCAAAATAAGGCCCAGCCTGCATTAATAATTAATTGTACGTAATATAATCTGACATGTTACCCCACGGTTTGATAAAGTCGAAAGCTATTTCCACGAGGCAACTTGCCAGTTCTTTTGCTCTCATCCTACCTTCTTCCCAGGTGATATTCATCATTTTAACATCAAGCTTCCAGAACACCACATTAACACATAAATTAGAGGACCCAGTGCTGTGCTGGCTGTTATAACTAGTCTAGATAAAATTGTCCAATCAGGAAGGGGAAAAAAGTAAAATGATAAACAGAATCAGAAAGCAGGTTGTAGACATTAATACTGCATAAGCTGCTTCAGATGGGGCTGGAGAAGGGAAGGAGGCGGTCTTTCTCTATTTTCATAAATGCAAGTATATTGGGTACTTTTTCCTCTTTAAATACTGGCATAATGGCAGATACAAATCCTTCACATATGAAACTGATTCTGTAACCATATATCCTTCAAGTCCCCTAAGTGCCTTTAGGGGCACCCCCTCTGGCAACACGAGCATATTAGATGGGCTCATTATAAGGGGGGCACTTTCAAGTAGCAGGTACCAAGGACGATTGCTGGGCAGTGTTGGGGGATGATTCCCTGATACTATTAGTTGGTTCTGGCCTTCTGTCATTGTTCAGAGTCATTGATCTTCCCTCCTGGAAGGTAGATGGAGAAAACCACCTAGGTCAAGGTAGCAAGGAGTTCATATCTCTACATGACAGGATCTTTGCAGACAGGATCTTTGCAGACAGGATTCTAACCCTTTGCATTAAGGACAGAATACAGAATCCCATGTTGTATATCACACTTGGAATGTTCCTCTCTACTCTGGAAACTCCCTGACATTCAATACTCACTTTTGGAGATTTACCTTTCATAGGTGTGGTGGGGGATGGGGAGTGGTGATAAGAATAATCCCCTCCTATTCCTTCTTTTCTCATCATACAAACGATTTATACAAATCTTTCCACTGGATTTCAGTGTTTATATGTTCTGTTACAACATAGTCCTTCATATTGTTCCACTATATTTTTCTCTTTGTTTTTAGATTTTCCCTTTCCAAGAATAGTGGCTATTTTATTTGTCATTTCTAAGATTTTCTCCCCTTGCCATCAACCCCCATCTTAACAAGATTAATTGTTAAACCTAATCCATTATATAAATAGAGCATGGATATCCCAGATTCTGGTCCCCTCACCTAAATAAATATTTGTGGAATTTGAAAATATATATGTACATATCACTCACTAGTTCTTTCAACACTTACTGGTTTTGTGACAATTCTTCTGAGGTCAGTGAGTGATAGCTACTTGTATATGTTTAATTTGAATTTGGCTTTCAACTTAGTTTTCTTTGGGCTCTGGGCGGGCTTGCCATTTCCTGGGTTTATTAGTGAGGACATTTTGGGTGTAAGTGTGAGAATCCAGTGAAAACAGGTTAGAAGAAAAGGGAAATTTATTAGCTAACAACACTGCCAAATTCCAGGTTAAAGGCTTCAGAAACTGCCAGAGCCAAGGCCTCCACTGGTGTCACTGAAACTCAGTCTATTCTTCCATATGTTTTCCTTTACAATGTCTTTTTCTCAGACAGGGGTTTCCACACAGTAGTGTTGAGCAGCTCCTGTCTCAACTGTCCTTTGAAGTTCTTCCTTTCCAGTGATTCTAGCAAAGGTTTGGACGCCCAGTACCATGGTCAGGGCACCGATGGACGTGGACCACCTCAGTCTGTATCTTGACCCTAACACCTACAAGCTTTTGATATATGGCAGGAAACTGACATTTTGTGCTTCAGTTTCCTCATCTTCAAATTGAAGATAATAAGTGTCTAATTGTAGGTGTGTTGAGGATATTAAATAAGTTTAATAAATGTGCCAAGCATACAACACATTTTAACAATTAATAATAACTGTTAATTATAATTATGAATAATTGTTAATTATAATAATTAATTATTATAATTATGAATAATGCCATCCATGAACCTTTTCACTGTGGCCAGGGCATTGAATACATTGATTAGTCAGACCTGAGTCAGGAATCTTCTTTAGAGACTGAGAAGAGATCCTCTCCCACTTAAACAACTAGGATTTATGATGAGATGGGCATAATTTAGTGGTCTCTTATAAGACAAAGTAAAGGATGCCAAGAACCTTAGTAATTTATACAACTGGCTAAGGTACCAATACAATATATTGGTATTATTTGGAATCTAATCAAGCAGAAAGGTGGAGGTAAAACTGTTTTTGAAATAACAAAGCATAGTGAAAATTTAATGTGATTGGGTCAATGATTTCACAGTTCTGAATCCTAAAAGTGGACACACAGTAGATATTGTCCCTCCCATCATGCAGTTCACCATATTATTAGGAAAACAGACATTTAGAAACAGCAAAGAATCAAGATGGTTTCAGCAAGAAACAAGGGCAAATCAGTTATAAATTAAAAATGGTGAGGTTGACAATTGTTAAGAAATCAGAGTATCCAGTTGTAATCATAGAAGTGTTAAAAGAAATTGTTTTCTAATGAAAATTTGAAACTACAGAATAAAGCAATATTAAACTATTAAACTCAAATAATTTTTCTGCACCTCCATAGTATTTAACTAAAGGGTTCTTTGAGATTACTGCACTGAATCCAAATAAACTGAATAATTCAACTACTTATCCAGCCATCGAAACACTCTGGATTAGGCACTGTGAGCGCTATCCTCAGCTAAGGCATAGAATTTAGTCACACTGCCCTTAGGAGTGACAACAAGACCATACCTTTTCAATGCTTTGAAAAACTTCAGGATCTTTGGAAATGATGGGATAAAAGAGGAGGAGAAGCATTTATATCCATCATCGGTGTTAGTTACCCTTCCCTTTATCTTGCTCAATGGGTTTTCATGTATTACAGATGAGTTGTTCTTTCATTTTCTGAGTACATGATAATATATGAGAGGAAAGGATCATGTTTTACTGATGGACTATGCTTATTCATTTACTTTTGAATGTAGCCTGTTCAGCTATTGATATAGTAATGTCAATCGAGATTATCTTTCAGAAATCTTGTGCTAAAAATTGAATGCACTCTTACTTATAAAGATAGCTCAGCACAAAAGTGGTTGGTCCTTGGATGGCTTATCTATCTCAGAAGCAATCCATATAAAGTATAGTACTCGGGCCCTGCCCTTTGCAACAGTCAATTTTTAGTCTGAGTTGTTACACTTTATAGGAGCTGCTAAAGTCACTGCATAACTATAGAGTGTCTAGCTGCACTTTATTTTGTGTAGCTTTATCACTATAAAATAGCATCTGCTCTCCTTTTTCATCCTTATAGTAATAATGTAAGATAAATAGAGGTAGCAGCTAGGCTAAGAGGTAGCTTCTGGGAGATCACCAACTGTGGCCATGAAGGCCCTCAAAAAATAGTCATGTTCAGTAAAAATATATATTTTCAATGTAAATACAAACTCTGCTTAAAGCCTCTCTGTGAGTCACCCCAAATAAACATTCTATATACATTAAAAAATGTCTTACCTATGCATACTTTGTTTCAAGACAGATTTCCTAGAATTCCAGTTCTGATCTGATAGCTACCCACTGCCCCTCAAAGTAGAAATTGTGGAGCTACTATTGGAGAAAAGCAAATAGTATATTAATCACTTTAATACCAGAGAATCTGGGGCAGACTTGTGCAAATTCAAATAGGGATTTCTCTGTTCTATGTGACTGCAAAAATTGTCAGTTGTTAGGAAAGGATACTGTAGCTTTGGTTCAGAAAATGATAGAATGAAAAACAGTATATTAAAGGTATTACTAAGCTGCATGTGGGATTAAACTGTGATGGAATTTTGAGCCACATTACCAAAGGCTGTGATCTTATCAAAATTCAAGTGAGGGTGGTCAGACTTCCAGATGGTGGCATTAAGACCTACAAAAATTTATGCCTTCATAAAAGCAACAAAAACATTGCAAAAATTGTCAAAATCAACTTTTTCCAGTACTCTGGAAATTAGCCATAGACTTAAGACAATCTTCAGAGACTTTATTCTTGAAACCCAGCTGAATCTTGGTAAAGCAGTAAACTTGGTAGAATTTTAACATTCCCTAGTCTAATCTCTCTTTCCCTAGTTCCACAGTAGTCTTGAAAGTCAACAACTTTGCAGTCACCATATCCATGAAAATAGCAACCTAACAGTCACAGGAGAGGGGAGAATAAGATTGGAGTTCACCCAGAGCCTCATTCCCCAGTAATTTTTATTTTTTGAAGTTTTAGTAGTTCCCTGGAAATCACCACTCACAGGGTTTATATTTATTTGAACTGCTTCAGGCCTTACTTAGTGCAAAGAGTCTTTCTTCTGGAGCATTTGGTAAAAATAATCAGTGGCAATTGTTTAATATCACAGTTGCCTGAGGTGACTATAACTGTTGGACAAATAGGAAGCTGACTTAAAAGAAAAAGCTAGGGAATGAGATGTCCATAGAGAACTTTGAAAAACTATCACGTATTTCTGAAAACTTAGAAGTATACATGCATGTTCCCTTCTGTTTACTGTTTGTGTGTTCAGAAAAGACCTGAGAAGTCATTAATCTCTTACCTCTGGCTGAACTTGAAGTTCTACACAAGCAAGAAGTGAAAGTTAATGCAGAGTTAGGCACTGCCTACTGGAATATTGCAGGCATATCTCAACACACACACACACACACACACACAAAACTCTTCAGCAAATCTTGGGAGACCAATTCATTCAATATATTTAAAAACATCTCCATCAAATAATTAGCTGATTGTTAAGCTAACCAAAAAGACTTCAGTGTTCACACATGTTAAAGATTATGGACTTTAAATAATTAAGTGATATAAGTTACAATGCAAAAAATAGCAACTATAACAAATAGTAATGAGAAAAAAAATCTTTGGTAGAATTGATCTGATAGAGTTGCCACATTATATTTTCTACAATGTCCAGATTTCAAAAAAATTATGTAAAGGAATTAAAAATATGCCCCATATACAGAAAAAAATAGCCATCAATGTAGAATGTCCCTGAGAAGCCTAGACATTACTATTATTAGAAAAATAATTTAAATCAACTGTTATAACTCTGTTAAAATGACCAAAGGAAATTATATCTAAATAAGTAAAGGAAAATAGTAAAGTAGGAGAATGACATATTAACCATAGAGAATATCAATAAAGATAAATTATTTTCTAAAAATTCTACAGTCGAAATGCAGTACAAGAGCTGAAAGAAAAAAAAATTCATTGGAAATGTTCACCAGTGATTAGAACTGAAAAGCTTTAAAATTTGGTTAAAAATATTAATATGCACATCCAAGAAGCTCAACAAACTCCATTCCAAGTAGGATAAACTTAAAGAGATCCATGCTGAGGCTCATGATAATCAAATCATCAAAAGCCAAAGACAAGGAGAATCTTGAAAGTAGCAAGAGAGGAAGAACTTACATGTATAGGGGATCTCAATAATACCAGCAGCCAGTTTCTCATAGGAAATCTTGGAGATCAGATAGTAGTGAAATGATGTATTCAAAGTGCTAAATGAAAAAAAAAAAACAAAACTGTCAACCAAGAATTCTGTATCCAGGCAAGCTATCATTTAAAAACTGGGGAGAAATTAAGAAATCCTCAGATAAACAAAAATTGATAGAATTTCTCTTTAATAGACATGACCTATAAGAAATTACTTCAGGCTAAAGTGAAAGGACAATCCACAATAGCTTAGATCCGCATGAAAAAATAAAGAGCACCAATAAAGTTAACTATGAAAAATATAAAAGACAGCATAAATATATTTTTATGTAACTCTCCTCAAATCTTAAATTAGAAATATTCACATCAAGCAATAATTATATAATTCTCATTTATTTAATAATAACACCAAGGAGAGAGAGAATTACAGCTATATAAGAGTAAAGATTTTGTACACTTAAACTGGTATTAATCTGAACTGGACTGTTCTAAATTAGGACATAATTGGTAATTCCCAAGGCAAAAACTAAGAAAATAACTAAAAATATATATAGTAAAATAAGTTACATGGGAATTAAAATGGTGCATTACAAAATATTTATGTAATATAAAATAAGGCAATAATGAGGAAATAGATCAAGAAAAAGATATGACATAGAAAATAAGCAGAAAAATGTCATCCATAAATTTTTCCTTAGTAATTATAGTAAATAAAAGTGGATTAAGCATTACAATCACAAATCAAGATTGGAAGAATGGATAAAAACACATTATTTAACCGTGTACTGTCTACAAGAGACACTTTAAATACAGAGATACACATGAATTGAAAGAATAAGGCTTGGAAGGTAAAATATGGTTAATTTTGGTCAATTTCAGTTCTTGGCGTGATAACAATCATCAGTCTCCAAGCCCCAGCGCCTTGGCAGGCAGCTGTGCATATAATCCTGGAGCAGTTAGCCCAGAGCTTGTGGGGGCCAGGGTGGAGAATAAAAACAGTACCCTAAATATTGAGGATTGTCCTCTGATAACTGGTTGATACTTCTGATTGTGGAACTGCCCATATAGAGATGGGTAGCTATTATTGCAACCCCCTCCTCCTTTAGCTGAGTAAATTCCAGGAGATTTAAAGGACTGGTATGCTTTTTACTCTGTTTTTCTCTTTTTGTGTGCCAGGTCTTTAAAAACTGAGAGATTCCAAAGTACAAGGGGGAAATTTAGAATGTCACTGTACTTACCTAGGGGAAAACACAGTCTCAGTTAAGACCTTAGAAGAACTAAGTCTGTACCTCAGGTTGATTGCAACACAGTTCCACCCTACAACAATATACAAACCAACAAAAATAAAATGGTGAACCCTAGAGAAGAAAGATAATGGAATTTCCTGTTACCACATTATAAGTTCAAATGTCCAGTTTTTCAACAACAGTGCCAAAAAGAAAAAAAAAATGCAAGGCATACAACAAATAGGAAAGAAATACTTTTTCAAAGAAAAAAAATCAACATAAATTGTCCCTGAGAAAGATCAAGTGGTGAACTTAATAAAGTTTATAACAACTATCTGTTTAAAACAATTGTAAAAGATGCTTAAAGAGCTAAAAAAAGACATGAAACATGGACAAAGTCAAGAAGATGATGTATGAACAAAGTGGAAATATCAAGTAAAGATAGCATTAAAAGGAACACAAAAAGAGTTCTGGAGCTAAAAAAGTGCAAGAATTGATGTGAAAAAAAATCACTAGGGATTCAAAAAGATATTTGAATAGACAGAAGAAAGAAAAAAAGACTTGAAGATAGGACTGTTAGAATGATTGTCTGAGTACTAGCAAAACAGACTGAAGGAAAGTGAACAGAGACCAAAGGACCTAAGAGACACTGTCCAATAGGGCAACAAATATTGTGTGGAAGTTCCAGAAGGAGAAGAGATAGACTGGTAGAGAAATTATTTGAATAAATCATGGCTGAAAAACTTCCAAGTTTGGTGAAATACATGAATATAGGCATCCACAAGGCTCAACCAACTCCAAGCATGATAAATTCAAAGAGATTCACTCTGGGGCACTGTTGAAAGCCAAACTATTGAAAGCCAAAAAAGAAAGAGAGAATTTTGTAAGCAACAAGGGAGAAGTAACTTGTCATACTTAAAATGATTCCTGATAAAATTGTTAGCAGATTTCTCAACAGAAACATTGGAAGGCAGAAGAAAATGAATTACTGTATTCAAAGTGCTGAAGGAGGAATAATATCAACCAAGATTCCTGTATCTGAAAAATTATTCTTCAAAAATGAGGGAGAAATTAAACATTCCAGATAAAACCTGAGGGAGTTGTTCCGGCTAGATCTGCCCTACAAGAAATTCTAAAGGGAAAAATTAAACATTCCAGATAAATAAAACCTGAGGGAGTTGTTACGGCTACATCTGCCCTACAAGAAATTCTAAATTCTAAAGTCCTTTGGGTTGAAATAAAAGGATGCCTGACAAATGACTTAAAGGCATAGGAGGAAATAAAAGTCTCTAGTAGAGTTAAATACACCATCACATTATGGCTTGAGTATTTGTACCCTACCCCCCTCAATTCATATGTTGAAATTCCAATATGTAAAGTAATGATATTAGGACATTGGTCCTTTAGGCAATGATTAGGTCATTAGGACAGAGCCCTCATGAATAAAATTAATGTCCTTATGAAAGAGGCCTGAGAGATTCCTCATACCTACTGCTACGTGAGGTAGACATTAGTGATGAAACAAGAAGAGAGCCTTTACCAGAACACAACCATGCAGACACCTTGATCTTGGACTTCCAGCTTCCAGAACTGTGAGAAATAAATTTCTATTATTTGTAAGCTATCCAGTCTGTTGTATTTTGTTGTAGTAGCCAAAATGGACTAAGACAAATTTTGAAAGCTAGTTTTATTGTAAATTGGGTCTGTGACTCCACTTTTTGTTTTCTACATGATTCAAGGGACTAAAGCATATGAAAACAATCCTTAGTCTACATTTTAGGCATACAGTGTATAACAGTGTAATTTTGTGACATCAGTAGCTGAAAGGGGTGGGGAGATGGCTGTATAAGCAGAGTTTTTTCGTATTGACATTAGCTGGTGTAAATGTAAACTAGTGTGTTATAACTTTAAGGTGTTAAATGTGATCCCCATGGTAAACACACAGATACACACAAAACAGCTAGAGGAATCAAATTCAGAGAGATAAAAAGTAGAATGTAGTTGCCAGGGGCTGATGGGAATGGGGAATAATAGTTTGATGGGTAGAGTTTCAGTTTTGCAAAGTGAAAATTTGGGCGGAATGGATGGTGGTAATGGTTGAACAACAATGTGGATGCATTTAATGCCACTGAACTACACACTTAAAAGTAGTTAAAATGGTAAATTTTATCTTAGGTGTATTTTATCACAATTTTAAAAACACAAAAAATTTGAGGTATTCATATCTGCTCGGGTGGATAGAACGAAAAAGACAGAAAAGTGTTGATAAGTATGTAGAGAAATTGAAACTCAAACATTCTTGGTGGGATATAAAATAATTCAGCCACAGTTTGGGAAACAATTTGGTTGTCCCTCAAAATGTCAAACATAAAATTACCATATGACAGAGGGATTTCATGATTTTAAATTATGTAATTGATAAGAGTCAAAAACATATGTCCACACAAAAACCTGTACACTGTAGTTCATAATAGCATTAGTTATAATAATCAAATAATAGAAATAACCCAAATGTTATCAGTTGACAAAAATGGATGAACTACTTCGGTATATCCATAAAATGTACTATTACTCAGCCATAAAAAGGAATGGCATACTAATGCATGCCATAGTAAGGATGAACCTGGAAAGCATTACGCTAAGTGAAATGAGCCAGACACACAGAACTCTGGATTTCATGATTCTGTTTACATGAAATGTTCAAAATAATAAAATCTATAAAAATAGGAAGTAAATTGATTGTGAGGGGGCTTGGAGGGAGAGGAAATGGGGAGTCATTCTAACAGGCATGGGGTTTCATTCTTCTGTGATGAAAATATTCAAATTTAGACAGTGCTAGTCATTACATTTCTTTGTGAATATACTAAGAAGTGCTTAATTTTAGATGGCAAGAGTGTAAATTTTATAGTATGTGCATTACATCTCAATAAAGCTGTTATTAAAAAAAGACTCACATGAGACAGAATTCGCTCTAGTTCTTGCACAAGGAAACCTTGGCTGATGGAACTAATCAGTGGTGTCAGTAACCTAGTAAATAGTGGTATTTATTTTTCATTAGGAAAATGATTATAATTTCAATAGAGTAATTACATAAGGTATTAAAATAGTTTCTTCTTTTTGCCTCTAGATGTGTTTCACTGATTATTCTTATTGCATAAGTGAGTATAGATTTGCATAAATTACACAACATAAACCCTTTCAACCACTTCTGGAACAGGGCTTGTCAAGGGCAGAAATGAAAGTGTAGGCTTATCCTGGTGAATCACAGGACTGGGCCAGGTACACCTCTTGTTTGGTATCTATTTTCTCACACACCCATTTCTCAACAGGCATTTTCAAAGAGCTGAGAGAGAATTCTCTTGAAACAGGCCCAATAAGGAGAACCAGGCCAAGTCCTTGCTGCCCAGAGAAATCATCTTAAATTCTCTTTCTCTTTTTCCTGGCATCTTAGTATGATTCCTATCTTGGGAGTATAAGACTGTGTGTGCCAATTCCTAACAACTTTTACAGTATTGAGGAGGGAAAGAAAAAGGTCTTGGCAGGAAAATCTGCAAGTAAGGTGCTGGACCCTGAAAGAACCTGGGGTGGGTTCGGTAAGGGGAGGGTAAGTCGAGAGCTAAATGTAGACCTCCTTGCCATGAGCCTAGAAGTGGACCACACACTTCTCTGGCTTTTTGCCTTGGTGATACTGTGCTTCCCAAGTGTAGTCAGCATGCACTTGAGCAGCATGAAAATACAAGTTTGTTTGAAAGTTGGTTTGGATACTATTTTGATGCTGTGGTTTTGTTACAAGTATATGTTTGATTGATAGCTCTCTAAATTTTTCTTTAACATTTCTTAATCCACAGTTCAGTTAAAAAATGAAAATGATAGTCAATTTTTTTCCTGTTTTTTATTTATGCACATAAAGAAAATCAGTAGATGGATGTCAGTTTGAAAATAATTTTTATGCCCAATAGCATAAGATAATATTTTCTGTGCTTTCTAAAATATAAAATTGACATTCATATTCAGAGGACTGGGTAGAGAATACAGTCATTATTGAGTTTGTATGTATTGGTTTAGCACTGTGATCAAAATTCTGCCATTCTTATTGATTTTCCTGTGAGGTTAGAGTCAATGATATAAGGTTCTATAACTTGGCAAGGTCATTATAGCCAGAGTGAAAGAGCTTAAGCCCTAGACTTCTACTTCCAAAGTTACTACTACTGGAAGTCTTGAAAGGGGTTTCAGATAGATATAAAGACTTCAAGGCTGACATTACCAGGCCGACAGCAAGATGTGAAGAAGCAGCCTGAATAAAAGCACTGCCTGAATGAGTGGTGGTTAGGGAGGTATCCTAGAGGAAGCTAAATTGACATGATCTGGGGTAAGGTCAGGAATCCATGAAAGAAGAGAGAGCTCAGAACAGAAACCTGAATGGGCTAAAACAAATCCAGGATGGGCCCTATGCAGTGCTGGCAGATAACAGACCAAGGGCTAAGAAAAGGAGGTGAAGAAGCAAAATATTATCAGTAGTTAACTGCAGGTAAAGCTAGACCAGAATCTGAGTATGGGTTGGTACAGATCCGCAAAACCTGGAATCAGATTCTGAGAAGGCAGACAGAACACATAAGGTAGAGGGACGAATGGCTTTGTCCACTGAGATCTAGCTCTGTTTTTATGGGTTTCTTAAGGAACAGTGAGAGTACATGTAAGAATCAAGGCTGTCAGCAACATCAGCATTACTACCATCAATACCCCCATCACCACCACCACCACCACGATCTCCACTGTTTATTGGTAATTTATTTACATTCCAGTATCCACCTGCATTGTTTAATTTACTGCTCTTAACAGTTATATACTTTTATTATCTCATTTCCATATTAACAGCAACAACAAAAACTAATGCTCCAAAAATTTAGATACCTTGCTCAGAGGTATTCAGGCAGTAAATAAAGAAAGCCAGCATGCTAGATCTGCTTTATCAGTCCGTGTTCTTAAAAACCAGTCACTCTGTCTCTAAGAGCATCTCTCTCCCATTAGTATGAGAAAGGATAAAATGCAGTGGGAGCTGCATAAAACCTAAGAGAAGCTTACCTTAGCTTAGCCTTGTCTCAGGCAGTCATGGATTGTGATTTATAGATGAAAGGACAGAGGATGCAGAGAGGGGACTGACAAACTCTAAAATACAGGCAGAGCGTGCCCTGCTCATTAGATAGTTTACCCAACTTAATCTGCTACCCATACACCTGTATCCTGATTCTATGCATGTGAAAGGGGGAGGTTTTTTTAACCTTTGTCCCATAAACTCAGACAGCAGAGTTGGCAGGGTTCTCAGAGATACCCTAGCCCAACCATAGTTTAGATGACCTCCAAACTCAATTCCACCGCCAAAGAGAAACTTTTGCTGGCCTTTCTCAACTCTGAGGCCCCCAGGCAGAGAGAGTTTCTCCTACTTTGGAGCTCTGCAACATTTTCCCTATGGCTATGAGAGCACTGGCTATATTTAGTTACACACTATTATCCACAGCTCTATCTCCTTCCTCATCATTACTGGAATTTCAAGTGATCTAAGGGCAGACATCCTGTCCTAATCCTTTTTTGTGTGTTTCTTCTCAATACCTATTACCTAACGTGGAGGGAGAATAGTTACCAAAATTTATTGAATTGAATTTCACATACGATTAAACTCAGTGCCAAAATGTTGAGCAATTTGCTTATGTTGCGTGTAGATTCCTAGCAAAACGAGGGAATATTTCTCCTACTTATAATTTACACTACCAAGTTGGGACCCTCATCTGGGGTGTCAGTCTCTTCTTCCTCATATGAAGTATGTGAGCAGGTGTTACTTTCTAACCCTGCTCTGCTGAGCACACTATTATCACTCTCATGTCATTCTCCAGTGGTTTTATTATTATTATTATTATTTTATGATTATTATTATTATTTTGATGTGTGAGCACCTACAGAGTGAGAATGGAATTTTTTTAAAATTTACTTTGCACAGCACCAAGCACCTGGTTACTTTATTGCCTTTTTTGCTTGATGAAAATACTAGAACCCTAATTCAGGAGGAGCTGTAGTTCCCTATAAGGCTTATATCCAGTCTTAAATGGAACTAGTGACAAAATTAGAAGGAATTTGAATCTATCTGGGTTTTTTGTTTGTTTGTTTGTTTTTTTGCTTTTTAGTTCCAACCACATTGAACCATCCCCTGCATGGTCTTAGAAAAAACTTAAATATAATATGAAGATAAATGCTTTAAAGCACAATGTCCACAACCAAACCAAGACCTTTTGTATGTGTGTATAGTGTGACATATGTTTACTGAATATGGAGAAAGGTGTGGAATATCACTTTCTATTGTCTGCCTTGGAGGGAGAGTGATAGGATTGGAGATAATTTTAGTTGGAGATAAATTTTTTATTCATATGTGTGTGGTTTCCCACAAAAATTAATAAACATCTTTAAGAATTCTGACTGACTGAATTTAACATTGGATCACATTGTTTTCACTCAGGCCCATTTCTTCAGCTTCTTTATTGTAAGAAGAGATGACTCAGGGCAGCACAAGTAAGTAAGCTTTATTGTGTTGATAAATGAGCCATGACTGCATAGGACCTGGGACAGGAGCGGAAGCCTGGTTTCCTGGAAATTTAACCCAGAGGGTGAACTATGCTCTGTCTGTGTTAGGTAATAGGTCCTGGGGGGATAAAAACGATTAGAGCAGAACTTCTGCCCTTAGATTGCTTGCAACCCGAATAAGGATGGGGTCGAATTCTAGAAAACTTGGGAAAAACTACCTGAGACTGACTCTTGGTGTTCACTGTTAACACCTCGCAGCCATACTCCCTGTGGGGCCTCCCATAACTGTCCCAGCACCAAGTGACAAATTCTTCTCAGTTTTCTCAGTTAACATTCCTGAGAGGGGAGAGAATTGGATTGGCCTGGATAATCTCTCACTGTCACATCTTATAAAATATTTTTCTCCTTTCTAGCGTATATGAACTAAAAACTTGTCTATCAGATGCCTATCCGCTGGTACAACCTGTTGCCTGGGAGGTGGACTCATGTAAAAGTCATGTGGGTGTGACAGGGATGATTAGCCTTTGATTGGCTCTTGCTTTTGGCAAACCCATTCAATATTTATTTTTCTTGTCTACTTTATCCCCCGCAGAGGAATGTTTTTGTACATGTGCCTCACTTGTTATTTCTAGGTCCATAGTTATTTCTTAGCTATACTTCTTGCTTGATTCTCATTACTTTCTACTGAGGTTGCTTCTGTGTAAGTGTGTAACCATCACTAGACTGAAAACTCTCTAAGGAATGGGCTCGTGATTGCTTAGTGTGGTATCCTAGGCATCTTTCTAGCCAGCTCATAGGAGATGGTCAGCAAATATTATTTTAGTGAATGGATGACCTCCAAGATAACTGGAGAATTCCTTGAATTTGTTAAAACTCAGCGGTGTCCAATGTCCTGGAGCCCACATCCCTTCCAGTATTAATCTGTAATTGATATTTGCATTAGTGATTCTGCAACACAGCCTGCGGGCCCACAAGTTCTTCAGGGTGTTAACATTGATTATGGGTATTTTGGAAATGGTTGTGAAAAGATGTCAGTGGTTAGCAAGGTGGGGCTGGATGAGGGTGAGTGACGTGGAAGGCTGGGTAACTTGGGATTGGTTAGGTAACTGGAAAGGGAACCCACTCATCTGAAAATGTAACATAAAAAGAAAGATGGACAGATCATATCTGTTTCTGTCTCTGATGTGCAGAGCTCAGGAGCAGCTGTCAAACTCTGCCTGGGACTCATTCATATGCTGCCTGTGATATGAATCCCAAGGGGGTGATACCCGCACAATCACGGCCTTGTTCCAAATTGTACAATAACCTTGCTGTGGCCTTGGTCTCTCATGCCTATTCTGAGGGCAATGTACAGGGACGCCAGAGATGTCAGAGAAGCTATTTTCTCTTTGCATAGTTTTCAGGACACTTTCAAATGTCACCTATGAGACCTTAGTTTCTTCCCACGGTACCTAGCCTGAGAAAGTGTTACTTAGGGTGCATTAGGTGGGAGGCATGACGTCAATGTAGAGTCACAGACTGTCTAAAGGTTAAGACTCCCTTTTGCCCCCAAGCCCTGGTTGTGCCAGACCAGTCAATCTTCCTTCTCTCTAGCCTGGGAGATACATCAACGGCATGAAAGAGCACAAAGCCTGCATCTATTTTGGCCAGAGTCACAAAGACCCAGTTCATGGTAGCTTAAGCCAGTGACATTCCAGGAATCCTCTTCAGGGTCCATCTAACCTGCATGGCCTGTATTATAGACAGGAGAGTAAAAGAACTGGGGTAGAGGTAAACAGATATGATTCTTTTTAAAGACTGTACAAAATTACTACCAAGTGGTAGTCAATGGAGACAACGATCTAGATATTTTAAAAGATAATTTTCAAATAAGGCCTCTTTGCCTCAGCATTCTAGATAAATAAGGCAAAAGAATCAGCATAAGTGTTATTTCTCAATAGCTTTGTGGTAAGGATTATAAGTTTTGGTGTCATAATTAGCTGAATTTGACTCCAAACTTGAATACTTACTAGCTGTGGGGTCTCAGCTCAATTAGACCTTAAGAGTCTGCATCCCCTCCCGTGTAACATGGATAACCAAATCTCCCTTGCATGTTTCCTAAATACACTGAAGTGAATCACTGAGGACAGTCCATGGTATGATGATTGCTCAATAAGTAGTAGTTTGGTGTGTATTGTCTTACTTAATGCTTGACTGCCCTCCTTCTCAGCCTTATCCAGGCTTTTATAGAGCTTTTGATTGATGGGAACCTGCAGAGAAACACTGAGCCAGGGCTTGCCTCCTCGTAGATACTAGACACTAGCACTGGCAAATGATCTAGGGAAGCAGTAAGGCCTTATTGAAGTATCGCCTTTGAACCCCTCATGGCTGGTGCCAGTGCCTGATTGTAAAATGTGGAGTCACCCACTCTCTTTGCCTCAGTTTGGTTTGGATGATTTAACAGATACACCCACAGATGTCTGTCAGGCTTGGAACTACATGTTACCACATGCCCTGTGTACCACTATAAAGAACTTTCTTTCTTGCCATTTGAATTTGTCTTAAGTTGCTTTTAGTGTTTACTGACATTGGTGTTATAACTTTATTTATTAGCTTTGTGAAGCTCTGGCTACTGTTTCTTAGTTTCCCAACTGTGGATTTTAGTTGTTCATTTTTAAGCACCAACTCCAGTTATTTCTGATCCTGAATTAATTAACTGGCACCCAGTCTCTAACTTTCCTAGTATAGAGATCAAGGATTTCAACTGTAAAATGATGCATCTTACTAACAACTACCTTTTTTTTATGAGGATATATATGGCACAGCACTGTGGTTAAGAGCAGAAACACTGGAGCAGACTGTTCAGGTTCTAATCCCAGAACCATAACTTAGCATGTATGTGACCTAAATAAGTTACTTAACACTGCTGGATCTCAGGTTCCTCATCTTCATAGAATGCTTATATGGATTAAATGAGTTCATGTAAGTAAAGCAGAAAAAGATGGTTTACATAGTAAGTGCTACAGAAGTGTAAACTGTTGTAATTATCATTATGCATATAAAATAGACTGGTCCCTCCTTTTCTGGGAAAGAACATTAACCAAACTGTAGGTCCTGCTAGTATTCAATTCTAGAAGCTCAAAAGGGACTATATGAGGGATACCCTTGGTGGCAAGGAGGTCTGGAGATTAGAGCTGGAGATAGGGGGATATTCTTGTACCCAGAGGTTTTGCTGAATATAAGGCAGCAGGACATGCTGAAAGTTATTGAGATGTTGAAGAGGAGGATTCATACAAGTTACAAAAAGAAGTTTGGTATATGATATGTAAAACTATGTGTGGGCAGTTCCCGGGTGGCTCAGCATGTTAAGGATCTGGCACTATCACTGCTGTGGTGCAGGTTCTAGAACTTCTGCCTGGTACAGGTATAGCCAAAACAAAACAAAACTGATGTGGGGAAGGTAGTGGAAGTGATTTTAAAGAGGCATATGCATTGTAAGAGAGAATCAGGATGACAGTAGGGGCTAGTCTCAGGAGAATTCTCAATGTGGCATTGGGTGGGTTGGCTACATTGAGAGGAGAAGGGCCAGAGCAGCCTGTTCTTTTCCCTATTAGGTTTAGTTTGACAGTTCCCTTAGATAACCTACTGGAAAGTCTTGGCAGGTTCTAATGTATTCCTGAGACAGGAAAAAACTTCCCTTAGCTATTTCTATGACCAAGTAAGTCAGGTTCTAAGTTGGTCATAGTGTTCCTAAGAGTTCTGGGACTTCTTCAAACAGTAGCATCACAGTTGTATCTATGGAGAATTTTAAATCATATCCTCCAATACTTGGGAAATAATAAATAGTTCTTAATTCATGGGGACCATAGATTTCAGAAATGACATAAAAATTCATCTCCTGCTCACGCGACTATAATTTAATTCATACTATGTGCTGTGTTGTAGCAGTTTATATCTGTCATCTCATTGATTCTTAGATCAACCCATAAAAGTTACATATTCTTAGATTTATTTTTTATGTGATCGATTATATTATTTGGTGCCTGGTACCATGCATGATCTGACTTAGTTTAAAAAAGGATCATTCTGCAGTAAGTAGGGGGTAAAAATGAAATCAGTGGGATTAATTAGAAGTCCAAAGCAGCAGTCTAGATGAGACATGATGGCGATTTGGACCAAGGTGGAAACCCTGGAGATGGTGAGAAATTATCAGCTCATGGATAAATTTGAATGGTATAACTGACAGGAATTTCTGACAGAATGAATGTGGTAAAGAGACAAGGCAGAATCAAGACGGAATCTGAGATCGCTGACCTGATGAAATAGATGGTTGAATTGTCACAATCAAGATGGGAAACACTGAAGGAGAAGGAGATTTAGAGAGGAAAAACAGGAGTTCAGTTTGGGACCTGTTAAGTTTTGAGACATATAGTAAACATTCAAATGGAGATGTGAAATAAAACAGTCTGAGGTTTAGGAGAGAAGTCTAAGGTGGAGATAGAAATTTAAGATTCTGGAGACATTTTAAAAGATATTAGCCTTTAAGAAATTTCCCCATGGGTGTTCCCTGGTGTTCTAGTGGTTAGGCCTCAGCACTTTTACTGCTAGAGCTCGGGTTCAATCCCCAGTCTGGGAACTGAGATATCACATCAAGCTGCTGCATGCCACAACCCCAAAAAACAAAACAGAAATAAAAGTAATTACCCTAAGAGTGAGTGTAGGTAGAAAAGAGAAAAGGATTAAAGCTAGAGCCTTGGGTCATACTTCTTAGAAATTAGGGGGAAGAGAAGAAGTCAGCAAAGGAGAATGAGAAAAAAATATCCCACAGAACAGGATGGAGGAAATAAGATTGTAGTGACCTGGAAGCCAAGTGAAACAAGTGTATTAAAGAGAAGGGAGGGCTTCAACTGTGTCTAAATGCTGCTATCTATCAAGATGAAGAGTGAGAGTTGACCATGTAGACTGAACAATGTAGAGTTCACTAGTTGTCTTGAAAGGAACTGTTTGAAAAAGTGGGTTTGTATGAGAGTCTTTGAATAAACAAGGCTTGATTTAAGAGAGAGTCAGAGAAAAATATTTGGAGGCACCAAGCGGAGGGGAGAAAAATATACTTATGGATTTATAAAGTTGCATATTTTCACAGAACTAGAGAGGGCAGATGTGAGAACTGGAGTTTGACCTTGATCCACTAATCAATTCATTACCACACATTATCCTAAGGCTTTTATAGATTCGACCTATATTCATCCGCCCCCCCCCACTTCTAAACACTACTGAAGGCATTCCACTATAGTTGTGCACTGTGTCACTATTTTTTCCTAAATGGAGGTGCTGTGTTGTGATTTGGCCATATTTTGGTGAAAGGATGACTGTAGAACTTTCTCTGACAGGAAGGTGATAACCAATCAACCTGACAGTGGATTGGGAATGACTTGGGAGTAAAAATCACTTTTCTGGAGAACAGAGCCTAAGTGGTCATCAAAATAAGGTTGAGGGTTGTTCTGTAGCCTGGGAGATTAATATCAGGAGCTGCAGTTGGCTGTCAGGGATTTGAAGGATCAGGAGAATGAAAGTTTAGAATAGTATTGTCTCTTAAGTGGAGAAGTGATGTGAGAAAAAAAAATAGGTATCTAAGACTATTGCTTATAACAGTGTTCCCCAAAATAATCAATAAAAAGCTATATGGTAGGAAACAGCTATACATATATGCTAAGGAATGGGTGGACACTGTCTAGGGATGCAGTTGTTATTGTCTATGAGCATTTGATTATGTCTTCATCAACATCGTTAGTGACCCATATAGGCCATTAATGGGTCCGTTTACTAATTTCAGGATGGAAGCTACTCCTTTTTTTTCTCATTAAGTGAATTTAAATTTAGAGAAATGTTGCCCTACATGTTTATAGGGTCTCTAACAGATTACAAACTCTTTGGAAGAAAGATGAGGTTTTTTTTCCCCCTCTTATTGTTTCCCACTTTATCTGTCAGTAGTTCTGAATATTTTGTGCCTTGAGTCAACATTTTTGATCTGTCCTCTCAACATGTGATGAATGGTAGGAGGTGGGGCAAATGGACAAAAGCCTGTGGCAGCTGGGCTGGTAATCTCATAATCAGCAATAGTTGGGCAGAAATCCTCAGCTGGATATTGTCTTGACAGTTATCAGGGAGTGCCTCAGGTAATTCTTAAGATTTTAATTTATTTCTTAAAATTGCCTCCTGGGGATTAATCATTGTTTGTCAGGTCTCTACCTGAGGAGATTTATTTCTCGTCAAGACTAAAAGAAAACTCATATACCTTAGATATTTTACTTGGTGGTCAGGCCGTATTCTTGGGCCCCTTGTTCCTTGCTTACCGGGACAAATTACCATTTATGAACCAAAACAGGTTCATGATACCTATTCATTCTAAAGAAAGTAACTCTTATATAAAGTGATAAATTAATGAACTCCTAATTTTACTTGGAAGCTTCTATTCTCGATTTCCCTCTCTAGAGTTTCATTGGTTCAGTCAACAATTATTAAAATATTGAAAGGAAACCCCTAAATCTTTAGTAGTTATCTACCTTTTACACAGTGTGAATATACTCTTTGTGTTTTTTAACCTGATAAAAATTTGGATCCTTTTCAATTTTGATTACAACATCCTTTTTAATTTGTAGGAATTATTTGTATTTTATAGTCATTAATCCTTTTGTTAAAATGGCTTTCAAATGTTTTCTTTCAGGCTTTTCACTCTCTTAACTTTTCTTGTCTTTTTAAGTCTTATGGGTAGCCTAGGCTAATCTCTACTATAAACAACGTCACAACTATCACAACTATCAAAGCTGGGATTACTCCTAAAATTTATGTAACAGCCAACTGATTACTACCTATTCAGAACAAATGACCAATTAATACATAGCTCTCTTTGTCTTAATACCAGTTGTCTTAGCTAACATTCTTATTGTGTTAGTGGTATAATTTGGGATCTTCTCTCGTTTGTCTAAAAAAAACCTTAAAAGTCCAGGGTCTAGGAGTTCCCGTCGTGGCTCAGTGGTTAACAAATCTGACTAGGAACCATGAGGCTGAGGGTTCAATCTCTGGCCTTGCTCAGTGGGTTAAGGATCCGGTGTTGCCATGAGCTGTGGTGTAGGTCACAGACGCGGCTCGGATCCCGCGTTGCTGTGGCTGTGGCGAAGGCCGGCAGCTACAGCTCCTGTTAAACCCCTAGCCTGGGAACCTCTGTATGTCGCAGGTGCAGCCCTAGATAAGGCAAAAAGACATAAAAAAAATAAATAAATAAACTCCAGGTCTATTCATTGTGAAAGGATCTATCTAGCTCTCAGAGATGGTATGAAAAATGATTTGTAATAAAGGGTTTGAAGTTCTTAGAGAAAGTATTTTTAGACACACAAAAAAATGGTGTTATGGATTCAAACATTAATATGATGACTATTTTCATATCTTAATAGTATTTTTAACATTCAATTTACTGCTTTCCATGCCATTATCCTAATTCATATTAAATTATTCTGTTTATGTTTTAAATTTTATATACTTGAATGTCTAGATTGAAAACCTGTAAGAGTGACACTTTCATCCTCCCATAATTGTGCCACTGCTTCATTTCTTGATGAAGAGATTTATGAACTTTAACATGTTCAAATAGCCATAAAACTCTGTTGGAAACCAATATGTGTGTCAGTAACGTGGTCTTCACTGCTCATCCAGAGAATCTTTGGGTTGATGGGTTTGTAGAAGCAGAATCCTAGTAGGGATAATACTTAACATCGCATCCTCCCTTTTTAATTGCTTCAAAGGCCATTAAAAGTAGGTGCAGAGTTTGGGTCATTTGTTTTCGGAAACATTTGCTTCCCAGGAAGAAGGAACTGGAGGATGAGGAAAGAGTGGGGAACAATATAATGATGACATTTTCCCCCTCTCACTCCCATGATGGTGTGACGACACCCACACCTCCAGAAGTATAAATTGATTTAAGGACCAAGAGAGCATCATGTCTGTAAACCTTATCCTAAATGGAAGGGTCCAAGCCATAGATTATATAATTTTTTCCTGAACAGAGAGATAATAAGCCACAGCATAAAACAACTATAGCAAAGTACAAAATTAAGTCTCACCATACTCTGCAGACAGTCCCACTGACACCCTTTCCCTTCTATTGGCCATGTAGAGCCCATGCAAAGATGCTACACTAATGTGCCGTATCTGTTCTTGCATTTGTGGCCTCCTCTTTTGCACTGAATTATATAACATTTCTTAAATAAAACAAGTCTGTTGTGTGCATGATCTCTGTTTTCTCAAGCTAAAGCTCACCTGAAATGCTGAATTGATATTTGATAGAATGGCATTGCTCTACCTAGAACCAATTTTGAACTTGATTTTATTAAACCTTTGGATCAGGTACTACAGTAGTGCATTTTCTCTCCCTTTCATCCTTAGTAAGAAATCCACAATATAATTTGGAATGCCATTGAAGCTTTTTAGACTACATTTCCCGGTCTTTCAGAAAGGGGTAACCACACAACTAAATCTGACCACTGAGATGAAAAAAGAAAATTGAGTGAGGCTTTCAGGAAGTTTCAGAGAAAATTAGGGCAAGCTTTGTTACACATACCCTCTGTAATTCATTCCCATGGCCTAGTATGTGGATGTGATGGATGGAGCTACAGCAGTTTTTTTAGACTGTCAATGAAATTGGAAGTCACATACAGAGTTGGTTAAATAGAACTCAAACCTATATCTCTGAGGACCACAGAGATATCAGTGACTCTCAGCTGCCTAGATCCAGCGTCCTTTTATATGAGGAGGAAATAAACCTATAATTTGTGTAAACTATTTTTAGGTTTGCTTATATATGTAATTTCTTTTTTATTGCAAACCAGAAAGACAGTAGCTACAAAATGGAAATATATTAATTTAGTTCCAGAGATGCTACAATTTTCCCTTTACTGGTACATAAGTAAAATGTACTCTCCAGAATATACGTGCCTTACTAAGAAAACTGATATAATGCCTTTGTACCGAGTATGGAAGAAAGGCTGCTTTCATAGTTAAGGAACTCTGCTTTCTGAGTACCTGAATGTTGTAGTTATATTTTGATTGCCTTTGGAATATCTAGGACAACAAACAATAGCCTACTTTCTACATTAGTCCTTTTCTTTTTCTCTTTTCTAATTTCCATGGTGATATTATCCAGGAATACACCTTCAGTTGATAATTAATTTCTTATTCATTTTTGACACTGATCAGGTCACCAGCCACTGAACTTAGCAGTCCCCTGCCTCCTAGAATGTATAAAAACTGAGCTACACAAAAACACCGGAATCGAATATATGTATTTTGGGGGACAGTGACAAATAACCTGCAAACTATATATCCTGTGCCTGTGTTATAGATAGAGGGGTATCCAACACTGAGGGAACCACCTATCACCAGCTGAGAGTACACAGGGACTGGGCGGTTCACTGCTGGAGGCACAATGAACACCTGAAAATACCGCTGGGAAATTGCCTCAGTGATGCCTTATCTCCACTGGTGTGTAATTTTTGTTAATTTTAACAAACTCTGTTTCCTTTTGCATTTTCACATTGGCAACCTGAAGTTGAAAAAAGATTCCATAGAGTTTAGCTTGGGGAATAAAAACAAAACAAAAGCTAGTGATAAACTGGAGGAAGAATGAAATGATCTTCTTGCCCTGGAAATGGCTGATGAGCTGCTAAATTGCTCCATGTAGATGGTGTGCACACACATACATGTGTGTGTCTGCGTGTGCATTTTTTCGTTGTCTTTCCATTGGTATCTGAAGGTGTCTTTTCAATGTAGTCTTCCATATATGCCTTGCTTTTTTCCCTACTTTTCTCTCTAGCTATCTTTCTCCTTGTGAAGTTCAGATTATATTTATGAATTATTGTTTCAAATCCTTTCCTCAAAATTCCTCTGTTTTGTGTTAACAATTGCTCTCTAATCTTGAACTCTCTTTTTTGCCTTCATGTTTTCTTTTTGTTCTCTCTTCTGGCCATGAGGTAAGAGAACTGAAGTACAATATGTATGATGTATCTTGACTCTATCTAAAAACAAAGAGTTTTCAGTTCAAAATAACTGTCTGAACATATTATCTCTTGTCCCTCTCCAAGTTTTAATAAAGTAAAATGCAAAAATACGGCATCATGGAAAATCTTGGTGGGGTGTTATTCTTAGACCAAAACAAATTAAAGATTTCTGTAAGATAATAGGCGGTTGGAATCAGCTTCAAAATATATGTGGTTTTGTTTGTTTTAGTAATCCATGGTTGGAAATCCAATCCGGAAATCCAGGGTCAGAGAAAGTATAGGCTGGTAAATGGAGAAATCCATAGAGAATTTTTTTTGGAATTACTTTAGCAGTGCCTTCTGCTTACATTAGTTACTCCCACTATTTGTTGGGTATAAACCATAATGCACCTCATTTGCCAAATGCATTTGCTAGTCTTGATGCAAGAGATCCTCAGAATGAATACTGAAGGCTGTCAAACAAGGTCCGTTCTCTATCCCATTTATAGCTGCTAAGAGGAAAGAGAAACTGATATCTCAAAGAGTAATTACCGATACTTATTAAAGAAAGCCTACAGAATTCAGGTACTTCCATTCGCCACTCATACAAACACACATAGTCAGGTTCTTGCAATCAGAATCTTGATTAGCTGCTAGTGGGAGAGATATTTTCTCTTGAACTTAGGCATAAATATCATTTCCTAATACACAAATAAATTGAAGAAATCTGAGAATATGAAAGAGGACTTCTACATGTAAAAAATGAATACAATATTAAGGAAAACTGTTGGAGATTAGAACAAATAGATAAATTAATATAAATGTAATTATTATTCCTAAGTCAAGGTCTGGAGATATGAGTAAACATATCAAGTCTACTGAAAAAAAAAAGGTAACAACAAATATACCACCAGATTGCTGTGAAAGGAAAGTTCTCAAAATTCATGAAACTTACTAAAGACACAATCATTGATTGGGACAAGATGTAATAGATAAACTGAATGACATAACCAGTGTATGGATTGGGGAAATGAAAACAAAACCAAGGAATTACTCTAGAATATAACATAAAGGTAAAAGAGGAAAAAAATAGAAAACAAACATTAGGAGTCATAGAAAATAGATATGTAGTTTCATCATCAATCAAAAGAGCTTTCTAAAGAGATAGAGGGGAGAAATAAACGAAAATATGATAGAAAAATATTCTTGATCTAAAGACAGATATTCCTTAATATTTAAATTTTGGGAATGTCAATAAGGAAAAAAAATGAGACTATGTAGATTTTCCCTGCAGCATATCAGAATATCAGTGATAAAAAATTCTAAGCTTCCAGAGAACAAAGTTCTAGTTTACTATAAAGAATATTCTTCAGACTGGCATCAGATTTCTCACCTACAGCACAAATGGTAAAAGACAAGGAAAGACTGTCTTCAAAGTACAGGAAGAACATAGATTTCTCTTTATATTAAGATAAACTAACATTTAAGGGTAGGGGCCAAGGAAAACATGAGTAGTTATAAAAGAATCAAGACAATTTATTACCAACAAAACAATTGTAAACAAATTACTGTGGTTATACTCTAGCAAAATTTGAAAAAAATTCTGAAATATTTTCTAATCTATAGGGGTAGAATTGATGAAAATTAGAAATTAAAGCATGTTGAAACTTTTACTTTGGAATGAAGATTACATGTTAATAATTTCCAGCTCTAATGGGAACGGCATTAACTGTTTTTTTTTTAAGTAAAAATTAATAGTAATTGATAAAAAGAATGGGTTCTATAACTCATGGATATCAAAGAAAAAAAAGCACAATGAAAACCGTTTAGTTGTGGAAAGGGACTCCATACTCAAGTCAGATATAAGACAATAATATCTATCACTGTTACTCTTCTAATTTATTCTGTAGAATTTAACCAATATAATAAGTTTATACAGCATAAATATTAAGAAAAACAAAAAAATGTTAATATTTGCAAAGTTTATAGTTGTTTACTTAGAAAATCCTGATGAAATAACTAAAAAACTTTAAGACTCTAATAAGGAGTTCCCTTTGTGGCACAGCGGAAACGACTCTGACTAAGAACCATGAGGTTGCAGGTCCAATCCCTGTTCTTGCTCATTGGGTTAAGGATCCAGCATTGTCACGAGCTGTGGTGTAGGTCAGAGACGCAGCAGCTCGGATCTGATGTTGCTGTGGCTGTGGCATAGGCCAGAAGCTGTAGCTCTGATTTGACCCCTAGCCTGGTAACTTCCATATGCCGCAGGTGCAGCCCTAAAAAAAAGAAAAATAGAAAAGACCCTAATAAGAGTTTCGTAAAATTCCCAGATGTTCTATAGATTGACAAAATTCAGTAACTCAAGTAAATTAGAAACAAAAATATCATTTTTATTATAGTAATAAAACTATAAAATATATAAGAAGGAACTTACAATATTATATTAAAAGCACTGATTAAAAACAAACAAATCCCTGAGTAAACGAAAAGAAACATGACACATGGCCATAGGATTCTATATTTTAGAAATATTAATTCTCAAATCTGTGATTTCAGTTCACCTTCCTTCAGTGTCCTGCTAACGTTAGACTTTTTCCTTTTTTAACAATCAACGTATTATGCTGAGATAATTTTAAGCTAACAGAGAAGTTTACAAAAATAGGACAGAATTCCCATATATTTTTCACTCAGTTAGTTACCTCTTAAATTAACATGTGATATAACCTTAGAACTTTTATCAAAAGTAAGAGATTAACCTTGGTAAATACCATTAATTTAAGTCAGGAAACTTCTTAGATTTTACTGATTTTTCCACTTATATATATATATTTTTTTCTCTAAGATTTATTGCAGAGTACCACACTGTATTTAATTATCATTTCTCCTTAGCCACCTCTCATCTGTGATAAAACCTTATTCTTTCCTTGTCTTCCATGAAATCGACACTTTTGAAACTCATTTTGTAGACTCTCTCAATCTGGGTCTGTCTGAAATTTTCTTTTCATTACATTACGGCTCTGCACTATGGAGGATACCACAGAGGAATGACATGTGCCTTTCTCAGTTCATCATCTCAGGGGAACAAGACGTTCCACTGGTCTTGATCCCTTGATTAAGTGCCCTGTCAGGATTCTGTATTCTAAGATAACAATTTAGCCTGTGTAATTTTAAATTTACGAAGTAGAGCATGGTACTTGAGTAGTTATTGTACCTTAAGCTTTTCAGTACCCACTAAAAACATTGTTTTCTAAAACTGCTTAATCAGTTCCTTAAAGTTATTTCATTATGACCAAATGATTCATTTTTCTCTTCCTCAAGACATTTAATTTAGTTTGCTTGTGCCTAAGCTTTCATTTATTACTTTTGGCATCTTTTGGTGGACGTTGCCTTCGGTAATTACTACTATGGCATACTAAGTTTAAGTTTCTGTCATTCGTTTTACATTTATTAATTGATATTCTTCTATTAAGAGCAGCTGTCATTTATTCAATTGAATTTATATCGATGTAGTATGTATTAATGGATATTTATTTTACTTGGGGGGTTACAGTACAATATTATCATTATTTATTTTGTTGCTCATGATATTCTACTACTGATCACTGAAAGCTTTCAAATTGGTTCTGAAGGCCTTTTGAAATGTTACTATCTTTATTTTTTAATTTCTTATTTTCTGGCACAGCAGATACTTCTTGTTCACATTGTATTTTACCTGTGTCATCTCTGGACTAAACCAATTCTCCAATGATCACTTTTTGTTTTTTGTTTTTGTTTTGTTTTTAGAGAATGGTATTTAGATACCAAGATCTAAGTGCAAGGTATGCTCATTGCTGCTGAGGTGGCAGGGTTTCTAGCCCCTCTGAGTAGACAGAATTATGACACACACACACGCATACATATACACACATAGATGTAACTTGTGTATACACCCTTTATCTGTCTGTCTATCATCCCTCTATCTACTTACCTATTTTTCTGTATTTTAAACCACACATCTATATTGATACCTCTGCCTCATATCTTACACCACAGATTCATTCTAGTCTTCTTTCTTTTCTTAATTGTAACTACTCACTCTGGCTCTGGTTATCCATTACTTATTTGTTCAGCAAAGGTATAAAAACAAAGTAGAATCAGAATTTCTAACCCATATCCAAATGAAAAAAAAATTACCAAGTACAAAGCAGTTTTTTTTTTTCGTTTTTAGATTTGTGGTATCCAAAGTACTGTTTTCTAAAGTTACTTATTATCTTTTTCTTTCCATTTCTTTTAACATTATCATATGATTTATTTGTAACACAGTTAGATGCATTTTTCACAGTTTTTATTCCATCTTTCTTTTCCCTCCCACACATATTCTGATTGACTTAATTTTTTAAAATTCATATGCAGTGAGTTTCACATTTTGTGGTTTATAGTTCTCTGACAAATGTACAGAATCATGTATTTACCACCACAGTTCCCCCAAAATTCCCTTGTGCAGACAGCCTTCTCCGCAACCCTCAACTGAGCAACTACATGTGCCTTTCCCAGAATGACAACTAAATGGAGTTATGCTCTATGTACCTTTTAAGATTTGATTTCTTGGAGTTCCCTTTGTGGCTCAGTGGTTAACGAATCCGACTGAGAACCATGAGGTTGCGGGTTCGATCCGTGGCCTTGCTCAGTGGGTTAAGGGTCCGGTGTTGCCGTGAGTTGTGGTGAAGGTTGCAGACGCGGCTTGGATCCTGCGTTGCTGTGGCTGTGGCGAAGGCTGGCAGCTACAGCTCCTGTTAGACCCCTAGCCTGGGAACCTCCATATGCCGGGTGTGGCTCTACATAAAGGCAAAAAGACAAAAAAAAAAAAGATTTGATTTCTTTAGGAGTTACCCTGTGGCATAGTGAGTTAAGAATCTGGCATGGTCACTGAAGCAGCCTGGGTTGCTGCGGTGGTGTGGGTTCAACCCTTGGCCTGGGAACTTCCACATGCTGTGGGCATAGCCAAAAAAAAGGATTTGACTTCTTTAACTTAGTAAAATGTTTTTATGATTCATGCATTCATGCAGGTTGTGTAAAACAATAGTTTGCTTTTTTTATTAACTACTGAGTAATGTTCTATTGTATGATATTCTATGGGTTGTTTATTCACTGTTGAAAAAGATAATTTTTCCATCTAATTTTTAGTGTTTATAAATCAAATTCCTGTAAATATTTGTAAATTGCTTCTTATATGAACATAGTTTTTATTTCTTTGTGGCATATGCCCAAGAGTAGGTAGCTGTATATTTAAGTTCAAAAGAAACTGCCATACTTCTCCCAAAGTGACTCTAGCACTTTGAATTCACACCAACAACTTATGAAAATTCCAGTTGCTTCATGTTCTTGTCAGTACTTGACATGGGAAGGTATTTTTAGTTTTTGTTGCTTTTTACTTTTTTTTCAGACTTTCTAATAAGTGTGTAATGGTAGTAAATATTGTTTTATATGCTTGATTTTCATCCATTATCATCTTACTGAAGGTTTTTGAAATCAGATCTTTTACCCATTTTTTATTAGATTGTTCTTTTTTTATTATTTGGTTTTGAGAGTTATTCTATACTCTGGACACAAGTCCTTTTTCAGAATTGTGATAAGCATGTATGTGCTCCCAGTCTATGGTTTATTGTTTCATTCTCTTAACAGGATCTTTCATGTAGAAAAAGTTTTTAATTTTTAAATAATTCAGTTTTATCATTCATTTTGTTTTGTGGATCATACTTTTGATATTATGTCCAAAATCTCTTTGCTTAACCCAATGTCATGCTGATTTTTCCTGATATTCTCAGTTATTCTTGTTTCTCAATGAAGATAGAAAAGATGATCAGGCAGTTTTTGCCTTGTCACACGGCTGCTTTTCCCTATAATACTTATTTAAGGCCTTTTCCAGTCTTTTATGAGTGCACCACATGGAGTTAATGGAGAGAGAGACCATAAGAGGATGAGGACTTTTTCTATGGCCTCCATAGGTTTTGTAGTATGCTGCCAGGCCATACTCAGCCTTTACCAATTTTTTAACTACTCTAGTTTAGCTTATCTTTTTTTTTTTTTTAAACTGTATCTGTTTTCTGTCTACCCTAGGTAAGTGAATGCTAATAATTTCTGTCTCCCTGCAGGCACCATCTCACATTGTAGGTTTAGGACCATTTGTTGGGCCTAAGTTCTTTGATGAATTTAAAAAAAAGGAGACTAAAAAATTTAGTTAATATAGCTTTTATGGTTCTAAGGTTGGGAATGACTTTTTTCACCTCTATTTCTCAGGTGAAGTACCACATAAAGATTTTTGAGAAACCAGAATGGCTGATTTCTAGTAAATGAAAAATACTAACCAAAAATATTTTAAAAGAATACCAATATGGCAATAATTTCCTTCTAAATATTATAAATTTCTTATTATATATTAAATACTATTTTACTATATTATGCAGTTACCTTAATCAAAAAAGTGAGATTTTGGTAGAGAAATAAGCATAGCACATCAATGGAATAGAATTGCATATCCAGAAACAGACTCTATAATTATGCTAATTTAATGTATAATAAGAGGAATAATTCAGATCTCTAGAGACACACATTAATTACTAAAAGATTTAGGGATAATGGACTGTCCATTAGAATAATAATGGATAATTTAAATCCATTTAAAATAATTTTCTATATTGCAAATTTCACAAAAATGGTGTCCAAATATACTAAGGAAAATTGACAATAAATGTATTATATGTATGAAATTATGAAATGTTTTTATAACCTTGGAATGGGAACACTAAGAAAGACACAGATCTCAGACACCATAAGGAAAAGTCTAAAAATTTTATCCAGCTAAAAATAAATATATATTAAAATACCTTACCATAAAATATCATGAATAGATTTTAAAAAGCAGTGATAGGACAGGAGAAAATATTTCCTTATATCTGCTTTCTCTAAGGACACCTCAATCAACACAAACATTGCCAAGTAGCTAAATAATTTTTTTGGCAAAATATTAAAATTGACACTTATAGAAGAACTGAAATGGCCAATGAACAGAAGATAAGCTACTTCCTAGCAATTAGGAAAAAAACAAAACAACGAGATATCTGTTTTCATTCATAAGAATGGAAACTTTTTACACTTAATTTAAATTTTTATTAACGTATAGTTGGGAGTTGCCGTTATGGCTCAGTGGGTTAAGGACCCAACATAGTCTACATGAGAATGCAGTTCCACCCTTGGCCTCGCCCAGTAGGTAAAGGATCTGGCGTTTTCTTGAGCTATGGTGTAGGCCTCAGCTGTGGCTCCAGTTCAACCCTTGACCAGGGAACTTCCATATGCTACAGGTGCTGCCTTACAAAGAAAAAAAAACATTGATTTACAATGTTGTACCAGTTTTTGCTGTATGGCAAAGTGATCCAGTCATATATATATATATATATATACATGCATTCCTTTTCTTATATTATCTTCCATTTTCAAACAAGCTTATAAACAATTCTTACTGATGACAGTGAAAAGAGGTGCAAACTTTTATATACCATTGATGTATACCATGGATGAGAATGTATGTTTAAAATGCCTTTCAGGGCCTAATTGAGTAGTATCATCCAAACTTCAGCAAATTGAAAAAAAAAAAACCTGATTCCTTGGTCCTAGGAAGTAAATCCCCTTTAAGCTTGCTTATTTAACTTAAACAAAGTATTGACCCTTTCAACTGAAAAGTTCAGCTGAAAGAAACTTATCGAAAAACTCAGCTTTAAATGAGCCTGGGTCAGCAAGTACCCATTTCCTACTGATTCTCAGTTCTCCCATCTGTCCTATGGTTGTCTCCTCCTATGATACTGAAATGGCGCTATGAGCTGGATCATGTAACAAAACTTCATATATCGAAGTCCCAACCCTCAGTACCTCAGAATGTAACATTATTTGGGGGCAGAGTTTTGAAGAACTGATTAAAAGAAAGTGCTCAGGGTAGGCCCTACTTCAAGGTGACTGGTATCTTTATGAGAAGGGTAAATTTGGAGACAAACACACATAAAGGGAAACCAATTTGTGAAGACCCAGGGAGAAGGTGAGCATCGATAAGCCAAGGAGAGAAGCTTGGAACAGACCTTTCCTTCTAGGCTCTCAGAAGGAACCAACACTGCAGACATTTTGGAGCTGGATTTCTAGCCTCCAGAACTGTGAAAAAATAAATTTGTGTTGTGTAAACCACCCAGTCACTTTGTTACAGGAACCCTGGAAAGCTAATCCAAATGATATCCAACATCTCCCAGGGCTACATTTTTCCTGTATATGTACAGTTAAGAAGGAATGAGTACTTCAGAATTCCAAGTTTTTTTATTAGAACAGTTCTAAGAGATGTGCCATCCTCTAGGTGCACCACTGTTGCCAACAGAGATGTGATATGGGCTCATTGCCTCAGCTAAATCCTCAGCTCCACTTCTGTTGAAGTCTGATGCCCTAGCACCAAGGGAGCTCACGTGGAATACTAGCCTACTGCAAATGGGAGAGCTAGGAATGGATGCTAGGTAAATGTCTTCTCTGTTTTCTGACCTGCAACTAATCTTCCCTTGCTGACTGAAGGAAATACTAATGTATATGTCCAAAGGACCCATGTGAGCTTTTTATTATGCCATCTTTGTTATAGTGAAAATTGGAATCAACCTCAATGCTTGCCATTAAAATAATGACTGCCATATCTGTGATAAAAGCACAGAATGGATTAGCATGCCTTCTATGCAAATGTGAAAAAGAATGAATTGGATTTACATGGTTTGGAATGGAAAGATCTGCATGACCAAAATGGGAAATGTGAGTCCTGAGCAATATCTGTAGAATAATGACAGTTAACAAAAAGTCAAAAACTTACATGTCTGTGTGTACATGTAAGTATGTATTTGTACTTTAAAAATGGCTAGGAGGATACCCACCTAAGTGGAAACAGTAGTTATGTCCAGAGAAAGGGTTTAGGATAAGATTAGGAGAATTAACTATAGAGAATTTTTCTTTCTTTCTTGTTTTTTGCTATTTATAAGAATACATTCAAGTAATTAGTATTTGTACAACTGAAAAATAATAAAGTACTTAATATCATTGCTGGAATGTTGTGAGTACTTAATAAATGCTAGCAATGAGAACTTTTCAAATCAGATTCCTGCAGATAGGTATACAGTAGATCCAGGAAAACCATGGTCTTGGGACAGCAGATGAGGTGCTTGGCGAGAGGGCCAGGCAACTAGGGTGACGTATATATGTTTTCTGTACATGTGCACAGTGCAAGTGTAGGAGGTCCCTCACCCAGCTGGTAACTGTGATAACCACTGAGGGGGCTCAGGAGCAGAGAGCGGGTGAACTTGGCCTCAGGTCTTATTCCACCTCATATATTCTTTTAACCTTTCATAAACGTGCGGTATTTTCGTAATATTTGAAATAATCAAAATTATACTTATGTAATCTCTAGTTTGCTTCTATTATCTCTATCCTCACTTACTTAAAAACATATCCCAGCAAGGAAGAGTGATTTGGAAAAGGCATTAATTGGAGCCCTGTTTGTGTTCTTATATTCTGGGCTATCGAGCGAGAATAAGGATTGTTTGTCAAAGCAGGACCAGCTGGGATTCTCTGGCTGCCTCCCAGGCGCAACTGTGAAGACACGGATCCTGGGTGCTCTCCCACCTCGTCGGGAGCAGCACTTCTCCTGCCTGCTCTTGGCACCCCACAGCATCCTGTGCCCTGCTAAGGTGTTAACTGACAACTGACAGATTTGACTAAGAGCTTACTCTTCTCAGTAGTATTTTCGTTTTAAAAGTTGACTTAAAAAAACAAAAGAAAGAAAGGAAAAAAAGAAACACTCTTACTTCTGAAATTCATGGCATAAAGTTTCTTCATGATAGCCCCCCAAATGATCACCTTTCTCTCATCTTTGAAGCAAATCAGCCAATGGTGTTCTCTTGACCTCTGAATTCACATTAGCCACCATCCAGTGTTTATCACTTTTCATGCAAAATTTTCAATAGAACCGTTCATCTCTTCTATTAAGCTCCCAACCACTACAACTGCAGTGTGATCTGGCCTTCATCTATCCTGACACTGGGCTCTCATCATCATTAAAATCTAATTGTCCAATTGGGGGACTTCTTTCCAATTTAATTCAGGGCTCTCTAGGAGGGTGCAGTTATGGCCTTTGCCATGGTCACTAGTTTGTCTGTTTGTCTTCCTACCTTGAGAGTGAGCTGCTTTCTGTCTGAATCTCTGCTGCATTCATCTTTGTAACATTGTTGTCTTGTCCAGTGCTTAGCCCATGATAACCCTGACCATAGAGGTACTGCTGTTTAAAGACTGGATGATTTGGGAGGCCCACTGCTGGTCACATAGTAGGAGTGAATAAAATATGTGCAAAAGCATGACAGGCAGTGTGGGTGCTAGATTGGCAGAGGAATTTTGAGCAGGTTAATTCCTTTAGCAGCTCATCAATAATGCTACCTGTCTGCTCCTCAGTTTTACTCTGATTAGAAGAATTAGGAAGATGTGAAGGTATAATTCGGTGTGAGGACCGGAATGATGTCTGGTTAAGAGGCATGTCATCTCCACCATTACATTGGGTAAAGCCTGGAAATAAGGGAAAGAGAGAGTCATTCTAATATTATAACAAATGGTTAATTCCAGTGCCTACGGTTTTTATCGTACATTATGCTTATCCCTAATCCTCAACGACTCAGGCCAGGCTCTTCCATACTGCAAATGTATTTCAATATCTAAAGCAATGAAATTGAAGATGGCCTTTAGTTACTTTTAATGACATGTGTAAGCAAGTCTTGAGCTCTGCTGAAGAGATAGGTATAGGATCTTGGCTTTGAATGTGTTTTTAAATGCTAATAGTGAAAAATAGCACTTTTGAATGTGACCCCCACCTCGCATATATCTTCTCTATTTATTGCCCTGAGGTCTTGTTGTTTGAGTCTTATTATGGTACAGACCATGTTTGGGGGTGGTGCTAGGAAGGGATAATGAGTGGAGGGGAAAATGTCTGTAGACAGGTGACAAATATGCTAAGATGCACTTTCCACTGAACACCTCAGAATTTAGACTAATTGTTAAGTTTAGCCTGTTCTGACTATAACAGAAATACAACCATTGTAATAGAAACATGTCATAAGATCAGTGTCTTCCACTTCTAAACCAAACGTCTTTGCTGTGCCTCTGTATTTGTTTTGGCTTTAGAAGCTGAGTCCTTTATCAAACAGTAGGAGACAATTATATGATGATAATGTATTTTGATTCTATTGTTGTTATCTTAAAACTGGTTTCTTTGGGGGCCCATCCTTCTGGTATGTTTGTTCAATTGACATGTTTAAAAATCTTTGTAAGAGCTGTATTGAAATGACAGATATTTTATATCGCCAACATAAGCCACAGTCTCCAAGGCTGATGATAAACTCCAGTCCTGGTCTCAGCTACTGTATGCTTAAAGCTCTTAGTTGCTTTTCAGATGTTTGCATAGTTGTCAGTCATTCTGTATCATGCTTATAGTTTGTGTGAGAAAGCCATTTGTTAAACTGCAGCCTCCTAGACTCAAAGAACATTTGCCAAATGTTTTCAGATAGAATGCCACTTTATTCTGTAAAATATGGGGAATCTTACAAGGAAAAGAGATACCTGAGGGAAAGAGCAAATTATAGGAGAGAAAAGTAACAAAGAACATTTCTGCATTTTCTATTAAACTTTTGATAAGAACAGAGAATAACACTTAATTCCTCTTTTTCGTATGTGTGTTTTTGTTGACCAGTAAAGCTCCTTGAGAACAGGAAACAGATTCCACAGTGGTGACCTTGAGATTGTAAAGAAATTATTACCCAGACTGATGATTTAACTGAGGTAATCCCAGCATCAAAGAACCATCTCTCCAGGAGCTCCCTTCGTGGCTCAGTGGTTAACTAAGAACCATGAGGTTGCGGGTTCGATCCCTGGCCTTGCTCAGTGGGTTAAGGATCCAGTGTTGCCGTGAGCTGTGGTGTAGGTTGCAGATGCGGCTCAGATCCCACATTACTGTGGCTGTGGCGAAGGCTGGCAGCTACAGCTCCTGTTAGACCCCTAGCCTGGGAACCTCCATATGCCGCGGGTGCGGCTCTAGATAAAGGCAAAAAGACAAAAAAAAAAAAAATCTCTCCAGATTTTCCTCATATGCTACAATCTTTTCTGTCTTTTTGGTAGACTCTACTTTTCTCCAAGGCCAGAGGGACTTCTAAATTACAGGAAAATGAACGGCACAGTTGGTGAAAAGCAAGCGAATGCCTCCTTTTCTTCCTAACACTACTACCAGTCCCCTGTTCCACCTTACCTGTTGGCTGGTCCTATCAGTTCCATAATATTTTCATATCTCCTCTTCATACATACACTTTTCATCCTTTTATTTTAGTCAAATATGCAGATGAACCAGACTAAGATTTCTCTCTGAAGTGCCAACTCAAGCATTTATCACTGTCACCTGTCTTTTAACCTACAGGACCTACGTTTCCAACCAGGGAGTGCCACACGTGCACTAAGCAGCGTGTGAAAATCAAGGAACTAATATGTCTCACAATGCATTATATTGGCTTATATACCATAGGACATAAAATTAGTTATTCATATATTATTTTTAAACGTCTGCAGTAGGTGAAGCAATCTGTGACAAGTTAATGTCATCTATGTTCAGAGGAGGGAACTGAAAATCATCTTGGAGCAGAGTTCATTCATTATGGGAGGGTTTACTTGTGTGATGCTTTTTAGTTAAGCACTTGTAAGGCAAGAAAAGTCCTATGGTCCTGGGGAATCTTGTAATAGAAACATCTTAGCACCTAGCCTCTTGCTTTTTCAGAGTTAGTCTTTCAGGAGAAGGATAACCAGAAGCCAGGATAGAGTCCAGTAGAGATGAGGACAAGATCCCAGCGTCTTAGCCCTGAGATTGGAAATGAAGGAAGCCTATCTGCTTGGGCAAAGCTGACCCAGTCTGGCTTAATCCACTTGGGTTAGTATGACCGATTATCATAAACTGGGTAGCTTACAAACAACAGAAATTTCTTTCTCATAGTTCTGAGGGCTGGGAGTTACAAGAACAAGACACCAGTAGTGTATCTAGTGAGAGCCTGCAAACCTCTCACTATGTCCTCACATAGGAGAAGGGGTTGAGAGAGTTCTCTGGGTCTCTTTTATAAGAGTACTAATCCCATTCGTGAGGGCCCACGTGAACTAATTACCTCTGAAAGACCCCAACCCCAAATACTATTATTGTGGGGATTAGGTTTCAACATCTGGGTTTTGGGGGGATACAAACTTTCAGTCTACAACACAGCCCAAGTCTAGTTGATGATAAATATAACAAAAGCACCAGAGGGGTCCTCTCTATGAGGGAAATGACTGGGCACCTGGTCTCAATATGGATCCAGGTGGTTTTATGGGAGATTGGAATTAGCACAGCATGTCTGATCCAGGATGTACTTGCAGGTCTTGCCACCCTTTGGGAAGGAATGACTGAACATATTATGAGTCTTATTTGGGGACCTTGAGAAATGCTGATGGAAAACAGACCAGTAAAGGCATCACTGCACAGTAAGTTAGTGGCCCCTGTGCAACAGAATGTCATTATTCATTAGCAGCCATTCAGTAGCAGTATGGCAGTCACCATGAACTGAGAGGCTGCTACAGTTCTCTTTCTACCCGATGTTTAGAAGAAGGAATTGATATCTTTTCTTCTAAGTGAACCCTAGGATTATTTACTAGGATTTAGGAGACGTTTGCTAATAGACACCTATGGTAATTTAATGGATAACTGAAAAAACAAAAGAGATACATGATTATGTTTATATACTAAGCTTGTAAAATGGGTCACACTACTTGCATATGGATGATTCCCAATAGTTACCATTACTTGCATATGGATGATTCCCAATAGTTACCATTATGAATACACAGTTGTCTTTGACGTTTTGTATTTTGTTAATTGATGGATACCATATGGGAGTTTAGGAAGTTATTTAATATCAAAAAGGGAATCCTGATTCTTACAAAGCATTACTGAATTGAGGGGGAAAAAAAAAACCTCTTAGGTTTCATATGAGCTTATCTCTTGTTCCTACTGATCAAAACTCTTAGAAAACACCAAGAAGGCTGTGCTTCTATCCAAGGACAGTCATGAAAACGTCTAGAGTGCATTTCGCATCCAGGGTAGGGAGCAATCCTATTTGAAACAATCAGTGAGAACTTTCTAGTCTTTAAAGCCCTTGGAAGAATAGAAAGAGGTAATAGGTGCCGAGGTGTATTACTTTGCTAGGGCTGTCATAACACAATTCCACACACTGGGTGCCTCAAACAAGAGAAGTGCATTTTCTCATAGTCCAAGATCAAAGTGTTTGCAAAGTTGGTTTCTTCTGAAGCCTCTCTTTTTGGCTTGAAGAATCCTCTCACTGCATCCTTACATGGTCATTTCTCATTCTGTGCTGTCTGTGCCCTAATCTTTTTTTTTTATGAGGATACCAGTCATATTAAAATATGACCACATGACCTCATTTTACCTTAATTGCCTCTTTAGAGAAACTGTTTCCAAATACAGTCACATTCTGAGGTTCCTGGGGGCTAGAAATTCAACATGTGAAATTGTGGGGCACACGATTCGGCCTGTAACAACAGGTGAGATTGAGAGGGCCCCCCCCCACAAAGGGTGGTAGCAGCATAGATGGCTGGATCCCTAGCTTTTCCACTTCTTTGGATTTGTTGCTATGGTCTCAGCTCCTAAGAGCCCTCAAGTCCCTGAAGTTCTAGCTAATATAAAGTTGGGAAAGGGAAGTTCAGCTTTGGTTGAATAATGAAGGACAAGGATGACTGTAGCTACAAGGAAGTCACAGACATGTGGGACAGATTCATGCACCCAGAGTTGGAAATGGAAATCAGTTTCAATACAGAAACATCTTTCTATATCACTGTCAATTTCTTTTAGGTGATCAGTTTTCTATTTCAGGTATGTCATTGGTTAAAATAGCTTTCCTGATCAGGCTGAGTATTTGCCAAAATAATGCGGTATATTTGTTTGCTGACAGTAAAAAAGAGAATATTAATTATAACGTAGTCATACAGAGAGCCTTCCTGAACAACCCCTTTCCCTCCTCAGGGCCTATCATGGTGATTCTTAAATATGTTTTCATTGATTAGTTTTTGGTTCACTGAATTTTACAGAACACCTTCAGGCTTCCTCAAGCTGTGCGTAAATGTTTCTTGAGGATGGTCAGGTTATACAAAACACAGGGCTGACTCTATACACTTTTTGTTGTATTGTTTTAATTCTAGTGGTCATGATTGGGATCAAGTAGACAGAATAGAGATATAATTGACATATCAGATTTAGGAAGTCATGCAAAAATACTTACAAGAAAGTGATTACACATTTTTCCTTAACAGAAACAGCTGGTGTCAATGATGCAGATAGCTGAAGTTTTATTTGGATGACAGCAGTTGGTATAACAACTCTCCTGCTGCTTACATTTAAAACACCCCAACCAGACACATGACACTGAGTGGAGAGCAGAGCTCAAGTCTTCTAATGTGGGACTTAAACCCTTGTTTGGGCTGGGCCACTAGAGGCAGGAGCACTGTGAAAGACACTCTTCTTGGATTGCACTTGACAAGTCTGGATTTTTTTTTTCTCAGTTGAATCCTCCCATGATTTGTCCATTTCTATGTGGACCTTGTGAGTTTTAAATTAATATGATCACTCTCTTTTCATTTTTACTGAAGAAAATACAAGAGAGAAAGGGCCCCAAAATCTGAAAGGAAGGTTGCATCCGTCCTTATAAAGAACATTTTTTTAAATATTTAATATTTTTCAGTTTAGTTAGAGCCAAAAGTGTTTTTCTTCTTAAGTTTCTTGGGGAAATTAATTTTTATAGAGGATTGAGTGATTCCCAGGCCAGAATAAAAGCTTAAGGTATTAAAAAATAAAGCAGACTTCCTCCTGGGACCTCTATGGACCTCTTTAAGCAGGAGGAGAATTAATAATGATAATGTCATAACTACCATTGTCTACTTGCAGTCTGCTAGGTGTTTTGCATACATTATTTAATCTTTACAACTCTCTGTGGGCCTATTCTTAGCTTCATTTTCATATTTAGAAAACTAAGGATCAGGGAGTTCCCTTCATGGCTCAGTGGTTAATGAATCCAACTAAGAACCATGAGGTTGCGGGTTCGATCCCTAGCCTTGCTCAGTGGGTTAAGGATCCGGCGTTGCCGTGAGCTGTGGTGTAGGTTGCAGACATGGCTCGGATCCCGCGTTGCTGTGGCTGTGGCAAAGGCCGGCGGCTACAGCTCCTGTTAGACCCCTAGCCTGGGAACCTCCACATGCCGCGGGGGCGGCCCTAAAACGACAAAAGGCAAAATAAATAAATAAATAAAAGATAGATAGATAGATACATACATACACAGTGTTCAGGGTTTGATGTATGAGGGTCAAAAGCCTGATTTTTTTTTTTTTTTTGACATAGAAGAGTGGCTCCATCTCTTAGAACAGACTTACATTAACCAAAGTCCATGCATTTTGTAAATAAAAGATGGTGGTGAATTGATTCATAATGAGACAAAATAACTTTCACAAAAGCAGGAACTCTGTCAATCCATTCTTGACCTGAAGCACCAAGCCTTATAAAGAGAATTAAATTCAAATGAGAAAATCAGCTAGGAAACTTGAGATTGAAATAAGGGGAATTGGATGATATGAAAATTTAATGGCATAACTCTAAGATTGCCTGATGTGTCCATCTAAAAATAACGATTATTTTATCACCAGAACAGGAATGTTACAGATACACTGACCACAATCCTTTACAGTTATCTCCATATTAAAAGTAGCTTTCTGGGAGTTCCCATTGTGGCTCAGAAACAAACCTGACTAGTATCCATGATGATGTGGGTTCGATCCTTGGCCTCTCTCAGTGGGTCAAGGATCTGGCATTGCAGTGAGCTATGGTGTAAGTTGCAGATACTGCTCAGATGCTCAGATCTGGCATTGCTGTGGCTGTGGTGTAGGCTGGCCTTGTAGCTCCTATTTGACCCCTAGCCCAGGAACTTCCATATGCTGCAGGCGCAGTCCCCAAAAGAGCAAAAATATAAAAAATAAAATAAAATTTAAAAAATGGCTTTGTCAGTAGAACTGAGCTACAACTACAGCTAAGGTTTTGGTTATCCTCTCCCAGAAAAATGAAGTCTGCCAGTACACCACGCGAACGTTCACTTTCCATATTCAAGGGCTGCCCCATTCTCTTTACATTGGACTTTTTTTTGGTTAGCTACAATAAAGCAGTTATTCAAGTTGTAGTCATATCACCAAGGCCAGGAATCTAGTTCTTCTTTTAACATGACTCTGCCTATTTTTAACTTAAAATAATTTCAAAGTTTAGTCCTCAGAAGTTATCTGACTTCTCTATTTTTTCAGAGTTTGTGGTTTCACTTATGATAATACCTAACCCACATTGTTATTATGAAAGTTAATTTCTATAATGCAACAGAAAGTATATAGTCCAGCCCCTAGTGCCTCTAGGACATCCAACAAATGATGTTTGTAACTTGAATATGAATATCTTCTATGAAATACTTTTATCACTTTATCTGTACATTTTTGTTGGTTATTGGTATCATAGCATAATAGATATTTGGGAGGATTATTTCATTCTAATTACAAAAAAATTTTTCCTGTTTTCAAGCAGCCACTCTTTTTTTTTTTTTTTTCCTTTTAGTGCTGCACCCATGGCATATGGGGCATTGGAAGTTCCCAGGCCAGGGGTGAAATTGGAGCTACAGCTGCCGGCCTATGCAACAGCTACAGTCACAACAACATGGGATCTCAGCTGCATCTGTGAACTATGCTGCAGCTCATGGCAACATCGAATCCCCTACCCACTGAGTGAGGCCAGGGATAGAAGCCCCATCCTCATGGATATTAATCGGATTCATTTCCACTGCTCCACAGTGGGAACTCCCACCATCCTCATTTTCTGCTAAGCCAACAAATTCTTCTGAAAAAATTCAATTTTTTGAGCATCCAAGCTACATCTTCCAGATTCTCTTACACCTCTGACTTTTTTTTTTTGTTTGTTTGTTTTTTGGATTGTGGAACTCGATTTTTAAAGAAAATACCCATTAGGATTTAAAGTATGTACAAAACAACGCTCTGTTATAAAAATTGGAAGTATCATAAGATGGCACTTTATAACTTGTATTACAGTGAGATATAATTACTCAAGTATGGCAGGGAGCACTACTTTTCTGCTTGTATCATTGTTTGTTGTCATTGTAAATATTTTGCTTTTCATAATCTCCTCCGGCTTCTGTGAGCATAGTGACAAAGTTTTACTCATCTTTGTAGTCCCTAGATACTAAGTAAACTTGAATAAATAGGAAATAGCCAAAAATAGCCAAGTTGTAACATTATGATGACCTTATTTCATAATGCTACCTTTTTTCATCATAGTGTTTAACACTGTCATGTCAATTTATTAGCATAAAAGATGCACTGGTATTCCAGATTGTATTCAGTAGGAACATTTCTCTCAGCTATTTCCTTGCTGTATTTCTGATAGAAATATATGTTAGGGGATTGGTAAAGCAACTTCTCTGAAGTCACTGATGCTTCTGTCACCGTTTACCCCTTTTCTCAGTTGGTCAAAGTTAATTCTGTTAGTTTTCATGACCTGAAATCCTTATGTCACATTGTAACTGACATAATTGAGGTCCTATGTGTGCTTCAAGGGGGGACAGTAGGATTTCCCAGGCTCTCCTACATCCTAGTCAGACATATTTTGAAGACAGCCTGTGTAGGAAAAAAACAAAAAACAAAACTTTTTATAATAGACATGTATAATTCCTTCGCTTTTCCCTTTATCCTTTTGTAACCATATTACCATGGAATCTCTGAATGACAAAGTTACCAGAGTAAATGAACCCCTCTCAACAGCTTTGTCCATATTCTGCATGAATTCTTAATGCTCAAGTGGATTTTAATGACGGAAAATCCACTTCAACATAAAGCAGCTATTTGGAGCCCAAACTGATCTTTCCATAATCCCCGTACCTTGGTTTCCTCTCTGAAGTCATCACATGCATTTTCTTATTTCTTTCTTAAAGTGTCTTAAGAACAATATGTGACTTGCTATAGTAAGTGTGGCAGAGAACCAAGTGATAACCCTTTTCCTGGTCTCTGCGATTTCATAAAACATCATCACCCTGTTTGGATCTTTTTCATATACAGTGATCTGAAATGACATTTTCTTGTGTTTTCACATTTTTAGGTCATTGACATTCCATCTCCTAATTAGTGTTCTGTTGCGGTTGTGTGAATGATGACATACTCCCTTGGTATTTTGCTGATTTTTTACTGAAAAGATCTTCCTAGAGATGTTTAAGAGAAAACCTTCTACTTTTCCTCTTTATCTCCTTGCTTTTCAATTTTATTAAAATTTATAAAAAATTTAGATGTAGCATTATTAAAAGTATGGTATATCCATAGTCATCGAAGAGAAGGGGACTGTGGGGGTTTTAAAGCATGTCTCCAAAGCTTTTGATCCCACTCTCATCAAGAGGTGGAGTCTGATTTATTTTCCTCTGAATGGAAGTAGCCAGCAGAGGAAGTGATGCTCCATGAATTATGAGGCTAGGTCCTACTTCAGCCTGACTCTCTCTTGTGACATTTGCTCTGGGAACCCTGACACCGTAGTGTGAGGAAGAAAACCTTGGCTGCATGGAGAGGTATCATGTAGATGTTTTGAGATAATGCTCCTAGCTGAGGTCCCAGGCGGCACAGAGCATGAACCGCCATGCATGTGAGGAAGGCTTTGAGATAGCTCAAGACCCAGGCACCAACTGACTGCAACCTTATGAGAACCCCTCAGTAAGAACTGATTGGCTGAGACCACCCAATCCTCAGAACTCTGGGGGATAATGCTAGTAAATTAACGTTGCTTTCATATAATGCCAAGTTTGAGATGGTTTGTTATACCATCAAAGACAACAAGAAGATAATTTATTGTCACATTGGGAGCTGCCATAGCCCAACCTAAAAGGTGGGGGTATTGACTTTGGGATGTGAGCAATAGCTAGAAGAGGCTGAAGCGGGTTAGCAAAGTTTGTAAGGTCTTAAGTTTGTCAATGAGAACTTAAAAACACATGATTAAGCAACTACTAAAAGCTGGAGAAAAGGAGACCGTTGTTACGTAGTGTGAGAAGTTTAGAAGCACTATTAGTCACTGAAATGTAGAAAATAAATGTACCTAATGAACTGGATGATCTGCCTAAGGAAATTTCCAGGCATGGTGTTGAAGATTCAACCTGATTTCTTCTTCAGCTGCTTGTAATGAAATGAGAAAAGAACTAAAGAAATAAGAGCTTTTTAAAAAGCTGTTAAATATAAAGAAACCAGGACTTGGGTTCAAAAATAAAACAGTTTCTCATTCCCAACCTCTCCAGATGGTAAACTATTCTCAAATTAGGAAATAGCTTTCAGGCAAAGATCAGAAACAGGGCACTGTCAGGAAAACGTGGTCTAAAAAATGACTTTAAAGTAATTTCTAAGACTTCAGAAGTGTTTAAGGTAGTGTGTCATATACCTTTACATACAGACAAAAAGGGTATCTGAAAATCTTCAGAGCATGTTTCACATTTTCTCACAATTGAAAAATTAGGGCGTCTAATAATTTTTAGGGCATCACCCTAGAGAAACATTACTGGGAGCTGAAGAATTTACTTCTTTATGTGAGTGGCTTTTGTTAAATGAGGTGAACCCCAAAAGATTCATTGAAAATCCATAAAATTTTTAAGATAATTGTATTAACAGAAACACTGCCAGCTTAGACTGAAAACAAAAACAACACTGTGAAATAAATAATGGCCTTTGGTAGGCCAAATTTCTAGGGGAAGAAAGCAGGCAAAGAAGACTATTCAGCTGCAGTCATGGGTTTCATTCAGGCAAAAGGAAAGACAATTTAAGGGAAGAACCAAGAGCCATGGAGAATTATTGTCAGATGGAAGGACTAAGCCCTAATCAAGGAACTGGGAATATGTGCATATCTGGATTCCAGGATTTTAACACACCAGTGACTGTTGTAAGTCTTCCATTTTCTTAGACTTTCATAATTTTTTTCCTCCCTATACAAGAGCATGTATTTTATTTTTCACCCACCACTATATTTTCAGTGTGTTGGAGGTAGACAATCCATTTCTTTAGTACATACATACATACATATATATACACACACAAACACAAGCACACCGATAAAAATATTTTCAACAAAAGAACCATTAGCAAATACATTTTCCATACAGAGTATTTATACAGACTGCCAGTGAAATCAGAGAAACATAAACAGCCAAAAATATTTACTACTGGCCCTCTAAAGAAAAAGATTGTTGATTCTTTCTCTAAAAAAATTGATATACTATGCTACCATTAATAAAAAAAAATTGGAATACATTAATATCAGACATAGTATGTTTCAAGGCAAAGAATATCGCCAGGGATAAGAAAGGCCATTTAATAATGTTTAATGGGTCAGTTTATCAAGATTACATAAAAATCCTAATAGAGTATCTATATAACAGAGTTTTAAGATATATAAAGTAAATCTGAGACAACTGAAAAGCAAAATTGATAAGTCTACAATTAGTTGGAAATTTTAAATGTTTCTAAATATCTAATAGAATATATAACCAGAAAATAAATAAAAATATTGAAAGCATGAATAGCACTATCAATCAAGCTGTCTAATTGACATTTACAGAACATCCCTTTCAACAGCAGCCAAATATACATTTTTTTCAAAGTGCAGACACATTTTTAAAAAGACAGATATACCACGTTCTGGGCCACATAAGTGTCAGTAAATGTTAAAATAAATTTTTAAACAGTACAAAGTATGTTCTCTGATCATAATGGAATTTATAAATCAACAACAACAAAAAATATCTGGGGAGCTGTCATTGTGGCTCAGCAGTAACAAATCTGACTAATATCTATGAGGATATGGGTTCAATCCCAGGCCTTGCTCAGTAGATTAAGTATCCAGTGCTGCCATAAGCTATGGTGTAGGTCACAAATGTGGCTTGGATCCTGTGTTGCTGTGACTATGGTATAGGGCTGGAGCTGCAGCTCTGATTTGACCCCTAGCTGGGAACTTCCATATGCTACACATGTGACCCTAAAAAAAAAAGCAAAACAAGAAAAAAATCTGAAAAATCCCCCAAGCATTTGAAAACTAACTGCTACACATCTAAATAACACCCCACATAGAGAAAAATATAGAGGAAATGAGAAACCATTTTAAACTGAAAAAAAAATGAAAACATGACAAATCAAAATTTTGGGGATATAGATGAAATTATCTTAGAGGAAAATTTTATACCATTATATGTCTATGTTAGACAAGGAGCGTGGTCTCAGCTCAAAGACCTATGCTTGTACCATAAGAAACTAGAGAAAAAAAGAAAAAAGTAAACCCAAAGTAAATATAAGAAAAAGAGTTTTGAAAAGAGCAGAAATCAATAAAATAAAAAAAACAGAAAAACAAAAGATTAAAACAGTAATGTCACAAGCTAATGTTTTGGAAGGATCAAAAAACTGATAAACCCCTAGGCATACTGATCAGGAAAAAAAAAAAGATAAATACTGCCAATATCACAGATAAGAGAATGATAGTTTTTATACATCCTACAGAAATTTAAAAGATAATAAGAAACTATTATAAAGATCTCTATCCTCATAAATTTAATAACTTAGATGAAGTGAATGTGTTTCTTAAGGACACATATTTCCAAAGCTCACTCAAAAAGAAATAGAAAATCTGAATTGCTCTATACCTAGTAAAATAAATAAATTTTAGACAAAAAATATTATCACAAATAATATTCCAAACCCAGACTACTCCACTAGTGAATATTTAATGAAGAAATAATACCAATTCTACACACTTTCAGAAGACTGAAGAAGAAATTTTTCACTGCTCTTTTATGAGTTCAATACTACGTTGCTAAAAGTAAACCAGCCAACAAGCAACAAAAAAGAAGACCTAATAAAATAAAACTACAAACCAATATCCATCATTGACATAGATGAATAAATTTTAGCCAGTCAAATCCCAAAATATATAATCCCAAATATGATTTATTCTGTGAATGTAAATTTGGTTTGATGTTTGCACAAAAATCAATTTAATGTACTTCACCACATTAACAGACTAAAAAGGAAAAAAAATACGGTCATCTAAATAGTTGCAGAGAAGCAGTAAGGAATACCCAACAACCATTCACTAAAATCATGTCAGAGTTAAACATGAAAGAGTGAATCTTTATGACTCTATTTAGAGTCAAATTCTAGAAATCTCAGACAAATCTATGGTGAGACAAAGCACATCCATGGCTGCCTGTGGATGTGGGTGAAGGTGGTGGAATATAGATTACTATGAGTATGAAGAAACTTTTGGTAATGATGGGTATGTTTGTTATACACATTGCAGTAATGACTTCATAATTGTTAACACATGTCAAAACGTATCAAATTGAACATTTCATTTTATTTTATTTTATCTTTCCTCTTTTTAGGGCCGCACCTGCGGCATATGAAGGTTTCCAGGCTGAGGTATTGAATCGGAGCTGTAGCTGCTGGCCTACGCCGGAGCCACAGCCACACCAGATCCACACATCAGCAACCTACACTACAGCTCATGGCAATGCCAGATCCTTAATCCACTGAGTGAGGCCAGGGATCAGACCCGCATCCTCATGGATACTAGTTGGGTTCATACTCAGTGGTTACACTGAGCAATGATGGGAACTCCCAAATCGAACATTTTAAATGTATAGATTCTTGTACCACAATATATTTGCAAAAAGAAGTTACTAAACTTTGTTTATCAAAGGACAACATTAAGAAGTTTAAAGGAAAGCTACAGAATGGGTGAATATATTTGCTACACATGTACTTCACTGTAGACCTATAAATACAGTATATAATGTGTTTCTAAAAACAAATAAGAACAAACACAGGAGACTCATATTTTCTATGGGCAGATATTTAAGTAGTAACTGCATAAAAGAAGATTCTTAAATTCTCAATAAACATTAAAAGAAATCAGAGCATTATTATATATTATAGAAATGCAAATGAAAATTATAGGGGACCCACTGAGGTAACTAAAACTGAAGAACTGATTGTATCAAGTCTTACAATAACATGGGACGATAGGAGCACTTACACAGTGCTGGTTTGATGTTTACTGTTATAATTACCTTAGAAAACCAGAGATTTCTACTAAAGCTAAATATGTATATATCCTGTGACCCAGTAATTTCAATCTTAGATACTAACTATACAAGTGTTTTAATGTCTAACAAGAGACGTAAAATAATGTTCATAGTCTTATTCATCATTACCTATAGTTTGGAAAAGACCAAATGCCCAATTAATTTTTGGATACATATAGGTATATCCCATTTTATCATGCTTCACTTTATTGCACTGTGCAGATATTATATTTCTTACAAATTGAAGGTTTGTGACAATCCTCTGCTAGCAAGTCAGTCTCTCAGCATCATTTTTTTCCCAAACAGCATTGTTCACCTTGTGTCTCTGTATCACATTTTGGCAATTCTCATAATATTTCAGACTTTTTCATTATTATTTATTATGGTGACCTGTGATCTTTGATGCTGATCTATTGTAATGGTTTTATGGTACCACATACCATGACCATGTAAGACAGGGCCTTAATTAATAAATATTGTGTTCTGATTTCTCCATCGACCAGCTATTCCTGGTCTCCCTCTTTCTTTTCAGGCCTCTCTATTCCCAAGACACAACAGTATTAAAATTAGGCCAATTAATAACCCTGCAATGGCCTCTAAATTTTCAAATGAAAGGAGGAGTCACATAATTCTTAATTTAAGTCAAAAACTAGAAATGATTAAGCTTGGTGAGGAAGGTATATTGAAAGCTGAGATAGGCTGAAAGCTCAGCATCTCGTGCCAAACAATTAGCCAAGTTGTGAATGCAAAGTAAAAATTCTTGAAGAAGTTAAAAGTGCTACTTCAGTGAACACATGAATGATAGAAAGTGAAAACAGCCTCATTACTGATATGGAGAAAGTTTTAGTGGTCTGGATAAAAGGGTAAACCAGCCACAACATTCTCTTAAGCCAAAACCTAATTTAAAGCAAGGTCCCAACTCTCTTGAACGCTATGAAGGCTGAAAGAAGTGAGGAAGCTGCCGAAGAAAAGTCTGAAGGTAGCAACACACATTTTGTTCATAAAGTTTCAGGAAAGAAACTGTCTCTATAACATCAAAGGGCAAGTTGGAACAGCAGGTACTGATGTAGAAGCTGCAGCAAGTTATTCAGATGTAGCTGACATAATTAGTGAAGGTGGCTACCCTAAACACTGGATTTTCGGTGTAGACGAAACAGCCTTATATTAGAAGAAGATGAGATCTAGGACTGTCATGCCTAGAGAGGAAAAGTGCCTGGCTTCAGAGCTGCAGGAGACAGGCTGACTCTCTTGTTAGGAGCTAATGCCACTAGTGACATTAAGTTTGAAGCCAGTGTTCATTTGCCATTCTAAAAAGTGATAGGGCTATTAAGAATTGTGTGAAATCTATTCTGGATGTTAGCCCATCTGCTTGCAATACAGTTTACTCAATATTTTAAGCCCACTGTTGAGAACTACTGTTCAGACAAAAAAAAAAAAAAAAGATTTCTTTCAACATATTGCTGCTCATTGACAAATCACCTGTTTCCCCAAAATGTGAAGACATACAATAATATTCATGTTTTTCCATGTCTGCTAACACAATGTCCATTCTTCAACACATGGGCCAAGAAATAATTTTGAGGTTCAAACCTTGTTATTTAAGAAATAGAGTTCATTAGGCTATAGCTGTCATAGTTATTCTTCTGATGGATCTGGGCAAAGTATACACTGAAAACCTTCTGGAAAGTATCCACTATTCTAGATGCCATTAATAGCATTCGTGATTAATAGAAAGAAAGTCAGAGTATCAACAGGAGTTTGGAAGAAGCTGATTCCAAACCTCTTAGATGACTTTGAGGGATTCAGGACTTCAGTGGGGGGAGTAATTGCAGAGGTGTTGAAAATAGCAAGAGAACTAGAGTTAAAAGTAGAGCCTGAAGATGCGACTGAACTGTTGCAATCTCATGAGAAAACTAACAGAGGAGGGTCGCTTCTTAAGGATAAGCAAGGAAAGTGGTTTCTTGAAGTGGAATCTGCCCCTGGTGTTGAAGATGCTATTAAAAATTGTTGGAATAACAACAAAAGACTTAGAACATTACACAAACTTAGTTGATAAAGGAGCAGCAAGGTTTGATTGACTCCAGTTTTGAAAGGTGTTCTGTAGTGGGTAAAACACTATCAGTCAGGATGCCATGCTGCAGAGAAGTTATCCGTAAAAGAGAGAATTGATCAATGTGGCAAAGTTCATTGTCTTATTTTAAGAACCAACTCCAGCAATCACCACTCTCATCAGTCTGCAGCCATCAAACTGCAGTAAACCCTTCCCAGTAAAGAGATTACAACTTACTGAAGGCTCCGATGATGGTCACATTAAGAAATGAGAGCTATACTTGCTTTTCTTATTATACCTCTTTTGTATCTTTTGGAATTCATGCCCTCTGTATGTATTTCCTATTCTAAACAGTAAATAAAGGGAGTGCAAAAAGCAAATATTAACCAAATATTATACCTCTGCTCTGGAATCTGCTTAACTTGCACTGAACTTTTGTTTGTATAATTTAGGAAATAAGATAATTAATTTTTTTTTAAATGACCTAACTTAATATGTAGAAAATCATATAGAATTTTCTTATGTTAGAAGCTGTTTTTTTAATCCTAATATTTATGAATTTAAGAGTTCAACCAGGGAGTTCCCGTTGTGGCGCAGTGGTTAATGAATCTGACTAGGAACCATGAGGTTGCGGGTTTGATCCCTGGCCTTGCTCAGTGGGTTAACGATCTGGCGTTGCTGTGAGCTGTGGGGTAGGTTGCAGACGCAGCTTGCATCCTGCGTTGCTGTGGCTGTGGTGTAGGCCGGCGGCTACAGCTCCTGTTAGACCCCTAGCCTGGGAACCTCCACATGCCATGGGTGAGGCCCTAAAATGACAAAAAGGCAAAAAAAAAAAAAAAAAGGAACTCAACCAAATTTTTCTAATAGAATTGCTTGTTGGTGTGTTAATTACACCACTGAGTGTTGCTTCTCTCTTATTCTACCATGTAAAGAGCATAGTTGGGACTAAGGAGACCTTAGAATGTTGGTTGTATTGTTCCGTTGTTATGAGGTGGAGCTTTCACAGTACAAATTGCATTACCTGTTGCTATTTTTCCTATCAATTCTTTGAGCTGTCTCCACTCCTTCACAACTGGGATATCATTTGACTGAAAATTTAATTAGCAGTAAGAATCCCAAGGATCATGAAGGCCTAAACATCTCTGTAAGAGGCAAGTTTGGAGAACTGAAACCACTGATGGATGTTGAGAAACTGCAGTGTACTGACCTTAGATTTATCCTCCAGGGAAGTTAGTTCAAACTGAAGAAAGGCATGTGGATTTTCTTGTATTGACTCCATTTTAGAGAATCTTATGCCTTCATGGCCTTTCCAGGGATGCTGGGAGCCAATGTTGAAACTGTACTTTAAAGAGCACCAAAGTTAAAATTCACAAGCTAGAGAACAACTTGTTTTCACAGCAATGAGAGCTGGCATGGCAAACACTTCTCAGTGGTGACTTACATACTTATTCAGTGATTTAGATTGCTTCTCTGGCACGGGTCAAATGGCATATTAACATGGGATATAATCCTTTCTCACTCTGTAGGCAATGGCTCAGTGTGATATTGGCACCATATTAAGCTTCATTAACCCTACAACACGTTGCCATCTTACTCTTGGCACTCCCCTGCAGGCTGCAGGCAGTAACCCATGAGTAATCTGATTACCTACAACCGACTGTAGCCACATGGAGTGGAGGCTAACTACAGAGTAGAACACAATTACAGTCTTTTGAGATTCAATTAGAAAGCTGTTGGTAGAGCTTCTTTTGGAATTCTGTAACTGGCTCCAATAACCCCTCGTGAACTGCATGTTTCTTTAGGAACCCATAGTAAATAATGAACTTAAAAAGCTTCACCTGTTCTTCATATGCCTTTTTAGAATTTGTCCTCCTGAAGTGCATAATAAATTAGGCTTGCAGTTAGAGACGACAATAACTATTTCCAGACTCTATATGGGATTTTTATTTTTTATTTTTTTTTGCCTTCTCAAAAGTGGAAATGTTATTTGTCTCCTCCATGAAATCACTCTGATTTCAGTCTTCTTTGTAAATGGACATTAAAAATACATGCTGCTTAGCATGGAGCTGAACATTAATAAAGGCTAATTGTCCTTTAAATGAGACCTGAAGTTAAGAAAAAAATCGAGCTTCACATAAAAAAAAAAATTAAGACAAAGATGTCGTAGACTGTATTACATCATTCTGTGACATATTACAAACCTCAGTTACGCTACATATACATTATCTGAAATGTCATTCTTTGCCCACTGGTGATCTTAATTCTAATTGCACATTTAAAACAAAGTGGTTTTAAAATGCATTGTTGGAAGAAACAACACATTAGTAGATATTTTTAGTATATAAAATGAATTTGGTAATGGAGTGTTTGTTTACTGTGTTATTTGGACTCCAGATTTGCCTCATCTTACTTATTTGTTGGGACACTTGCTTATTCTAGTCTGACAATTAAAGAATGAATATGAATTTTGGAGACAGAATTGCTCTTCCGCCTTAGATTTGATGCAATCTATGAAAACTTCATTAGTTACTTAATTTTTGGACCTCATTTTTCTCTTTTTTGAAAAACAGAATAAAAATATCTTATAAGAGTGTTGTTTAACTAACAGCACATGATGAAAGAAATGACACAGGGTATGGGATGGAACCCCATGTGCCTTTCTTTCTTACTAAATTTCTAGATGTACTGGAAATTTTATTGGCTTGTTGTGAATTTATGTCTTTGTTTTGATCACCATGTAATGATCTGGTTTAATGATATAAGTATCTATTTTTATACCATGAAACTGGAGAAATCACCACTAATTATTGAAATGAAAATTATTGGCATTTATTTGAGTCCCTGAATTTCACTAAGAAGAAACTGAGTTTGAATGAATATGATATTTTCCTTTTATCCTCATTGTGCTGCCTTCAAGGAAAATATGAATACACATTCAGTTCATTAAATTTAAATGAGCTCCAAAAAAACTCAAGCTAACACTTCAGACTAATGCCAGTTCTTTGACCTCTTAAGATGAATGCAAAAAGTCTGAAAATGTAAGCATTTTAAAATGTCAAAGTTGGATGGATGGTTACAGATGCTCAGAGTTAGGAAAAATCTTTCCACTTGACTCTGCAAGTAAACACGTAGTAAACTGCTGAATGCTAAACAGTTGATAATATTGAAAAAGTATGACTGAGGAAATCACTTTCCTCCCTTGACTCTGTAGGTTAGCAGATGTCTGGGGAATCCTCTCTGGTACTGGTTCCAACAGCAGGATTTGTATGCATTTGATAACTGTTGGTGTGGAAGACTGTGTCACGCATTAGCACCCATGAGTCAGCTGGCTTAGTTAGGTCCAGTCATTACTTACAATACTCTAATTACTTTTGTGCATTTTATTGTCCAGTGTAACACTTTATCATTATCCGTAATGAGTCACTTCATGTCAACTGGTCAAGCTTAAAATTCACTATTCACCAAGATTTTAGGGACAGGTTTCCAAAGTTTTGCCAAAACATTTTGCTGGACTTCTATTATTGTAATTAGCTATAGCTGGGTCATTAATGCAGGAAAGCCAGTTGGAGCCCTGATTCCAAAGTGACCTGTCTCAAACTGAACTACTTCTCAAAGAGTAATCCTAAAAGCAATGCTAGCTGCATCACCAGGCTTGAACATGGCTGGAAAAATAGAAAGCTGGTGTACCTTAGTTTATTTATTTTTCGTTTTCATTCTTGTTTCTTCAGTTGACACTTAGCCATGTCCATATCACCAGTGGGAAATCTGGATCAATAATAGTTCAGATGAAGGAAATGGAAATGAAGTTGATTCAACTTTTCAAGCATCAGGTAAAATAAGTTCTCACTAAAACTACAGAAACTCAATTTTTTAGATTCTTTGGTCAATAACTGCTTGTGACTTTCGTGAAAACATTACCGTTCTTTTCTTTTATTCATTTTTTTTTTTTTTTTTTTGCCTTTAAGCCTGGGGTAAAATAATCAACTGGGCAAAACTTGACAACAAATATTGTTCTCATTTGTTCTCACATTTCCCCTGACCCTCATTTTAATCTATCCCCTCATCCATAGCTAAGGCTATTATCGCTGTCTGGCCTAATAGTTTTCATAATTTTTTCTTTGTCTCAAGAATCTCGTCCTTCCTACCCCCTCTGAATACCCCGCCAGTGCATTTTCCTCCTTTCATGTGGATCTCTTTCAAAAATGCCACCAGCAGCCTCAATCTCTCAATTCTTGGTTCCTAAAAATATTGATGAATACTACAGATTTTACTGGAGTTTGTTTCATAAGGAGAGAATGTAAAGTTACATAGAATGCACACAGTCAGATGGCCCCCAAAAGCCCTAGTCTAGGCCTCGCTGCTCTTTGTCCCAAAGTTCCTCCTTCCAAGGTACTACCTCATCCTTTCCTTTACATGTTTAGAAAACTTCTCTTCCCTCATTGCATTCTCACTTTTTTCTCTAGCTCAGCACAACAAAGCACCTGCCTAAGCACCCCTTGCTTGGTGGGGATGGGAGTAAGAGCCGTGGTATAAACAATGTATTCTTTCATTGTGAGTCACACATGCATTATTTCACTTAAACTTCAGGAACACTCCAAAGGAGGAAACAAAGCACCAGAAAGGTTCAGTTCTCAAGATCAAAATTAAGGGGCAGAGCTCAGGCAGACACCAGGCCAAGCTGCTCCTGAAGCCCCTTTTTTTTTCTTTTGCTATCATTATTTGCTATCAAACCAGCATGAGAGGTAATTTAAAGTGGTGGTTAAGCTAACTTTTATTTTTTTTTGTCTTTTTGCCTTTATTTAGAGCCGCACCCGCAGCATATGGCATTCCCAGGCTAGGGGTCTAACAGGAGCTGTAGCTGCCGGCCTTCGCCACAGCCACAGCAACGCGGGATCCGAGCCGCGTCTGCAACCTACACCACAGTTCACGGCAACGCTGGATCCTTAACCCACTGAGCAAGGCCAGGGGTCGAACCTGCAACCTCATGGTTCTTGGTCGGATTCGTTAACAACTGAGCCATGAAGGGAACTCCTAAGCTAACTTTTAAATATTTTGGTAATTGTATATTTATTTCAATAAATATTTAAATAAATATAGTACATGCGTTTTATAGATAGCATTGCTTAATTTAACAAAAACAGGGGAGTTGATCCAAAATTATTTTGATTTAAATTGTTAATTAAATGCTAATACAGGTAGCCTATGGATGTGGAAAAAATTGTAAGGGTGCCATTCAACTGACTAAAGTTGAGGAAATACCATCTGACTATATTACTTTATAGTTTTCTGCCAACTGCTCACTGAGAGTCACTAGCCAATGCTTAATTCAAATAGTCTCTGTGCTTCTGTGCTGCCTGCTCCATCTAGAATGTTCACCTTGACCCAGTTCTTCTTGCAGGAATCCTGCTTGTGTAGCACTCCCTTTGAGCAACCTTTCCCAGTTAAACCCTCTCCTGAAGATCTTTATCCAAACACTGACATGCACTGAGTAGATTATACATTTTCTGATGATATTTGTCAGTGTGTTTGTCTCTTGTAGTCACCTTGTAGTCAGATACTTCCTCATTTACATCCCTATAGCTCCCTTTCCCACGGCACTTGGCTTAAACATAGGCATCTAGTAGAAAGGTGCTATTAAAAAAAAAAATTAGGGAGACTGGGTTCAACTACTACCACCTGCAACTTATTAGCTGTGGGACCCAGGACAAACACAATTTGAGTATTTTTGAGGATTATATAACATAGTAAATGCATGTAACATGAATATTAAATCTACTAGGGTCAATATATATTAGTGCTTTTTGTTTCTCCCTCCAATAAATATTTTCTGAATAAATAAAAATGTACAAAAAGCTTGATACAAAAATTGTATTAAGCTTCATCCCTAATTGTTTCATGCTTTTGCATATTACTTGACTGTAATGCAGATGAACAATATTTAATAACAGTATCCATTTGCCCAAATGCTTATAATTTACATTAGTTGGGACTTAATAGATGCACGTGACTGAATAACAATTCAAACTAGTGTTAAGAAAAAAAAAATCTTTAAAAAACTGATATGGAGAAAGAATGGATATTCATTGTCTCAATAAAGCCCCAGGGTTAGGATTTGGTTCAGACATGGCTGGATCCAGGGTGCACAGCAAGTGTCACCAGGGCTCTGTCTCTCTCCATCTTTTTTTTTTTTTTCCCTTCTGTGTTGGCCTCATTCTTAGACAGTTTGTCTCCAAGTGCAGACAGTAAGGCCAAAAGCAGCACTGGGTTTACCTACCCTTTCAACTAGTATCTTTAGGTGGGAGCATCTCTACTAGCATGTGTATCAGTCCTCAAGGACTCTTACTGGCCTTTTTTGACTTATATCCTTGAAATAATCAACATGTCCAGCATGTTGTGTCACTCTGATTGCCTCACTGGCCCAGGGTTTGATGGAAGAGGAAGAGACTTTGACTGACAGCCTCATTAGTTTCAGAAGAGAAAAGATATAGGACAGATACAAAATCGTGGATACTCTGTCTTAAAACAAGTGAGGTAGAATAAACACAAGTGTTCTAGCACTTGTGAAGCAGATAGTCTTCGTGCCCCATTCATTCTCATACGTTAGCATTCACTATTCCAGAAACATGCTGAAAGCATCCTATGGCATGTCCCATTACCTCCATCCAAGGGCTGTCTTTTGGCCGGCCATTGTACACAGCAAGCAGGCAGTGAGGGAGAGTTATGCTCCTGGAAGCATCCCTTGGCCAATGATGGGGGAGGAGGTGATGCATATAAACCTCAGTTCCCTCTCTCCTCTGTTGGGGTATCTTGGAGGCATGTTTTTCACTGTCTTCCAAGATCCCCTAGTGAGACTGGTTGCTAGTTGTCATGTCAGTAACCCACTTGATAACACACCATTTATTGGCTTCTTTCCCATCACTGACTTATTTGTCCATTTCCCTCTCCCTAGGATAACCTCTCGCATGAATTACTTAGACTAACCTCTTGAATTTTGGGTTTGCTTCTGGGGGAATCCAACTCCCCCACCCAACAAAAATCTAGTAAGAAATCTTTAGTCAATTCCAAAGTTTTCTGGCTAGAATTTTCTCCTTACAATAATTTCATGAAGATTGAATAGTTACTTTGGGATGGTTATTATATTTTTCTGTGATATGTGAAAATCAGAAAAACAAAAAACTTCTAGGTGAGTGAAAATTATAATGAAGGCTGAGAATACATTGGATGGAATATAGGTGAGTGAGGGGCAGTACCGTTATGATTGTTTTCTCACCTTTTCTTCCAATTAAAAAGTTCTTCCTTTGCTGTCATTTTAATAGTAACTGAGACCCATGAAAACGTTTTAAACCAGATTTGAAAATACTTGGCTCATATATAAGTTTTTAAATCTGATGCAAGAGAATATAGTGACTTTCATCATCCCAACCTGTCACTGGCAGCCAGTTTACCCTTTGATCCTATAAATTTCTACAAATTAGATCTGTGGAAATATAAAGAAGATAAACTCATACCTGTGTATTCAGTTAATACTGGGAAATTTTTCTTGTTATCAGCTATGGGCTTATAAGAAGTAGAGACTACAGTTTCAATTCTCAGGAAGAGTTTATGCTAGTAGTGAGAAAAAATTCAGTGAATAAAGAAATGCAGGAAATCTGACAATGTATGAAGGTAGTGTAAGCAAACACTCTTTTTTGAGTTTGGAAAATGGGAAATAAGATATTCAAGAAGTCATAACCAACATGAAAGCAGAATAATGACATAAAAATGTAATATATTCTGGCAGACACTAAATTGACTGGTTTAGGCAACAGGGCTTAATTAAAAAAAGGCCTTTTCCACACATCCCTTACTAATGCAATTTGCATATTGGGGATTTTGAAATGTTGCTTTTCCATTATTTACGTTTGGGTGCTGGGAAAGGATATTGGGGGAGTGAGAGTCAAAGGAGAAATCCATGCCAAGGGTTTAGGGGAAATATATGAGGTCTTTGATGTCACATGTGTCTCTTTTGTAAGTTTATCTTTTTCTCTTCTCACAGGCCTCTTAATAATGGAGGATCTCATAATTCCATTTCAAGTATCTTTTTTTTTTATTGGATTATGACCTGGTTGACCTCACTCATCCCCGTGTTTTTAAACATCATCTATATGCTGGTGATGCCCCAATTACTTAGTCAGTCTAGAGCCGTCTCGTGAGTTGCAGACTAAGTTTATACAATCGCTTACTCAAACCCTTCACTTACATGTTTAACAGACACCTCAAACTTAACATTGCTGAAGACTGAATTTCCCTTCTTTTCCATAAAACTTGCGCTATCTGTAGTCTTTGTCCTCTCAGATGATGGTGATTCATCTTTTCATTTAGTCATTTTCCAAAAAGTCTCAGAGTCCTTCTCAAATCTTATATTTTTTTCTCAGTCCAATGTGAAAATTTTTTGACTCTACCTATAAATACAAATGATTTCTCACCACCTTCATCGCTACCACCCAGGCCCAAGCCATCACCCTTTTCTCTGGGACTGTATATTAGCCTTCTACAGCTTTACAGTCTTTTGTCCTTGTTTTACCTTGAGACAGTTGGGATCCTCATGTCGCTGGTTTGCTCAAAACTCTGCAGTGGCTCTCCCATTGATCTCAAAGTACAATCAAAGGCTCAGAGTGGCCTACTCATCTCATATGATTTGGCCTCCTTCCACCTTTCTGACCAGCTTGCTCCAGGACATTGCCTCCTTGTCCAGCCTGGGGCCTGGCCAGTCCCGTCCTGCTCTGCAACCTTTGCTTGTGCTGTTTGTTCTGACTTTCATGTACCTACTCCAAGTATTTGACTCTAGGGCCGCACTTGTGACATATGGAGGTTCCCAGGCTAGGGGTCCAATCGGAGTTGTAGCCGCCGGCCTTCACCACAGCCACAGCAATGCCAGATCCTTAACCCACTGAGCGAGGCCAGGGATTGAACCCGCAACCTCATGGTTCCTAGTCGGATTCGCTAACCACTGAGCCACGATGGGAACTCCCCTTATTCAGCTCTTTGTTCAAATACTTCTTCCTCAGTGAGTCTCTGACCACCTATTAAACTACCCAACCAAACAACATTCTGATTCCTCTTAGCTACGTTCTCCTATAGTACTTCTCCATTTTACTTTTTCTTTTCATTTACCCGTATTACTCCTATACTTTCTTTCTGTCCTGGTCCTTAAAGCTTCTAATGTACTATATCATTTTTTTTAATCGTATGTTTTATTCAATATCTCTCTTTACTTGATGGAATATAAGCTACATGCAGGCAAGGCTGTCTCACTATCTTGTTCCCTGATGCTTCCTTTGTTGGTTCTTTATTGATGAGTAAAAACCGCTAACAAATGTTGTGGCTTAAATTTATCATTTCACTGTTCTCTATAGGTGTGGTTCAACTCGGTTCTCTGCCTCTAGGGACTCATAAGGCTGACATCAAGGGGTTGGCCAACCTGAGCTCTTATCCGCGGGTCCTAGGGAAGAATCTACTTCCAAGATCATTCATATTGTTTGAAGAATTCAGTTCCTTGCAATTGAAGAACTTTGGTCTGCATTCTGTGCTGGCTGTTGGTCAGAGTCCTTACTTTCAGCTCCTAAAAAACCCAAAGGCCTCCTGCAATCCTTTTCACATGTGGCCCTCCATCTTCCAACCTGCAGTGGCACAGCGTTTCCTTTTTATTTTCCAAACCCTCTGACTTCCCCTTCTTCCCTTATTTCTGGTTTTTAAGAGCTCATCTAATTACACAGTACTCGTTTGGATAACCAAAAATAATTTCTGTGTTTTAAAGTCAGTTGACTAGTAACCTTAACTGCATCTGCAAAGTTCCTTTGGCCATGTAATGTAACATATTCACAAGAGTAGTAACAGGGAATTAAAGGTCAGGGAGCCAAAATTATGCCTATTATATGTCCAATGCACCAAGAACTGTGCCTTCTTAGCACATAGCACAGGTGAATGATTATGTAGTAGTGGACACCTGAGCTAGAGGTTTTATTTGCCAAAAGCTGGTTATTTCCCTGATGCATTTGGAAGAAAAGTTTCCAAATCCTTCCAATTTGGGTGTATTGGAATGTAAAAAACCATTCGTGTTTGTTTTGATCTTTGAAAAAGGAAGATTCAGGAAATGAGAGAAGGAGATGGAGAAAGGAAAAGATGATAAGCTAGGGAGGGATCAAGGTGAAGCCAGAGTAAGAGAATGTCCAAGGCCATGTTCCTGGGAATCTCTGACTTTCTTGTTCACACACTGAAAGTAGGGATTTTCCACCTTTGTTAATGGTGTCAGTCCCAAGACTCTCGCTCCTGTGTGCCAAATGTGGTTTTCCAGCCTCTTAGAGCTGTAATTGTTCAACAAACCAGATACCTTTAGAGGTTGACTTGTGTTTACAGACCATATTCTACCTGTAACAGGAGTTCTGGTAGATGCAGCAAGTTCATAAGGGTGGCCAGGGACTGGGAGTCTTATGACGGAATTCATGGCTCTTTTTCCTTTTTGGCAATAACATATCATTTTATCTTTATTACGTTGAAACACAAGATATTTGAACTTAAATTTGAGAAATTACTTCATTTTCTACAAGAATGCTTACACTCCATAGGGAAATTGATTTGGTAATTATGATAATGTTTGAATATCAGAAAACTTCAGATTAATCGAAAATGATAAATTAGTCATTTTTCAGCCTTATGTCTGGCTACATTCAACCACGAATATGCTGCCAGTTTAGAACTCTTCTCCAGAGTGAATTCTCAGAGTTCACATTCAAAGTACAGGGGTCCAGCTGGCCAATCTTTTCCTGTAGCATTCACACTTGGCTCTTTCAACTGGCTGACTAGGAGAATCCTTCCCCTGACTGAGCTGACAGCTTTGGGTGTCCTCCAGAAGTACCATTCTGCGTGGTCCTTTCACTTTCTGATGAAAATATGCTAGGAAAAAGATATTATGCTAAAACTTGTTTAATTTAAGAAAGAATGAGGAATTTTCCTTTCTAATTTTGTTATTTCTTCCACCAGTTCTTCTTGATCCAGTCATTCAACAGACTTGTGTTGCATGTTCTTTCACATGACAGACATGGGCTAATGTGTTGGAGAGGCAGATTTGGGAATAATTTCACGTAGTTTGAACATGTTGACTTAATTCTGATGGAGAGTAGGATAGGCATGGGAAGAGGAAAGAATGATTTGGAGGAGCTAGTGGAGAATTCTGTGACCTAGAGCAGGGTTAGGCAATCTGTAGTTTGTAAAGAGACTGTGATCTAATAATGGTTTTGCATTTTTAAAGTTAGGAAAAAAAAAAAAAAACAGAGTAGTAACAAAAAGAAAACTTGTAACATGAAATTTAAATTTCACTGTTTATAAATAAAGTTTTATTGGAACACAGTCGTGCTCACTCATTTTGTATTGTCTATGTCCACATTAGTAGAGTTGAGAAGTTGCAGTAGAGATGGGTATGGCCTGCAAAGCATGATATATTTATTATCTTGCCCCTTACAGAAAAAGTTTTCTTACCTCTGAAAAGTAGTTAATAAATAAATCCCCATTCATTCTCTAGGAAATGAAACAAAATAGCCACTCTAGAACACTGGGCAGTGGTGGATGACTGAGGGCTAAGGCTCCAGAATTGTAGATGGGATTTTAGGTTGTAATAAGGGAGGGGAGGAAAACGATATGTCTAAATAAGGCAGGAGAAGAGATGAGGTATATCAGGGGCTCAGTTCTGGTGATGCATAGAAGTCATTTGTTCAAGTAACAAGCAGTCTAGGTTATATGCTAAAAATAGTATTAGAAGTTATTGGAATTCTTGTGGTTACAAATGATAGAAACCCTACTCTAATTTAAACCACAAAGAAACTTATTGGCTCAGGTGACAAGTTTCAGGGACTCCAGCTCATTCTCCAAGTTCCTCAGATCTGCACATCTTCACTCTTCAAGTGTGCTATTTTCATGTGGCAGATAAGATAGTGACCAGCCCCAGAATCAGCTTTCTAGTTGAGAATAGTCTCAGCAAAGGCTCTGATTTGCTTCACACGTTTCACCTATTCCTTCCTGAAGTACCTCCTGAGGATGAGATGAGGTGGCAGAGGGTAGCAGCGTGACAAATATGGCATCTCTGGGCAGCATTGAAATGCAAACTCGCTGGCATTGATGGGCAGGACCTCAACAGCCAAGTGGACCAAGAAACGGAATATAAAATAAAGGTTATCTGCCTACTATGGGCCGCTTCTGAGTTCGTGCATACACCCTAAAACCAGACAAGGAACCACAGACAAAGTCTGAAGTTTCAGTGAAGTCTAGTTACAAAGTCAGATTTGTTATTATGGGACCCTTGCACATAGTGCCAGGCTAAAGTGGCTTGGAGAAATGTCTGTTACACAAAGATGAATGTCACTTGAGTCCCTATGGTGTACAGTCTGTTTCTCTTGGTCCAAAGGGTAGAAAGACAAGTAGCTACAGTTTAATGAAGTTAAAGTGCCTTAATAGAATTACATGGTGAGATCTTAGCATGCATAACAGTGTTTAAGTCAGGTCTTCCAGAAAAGTTATCTAGAAGGCTAATTAAGAAAAAAAATCACTAGGCAGGTAGAACCATATATGCAAAGAGATGTGGTCTTGAAAAAGCAAGTAACAAGTACTCAACGTGACTGGGTAGTGAAGGCAGAACTAACATTTATTAAAATACATACCTTGTCTAGGTACTAAGGCAGGTGCATTCAATTCTCTATTTAATGCAAAGCATAAAGCATATCGTACTGGTTATGGTTAAGTCAGAAGATGAGGTTTTGTAATCAAAAGAGACGAATAGAATGATCAAGGCTTCTTGTTGGGGGAAATGGGTAAGGAGTGATATTTTCAATGGAGGCAGAAATTAAAATATTAACAGGGAAGGTAATCAGTTCAGATTTAGAAAACTGGAGTTTACAATGCCTTGTGATAATCAGGTGGTAGTATTTATTTGCCAACTGGAAATATGGATTTGAACTCAGAGAAATAGTTCAGGAATTTTACATTTGCTTTTATCCTGATATCCATGGGAGCTTAATATAGCCACTGTAGTTGCTCATTATAAAACTTGAGACTTGCTCTAATCTGCTCCCTCTGATTGCTGATGTCCTCTAGTTTTATTCTGTAGCTGTCTTGGCTACTTACGCATCTCAAATTTTGTATGGCAAGTATCTGTAAGATAATCTTCCATCCTGGATCTGGACAACTGTCTTTGAATTGGCCACTTGGTGTAGTAGGTGTAATTTTTTTTTTGTTTAATTCTTAGATTTAGGAACTTAGTCTTATGATTGACCCCTTGATTGAATCTTTGTCTTAAGATTCTATTCTTAGAATATGCCCAAATAACCACAATGAAAAGAGCTATTCTGCACTTATTCTCACCCTGCATTTTTGGTAGACTTTTACCTATAAGGTAACAAAAGCCAATGTCATATATTGAGAAGAATAATTGAAATCCTGTAATGTGTCTGGTCTGATACATGAGTCATCCTGCATCAGAACCACTGGGGAGCTTGTTAAAATATGCAGACCCATGGTATGGAAGATCTAAAGAATCAGTATCCAGAAGTCCAGAACTGGTTTTTTCTTCCCTTTTGTTTTCCTTTTCTTTTTTTGTAAGCACCATGATGATTTTTATGCACACTCCTAAGTTTGTGAACAACGGATGTAAAGCAAGAAGAAAAGAAACATACAATGAAAATCTGACTATTTTAGAAATGGGATGTTGAAAAGGCTAAGAATATTTCTTTTATAAAGTGTATTTCTGAAAAAAAGTATTGAAAATACTTAAAACATAATCAAAATTTATAAACACGAAAACAAGTTTACCCACAATTCCACACACAAAGAGCTATCAAAGTTCACATTTTAGTGAATGATCTTTCAGTTTTTTGTTTGCTAGGGGTATATTTTTTCCTATTTTGTATGTACGTACATAAGTCCAAACTTCATGTATAGCTTTTAGTTCACTTTTCTCACTCAAGGTGTCACATATATCTTTGAATTTTGTTTAACTTCTTCAAAAATATCTGAATACATGTACAATTTCCCATCTTATAGATATGTTACATTTTGTATATCTGTATATACCTGTAAATATTCTTCCAGTGTTGCTCATTTTTATGTTGGAGTCTGGGTTACTCTGCTGATCCTGCTAGTTCGGTCTTAGAAGCAGCCTCCCTGTCTTCTCCAGCTTTGTGTTTCTGAGGTCCAAGCATGTCTGAGATCCTCCCCGACTTTAAACTATTGATGACATCATTAGAGCAGCTTTAATAGCACAATAGTGAAAATAGAAACCAAGCTGGGAAACAGATGGAAAACAATGGACTAAAGGCTGAGAATTGAACTTACTCTTTCAAAAAAAAAAAAATACTGCTAAAGAAAAGTGAAAGGGGAGCATGACTGCTGAAAGGGAAACAAGAAATGAAGAAGTTATTTAAGGGGGTGAAATGACTGCTGAAAGGGAAACAAGAAATGAAGAAGTTATTTAAGGGGGTGAAGGACACCTGGATATGTTTATTGGTTGAGGAGAATGAAGGGGTGGAGAGGGAAAGAGTGAAACTACCAAAAGAAGGAATTCTTGAAAGTCAAGTTTTCAGATGATATGGAGGAACTGACATCTCGAGTACACGTGGAAGTGTTTGCCTTGGAAGGAGCAGAGACAAGACTTTCTCTGAAAGAGAAGTGGCAAATATGTAATGAATCCAATGGGAGTAAATAGAGGAACTTGATACAGTCATGCATAATTATATACTTGGTGTAGAAAACGCATCTTTTGCCAATGCTGATGAGGGGTGTGTGCAGAAGGGAAATTTGGGGATGTGGTGATAGAGCCAATAATATGGTGAGGAGAAAGTGAAGATCTAAGGGCAAAGGAAAGGAGGCACTAAAGATGAGAATCACATCATCCCAACAACTGCAAACAGAAATGACCTTGGAAAGTTCTTCATTGATACCAGGCAGGCAAAGAGTGGTTCAAATACCAGAAGGTTAAGTCAATGTAGGATTTAACTAGGCTTAAAGACAGTTTATGCTATTCTTTGTTCCCATCAATCTGGATTATTCTAGCGACAAACTCTAGTCTGGTACCCTGTCCTTCCTTTTGCACAGTGCTCCTACAGTCAGTTTTGTTATTCATTTACCCACATACCTACCCAGATAGTGGGACACTGATTCTCAACATAGTGGTGAAACGTGTGTGGTTTGTTGACCTTCCCATGACCTCACGTGTACCCCTACCCAACCCCCATGATACGTGGCCTATGGTCTCAGCATGTCCCACGCTGGAGGCACTTCTCACTTTCATCTCATGTTTTCTGACACTTCTACCGCAACCAACCTATTTATAAAGTATCATTGGGATGAAGGGCTAGTTACTCTGAAAGAGAAGGAGAGGGCAGAAACTATGGAGGACAAGATCAGGAAGAAATTCTTCATGGATGCCACATTGAGTTTTCTTCCTTCCTTCCTTCCTTCCTTCCTTCCTTCCTTCCTTCCTTCCTTCCTTCCTTCCTTTCTTTCTTTCTTTCTTTCTTTCTTTCTTTCTTTCTTTCTTTCTTTCTTTCTTGTCCTTTTAGGGCTGTACTGCAGCATATGAAGTTTCCCCAGCTAGGGGTCCAACTGGAGCTACAGCTGCCGACCTACTCCAGAGACATAGCAATGTGGGATCTGAGCCGCATCTGTACCTACACCATAGCTCATAGCAACACTGGGTCCTTAAACCACTGAGCGATGCCAGGGATCAAATCTGCAACCTCATGGTTCCTAGTCAGATTCATTTCTGCTGCACCATGATGGGAACTCCTGAGTTTTTATTTTACTGTGCTACAGTGATGATTCATATAGCCATCAATAAAAGTTGTTACACACACAAAACAAAGCTTGAATGGAGGAAGAGCCTCTGGATTAATTTTTTCATTTACTAACTAACTGGTTGCTTTACTTGGACAAATTGTTCTTTCTCAATTCCTATATTTGTGAAATAGATATAATGACATTTCACTTGCAAGATTATTATAGACCCCTTGATAGATATTATTCTGTGTTTCTTGCTCCCAAGGCCTTGGTAGATGATGGACTAACTATGACAGAAAAATGAAAATATTACACAGGTATTGGCAGATGTATTTGTGGTAATAATTCTTGATACCAATTTTCCTGTTGGGAAATATTTTCAATTTTATTAGGGTTCTTGAATGCCTGAGTTTAGAAGACTTGCCACCAACTGTGAGAGAGTTTTGTGTATTGGTTTTGCAGTGTGTTGTGTCCTGGCCTGGTAAGTAATGGCTAACTGGAAAGGATAAAGGTAGCACTGCATTGTCCTGAAAAGACCTGGAAGCAGCCCTAGCTTGTGAAGTGAAGCAGGTTGTAGGATTAAACCCACCTGGAGGTATGAGAGTGGAGTCCAGTCTAGAAGGTAGAACGATATTTGAGGAGTACAGCAAAAGACTGTCAGTAAGCTGTACAAGTCACAGAGGTCCAATGGAATGTGCAAGACTGACTTGACAGATAAATGGAACATAGTAATGATCAGGTGCAGAAATCTTCAAGAAGTCAATATTCAGCATTTAGCATTTAATCAGATGACTCAGTGGCCATTTTCAAGGATGTTCATCAGCAGAAAGTAAGCTTTTGGATCAAAGGGAGGGCTAACAAGAAAAAGAAAGACCCCCAAATACCTAAAGGCTTTTGACATGCCTGATAGACATTCAGGATGAGAACCTGGGCATGAGAAATTAGATTAAAGGAGTGCGGTTGGGGAGGATGGGATCTTAACAGAAGACAACTTGAGCTGAGGCTCAGAGCTGATTCACTAACAAGAACCATGGGATGATGGGCATTGTATTGGAGCTCTTGAGAGCCTATCCTCTGCCTTATCTCCTCCCAATCTCACACATACATATAGACCTAAGGTTTTGTGTTTTGCTATTAGGACATGGAACTGTGTAAGCAGAAGACAAGTAATCCACTAAAGAAAGGAAGAAAGGTTCTAGAACTTGATATCCAGGATGGTTCTCAAATGCTGTTTGTACCCTTCACGTGTTGATAAAAAAGCAGACTTGGGAGTGATCCAGTAACAGTATCAAATCTGTAGCCAGCTATCCCATGCAATCAACACACATTTGTGCTATAGCCTGTCCTTTTGGGTCTAAACTCATTATCGTGACATGAAAAGCCCTTCTCAGCTCAACCTTTTCTGCCACATCTCCTGTCTCTTCCCTCCTTGCTGCCTGGGAAACACCTACTCATCCTTCAAGACCCAGCTAAAATGTCACCTCTGTGGAATGTGTCTAAGTCCCTCAGGCCACATGAATCACTCCTCCTCCGTGTTCTCCAAGCAGAGTGCAGTGTCCTTTATAATCCATCACTTACATCATCTTCATCTCTTTACGTCTCCATCTTTCCCACTAGAGGTGAACTCCTCCAGGGTAAAAACTCTGTTTCCCAGTTTCTCATTTTGTTCTTGCCACAATCTCATGTGGTGGCCCAATGAGGATACTCTGGCCCAGAATGTTAATATGATTTGGCCAAGGATATCCAGCTAGTTTGGAGCAGAGCTGGGATTAGAAACCAGCTCACTGGATTTCTAATCCAGTGCTTATTCTGCCACATTGTTTTGCACCCCTCAACTAATTATTAAAGTGGTCTTTAGAATTCCATAGCACATTTAGTCATATTTAAACATATATTTATTTATTTCATGGTTATAATATTCATCTGAAGGAGGCCTCATTGCTTCCTTTTAGAGACTGCTGAATTGGGGCAGTTAGTGAAATGTTAAGTCTCAGAACCAATCATTAAAGAGCCTCCAACTGGTGTTTACGCTTTACTACCAGGCCACCCTGTCATATAGTACAGGCTGCTAGCTTTTTCACATGGGTATCAAAGAAACGGGAAGAAACAAGTCTATGCTGGCCACTGCTTGAATTGTTATTTATTCCTCTTGAAGTTTTAGAAAAATAGTTAGAACCCTCCCTAGAGGGATTCTACTAATGTGGGTGATTTATCACTGTCCTTTCTTTCACATATATGTCTTAGGAGTTAAAAGTAGGAAAGCTGGAAACAGGAGACCACCTGGGGCAATGTGAATTCTCTTTCTCAATCAGAGTCTTTGTCTAACTGGCATAGCTCTCTACTTGCCAAGCATAAGAAAGGTTTTTACTGTAGTGTATTTTAAAGAAAGGTATTTTCTGCTCACACTCATTTCCCTAAAGGAAATTTTTATGGGGACTCTGGGATGAAACACTATTCTTAAGGAACACACCCAGTGTGGCTAGGTCACATTTCATTCTTGTTTACAAGGACAGGGTTCTGCATAAGACCATATGGCACCACGCTGACATTTTAAAGGCAACACTTGTTTCATAAGTTACTTTGTAGTACTAAATGAGAGCCCCAGTGACTTGAAAGTTTATGTCTTTCTCAGTTACAGTATAAGTGGGATACTCTATGCTTTGTCTCCAGTGAAAAGTTTTTTTTCCTTCAGGGAGCATGTTTATTGCAATAAAAGATGCTCTTTCAAAACTGTCTTGGTCCTAAATATTCACAGGGTTCAGAAAATGTCTGGATAAAATATTTCCAGCCTAATGCCCTGATGTACTATTTTTTTTCTTTAAGCCAAATCTAATTAGTAACATGTGTAGAAAAAAAAAAGTAGGACTCAATAATTTCAGGTTTTTATGCACCTTTCATAATGAGAATAGGGAATAGAATTTCTCGACAGAGTACAAGGCAAGGAATAGGGGCCCATGAGCCTGCAATTATATAGAGTAGCCCTGGCATTTACAAGCAGATAGGAGTCTGCTTAGTCCTAGGGCTCACTAAAAGCCAAAAAGGGGTTAGGTATTACTAAGTTTGCTTAGAAAAAAATACCTTAAGTACCTTCTAAGAAAAAAATTTTTTTTTCCTCTACATGATGATATTGCTACATTAGCTTCAAAAACAAATACTGTAGGCACAAACAGATGTATTTTTCTCTTATGTAAAAAATCTTACTTGGCTGAACTTCAGGAGCTTTTGAAAATTATTTGTATTGGGAGAAGAGAGAAAATCAGGCTACCATTGTCGACCAAACAAGACACACTAGTGTGTTTATTTTGCTTTTTCTTTAGCTGCAACAAATTGTTTGCTTGAATTAGATCTTTTGTATTTTATCCTATAATGGTAAAGGAAAAGGTGTTTTTATTACTCCAAGAATGTTGGAATATTACTCACAAGAATGGTATATATACATACACACATACCTACTATGTATGTATATCTCCATTCTCAAGGCTCTAACCTCTAAAGGTATAATACTTTTCCATTAATATAACAATAAAACATAACAATTGTCTTGTTGGAGGTTTAAAGGAACATTGTGACCAGACCTAAGCCAGCAGCTACAAGAATGAAGGATTCCTGCCCCAAGAAGTTTGCAACAACCAGCCAGCCTCGCCCACTTCCCTTTTAGTATAAAAGAAGCCTGAATTCAAGATGGCTCTCTTTAGGACACTAGTCTACCATCTTCAGAGTCTGCTGGCTTCTGAATAAAGTCACTGTGCCTTGCCCCAGCAACTCATCTCTTAGTTTATTGGCCTATTGTATGGTAAGCACTGCAGATTAGACTTAGTAACAAATAGGTAACAGTTATTCCCCTGACTTTCATACTTACACCCCTGACAAAGTGACTTTGCAACTCCTCTCACCAGAATATGGAGTCTCTTTCTCTATCCCTCAATGGCTTTAGAGTTTGCTTTGGGTTGCAGAATGTGGTAGGAATGTGCTAGTTCTATCTTTAGGCCTCAAGAAGTCATGTATGCTTTTGTTCTTTCTCCTGGATGCGCAAGCATCCACCTTCATCCATCTACACCTTGAAAATCAGCCTAAGCCTGCCTGCTCTAGGATAAGAGACCACGTGGAACAAAGTTAAGTCATCTCAACTGAGGCCTTCTAGACTGGCCATCTCCTAGCCAAATTGCAATGGATCACAGGCACATGAACAAGCTCAGCTCAGGTAAGCCAAGTTAGAAGCACTCAAGTAACTCAAAGACTCGTGAGCAAATTAAATGCTGTTGGATGCTGCTGAGATTTGTTTGCTTTTTATGCAACACTGCTGTGGCAAAGATGAATGATAACAATGGTAGATACTTTTTTATGTTGATACTTTCAATCATAATAAGGAAATCCCTCTGCTTATGAAGCTTTCACTTAAGAGTATACATAGATAGAAGCTCCTGTCCTGGCTCAGTGGTTAACGCATCCGACTAGGAACCGTGAGGTTGTGGGTTCGATCCCTGGCCTTGCTCAGTGGGTTAAGGATCCGGCGTTGCCGTGAGCTGTGGTGTAGGTTGCAGACGCGGCTCGGATCCCGCGTTGCTGTCGCTGTGGCGAAGGCTGGCAGCTACAGCTCCTGTTAGACCCCTAGTCTGGGAACCTCCATGTGCCAGGTGTGGCCCAAATAAGGCAAAAAGACAAAAAAAAAAAAAAAAGATTATACATAGATAAATTACAGGCTAAATTCAAAAAAAAAATAAATAAAGAGAGAGAGAGAAAAGCAAGAAGGGTGTCAACTTTACATTCCACCAGCAGAAGATAAGATAGTCCAGTGTACAGCAGCTCTTGGGACCTACTGGCACACAAACTTACAGAAAGCCTTTAAAAACCTGACCAGTTTACGAGTGGAAGAGCTTCTGCAGGGTGATTGTCCTTAAGTTAGCCAACATAGTCTTTGGTCATAGTTGAAATGGAAACCCAAAGCAATTTATAAATTAACTAATTTTTTTTTTTTTTTTTTTGCCAAGACATTTACCTCTGGTCTTTTTTTTTTTTTTTTGACACTCATTTTCTTTCCTTCATTAAGGCATATTTCTCTACTTACATCTGGAATGAGGATAAAACTTTGCCCTAAGGAATAAAGGATAAAACTTTCCTTTGGAAAGAGGAATCTTACACATCTGATAAATGTGAAGTTCCCTCTAGTGCAAAGCCAGATGAGCAAGTAACACATTTTCACATGAGAATTTAGTTTCTAAAGGAGAGTGTAGGCTTACTGAATGGTCTGGAAGACAAATGATGAAACTTGGTTGACAACGGTTTAGCTAGATAAAGTGTTACTGAGTCCAAGCTTGTACTGCTTGCCACACAACAGGCCAGTAAGTCAAGAAATGAGTTGTTGGGGCAAGGAAAAGTGACTTTATTCAGAAAGCCAGCAGACTAAGAAGATGGTAGACTAGTATCACAATGAACTATCTTGAATTCAGGCTTCTTTTATACAAAAAAGGGAGAGAGTATGGCTACTCGGTTGTTGCAAACTTCTTGGTGTAAGGAGACCTTTGTTCTTGTGGCTGCCCGCTTACAGCTGATGTTCCTACAACCAACAAGATAATTTGTTCTTTTCTGTTTTGACACTTTTTATTGCTATATGAATGGAAAAATTGCATACCTTTAGAGGTCAGAGTCTTGAGAATGAGCGATTCTATATATTTCAGGCCATAGGCAACATTTTTTTACAAAGGTGCAGAGTATGAATGACCAAGAACAGAGCACAAGGGTTAGAGCTAAAGGATTAGATCCAAAGTGGAGTCAGGTGTATTCTCCTCGGTTGCAAAAGTAAAAGCCAAGAGAGTACATAGAAGTAACTCAAACCCAGTAGACATTCAAGAGATATGAATTTGTGATGAGGAAATGCTTCTCTTCAGTTCTCTCACTACTTCATTACAGAAAGCCTTAGAAATAATTACTTGATGATTTGATCTTTTATGAATAAAGCATGCAGATCCACCCTTACTAGACCTATGACTTCTGAGACTAGTCTCCTCCCCTATAAAAATGGAGAGAATAATAATACCTGCCTCATAGAGTTGGTAGGACGATTAAGTGACTGAATATTTGTAAAACTCTTATAACAGTACTTGATATATGGCAAATATCTGGTAAGTAAAAAACTAAAAAAAAAAAAAAACTAAAAACTTGGAGTTCCCTGGTGGTTTACTGGGTTATGGATCCAGCACTGTCACTGTTGTGGCGTGGGTTTGATTCCTGGTCCAGGAAATTTTGCATGCTGCAGGCATGACCAAAAAAGTTCAGGAGTTGCAGAAGCTCAGAGTAGACAAGTCTGAGAGCTAAAAACTCCTGGGGAAATCTGTCATTAGGGACTCTCACACCTTTGTGAATTTTACCTCCCAAATCTCGACCAGGTTCTTATAGTAAATATCAGAGAAAAATCCCCTCATGCTTCCTACAGGGGGGAGGGAAAGGAACTTTATTGAAATACTCCTTAAAACTCTGTCTGTTCTTCCTCACAAGGTCTGTCCTTAGGAGAAACTGGTTAAGCCCAAGAAACTAGAGTTTTATCAGAGTCTAAATGACCCAAAGGGAGGGATACACCCAACTTCAGCCCACTCTAGCCATCCTGTTCCACCCGGGAGAGGGGGTGGAGCCAACTGAGAAGCATATGTGAACTTCACAGTCCAGAGGTAGAGAGTCACCAAAGACTGAAGCCTATTCATAGGACTACAGAAAGCTTCTTCTCCCCTGCAAGTCAGTACCACATCACTAAAGACCTTTTCAGAGCAGGTCTTTTTATCTGGTACATTGTGTACAGAAAAGATTATAAAACATATCAAAATGCTCAGTTCAAAGTTTGAGGAGACAGAGCAAGCATCAGTACCAGACTCAGATGTGGCAGGGGTGTTGGAATTATCAGACCATGAAATTTTTTACAGTGCTAAAACTATGATCAATCAGCAATAACATTAATTGACAGTTATTAATAATATAGAGTGTGGTCTCTTCCTATGTATATTTTGGTTCAGTTGGGAAGATGGAACCCACTGGTACAGATGATATAAACTTTATAAAATAATTCAGCAACATAGATACATAAATACTAGGACAAATCAAATCCATGATAATCCCATACATCCCTAATTACTCCTTTCTGGAGTTATCAAGGGGAAGCAGTTCCTAGAAAAGCAAAGTTCTGGTGTGGGTCAAGGGGAGGCTTAAGAAAGTGAATGTCAAAGATTGAAAAAGAGGTTGTCAATCTTTTTCATTATAACGGTAACTCAAACCCCTGAATTACCCATAGTAAACTAAAGAAACAATTTATACACAGTCTCTTAGCCTCAGGAGGGAGGCTTTCAAAGGTAAATAATTTAGAACCAGAGGAAAGCTTACACACTGAGAGAATCTGGTCCAATATTTGAGGTGCCTCTGGAAACATCACTTTCTGAGACAGCAGAAGACTAAGAAGTCAACTCTGAGAGAGTGAAAATTAACTTAAAGGCAACAGTGGAATTGTCAACTACTTTGCTTCTTTTAATTTTTTTTTTAGTCTTTCTGAAAAAGATGAATTTGGTACATGGTAATTAGCTGCTCTGCTTTGCTTCCTCTTTGCAACCTGATGGGCCCTACCTTATGAAACAATTGGTGTTCTTGCACTGCAGACATTTCTTGACAAATGCGAAAGTGTGTGCTCATCCAGATGGATGAAAACACCACTTGTAATGACAGGAAGCCATATTAGAGGGCAAGATTGCTGTGGCTGTGCAGTCCTCCAGCTAAGGTGTTAGGGAGGTTTATTCTTCCTTTTGCAAATCTTTTGGGAAGGTGGATACAGCAGTTCAAGAAAAGAGTTGCCACGATTCTGACAAGTTAATTAAGCTTTCACTTCTGAGTATTATATGTATAGCAAAGAAGAAAAACCTTAATTTCTTTGTACTGTCTGACAAAAAAGAAACACAAGATAAATGCAGGCAGATTCTTTCAAAATTGTCCTTATTACTGATTCCTAGTCTGCAGAACAGAGGTTTATAGAAGTCTAAATCAGAACAAATGAAAAGTCTCAGTACCTTTTATCTTTCTGTAATTTACATATGTATATACATATATCAATAGATATAAGGATGTTATTCACGAAAATGTGAAAGCCTGAGAACCCACACTTAGTTTCCTCCCTAAAGTGCTTCCTCTACTTTCACTTAATTTCATGACCTATATGGAAGGTGAAATATCCCTTGTGGGTGGCAGAATTTTGGCCCCCCTTGTCTTCATCCCAGCATTATATCTGTGGTTGTGTAACATGGCAAATGGATGTTTTTGAACATAATTAAGTTTACTAAATAGCCGACTTTAGAAGTTTTTACCGGATTATCCAAGTGGATACAATATAATCACATGAGCCCTTAAAAGCAGAAGAGGAAAGCAGGGAGATTCAAAGCATCAGGTTGAATTCAATGTACCCCCTTAGCTTCAAGATGAAGGAACCCATGTATCAAGGAAGTGGCAACATCAGTTCTACAACCATAAGGAACAGGATTCTGTTAGCAACCATTGAGCTTGGCAGACGGTCCTGAGCGCTAAATGAAAAACACAACCCTGGCTGATGCCCTGATTTTTATGCTGATCAGATGTTAAATAGAGGATCCAGCTTTGCTGTGCCACAACTCTGACCTGCAGAAATTATAACTAATAAATGGGTGTGGAAATAAGCTACTAAGATTGTGGTGATTTGTTAAGGGAGTAGTAAAGAACTAATAAAACCAGGTTATAAACAATTTAGTGTTTTACATTAATAGTGATCATATTGTGATTTTGTTATTCACTCTTAGATATTATATACTACATTTCTGATGAACACATTCTGCGTATATATGTTGTGTATAGGTGAATTTGCATATATAGGCACACAAATTTCCAAATAACTTTTTTCCCCCTCAAAAAATGTTTCTTTAGGTAGGCCTTCGGAGTTCCCGTCGTGGCTCAGTGGTTAACGAATCCGACTAGAGACCATGAGGTTGCATGTTCGATCCCTGGCCTTGCTCAGTGGGTTAAGGATCCGGCGTTGCCGTGAGTTGTGGTGTAGGTTGCAGACGCGGCTGAGATCCCACGTTGCTGTGGCTGTGGCAAAGGCCGGCGGCTACAGCTCCTGTTAGACCCCTAGCCTGGGAACCTCTGTATGCTGCAGGTGCAGCCTTAGATAAGGCAAAAAGACAAAAAAGAAAAAAATATTAAAAAAAAATAGGCCTTCAAGTGAGTTCTGAGCTTTTTCTGGATTAAGTCAATTCACATGAATCAAGGGGCAAACTAAGTTTAGGGCCTCATTAAATGGGATTTTGACTAGAAAATTATGGTCAAGGAATAGAGGATCTAGGAAGAGAGTGCTGGTTTGCTGCGTAACACTGTCTCTCATCCTTTCTGGTACAGAGTCTGTGTTTCTCTTAGCAACATCCCGCTCTTCTCCCCATAGACACGTGCACACATCTTGCCCTCACTGTTAATCATTAGTGTAGGATGAAACCCACTGCTGTTTCCAGAGGTGGACCTTAATTATAGTTAGGATAATCTGAGCAAGCAATTCTGCGGACCATGGTAAAAGGTTAGGAGTAGGTGCATAACTCAGACCTAAGTGAGTCATCTCATTGTGTTATGCTGCCCTGCTCCAAGGATATTGGTTTGGCACAATCAACAGCGAACCTGAAAGACTTGGTTGAGAATGATCGGACATAGACTCCTCCCTTCCTTGACAGTCCCAAACAAGGAAGGACTCAGCCCCAGATGATGCTGGCAGCCATCTCGAGACCACAAAGAGAGAACCTATCTGAGATTACAGCCAGCATCCAGGATGTCAAGTGGAGGCAACAACAACACAGAAACAGCCTCCCAAGCACTGTTTGGCCCCTGAATGAGGTCTGTTCTGGCTCTAGACTCCAGTTAGATGAGCCAGTAAAGTTCCTTCATTTCTAGAGTCTGTCTTGGTGGGGTTTTCTGTTTCTTACATTGAAAGACAAGAGGAAAAAAATATAAACCTCCCACTTTGCAACATGGCCCAGGGCTAGCTGGGCCTACACAGCCTTGCCACCTCCAAGGTATGAGTCCAAGCTGGAATTTCTCTGTGTGCAGCTTCCTCAGGGCAGACTGTGCTGTGGGATCCAGAGCATCTCACGTGTTCTTTTAGCTCATTAATTTGGTATCTGCCTTCTCCTTGTGATCATGATTTTTGTTTCTAAGTAACATATCTTTCTCTTTGTGGTTCTCACATGATTATTCAGAGAAAGTCAATGAGAGACAAAAATGAATCATTACAGGGAATAAACTATTGGGCAGACTTTCCATTTGGGGGCCGTACTTCTGTTTGTGATCTTTTATGGTCCAGGCCATTGAGTTAATCCTCGTTCCCTGCGTTTGTCTTGCATCCATCTTTCCATCTGATATATTTCTTCCTCTCACATTTTGAGTAGATTTTGCAAAAACAGTGAATGAAAAATCTCAAGAGTACTAGTGCTAGCTGAAAATAAAAACAAAGGCAATCTTGATCTCCTGCTGCACATCCAGCTAAAAATTTGCCCTGAAGTAATTCAGTGAGGTGAATTGAGAAATCTGTGTCACTCATACACATATTTGAACAGACCTGCCAAACTTGTCTAGGCAAGTTTTCTCAGTAGGTAAAATATATTTATGAGAAAGCTTTGTTCATTTATTGTCAATATTACTTCATGAGAGTATGTATATTTACACACATGAACTGTACACATCTCACACTGAAAATCAAAATCATGGGAAAAATCCATCTTTTGGATTAGTAAAGTATAATGAATAAGTTTATATTAGGAGGAAATTTTAAAATGAAAATAAGATTTGTAGGAGTCCCTTCGTGGCACAGAAGAAACGAATCCAACTAGGAACCATGAGGTTGTGGGTTCGCTCCCTGGCCTTGCGCAGTGGGTTAAGGATGTGGCATTGCCATGAGCTGTGGTGTAGTTCACAGATGCGGCTTGGATCTGGAGTTGCTGTAGCTGTGGCATAGGCCAGCAAAGGTAGCTCCAATTAGACCCTTAGCCCAGGTGTGGCCCCTAAGAGCAAAAATAAATAAATAAATAAGATTTGTATTAAACCCATATATGCTGTCATTTCATTTCAAGACCCTTCTCTGGCTGTCTAAACTTCCTTCAGTTGGTTAGAATATTTTATTTTACAATATTTGTAAAAAGCTTACGGTACAAGTGTGGATTTCTTCACATTAAGTTTTCAGGGTGGTTAAATGTTCCTTTCCCATTAAGAAAGTTTAATAATGGATGTGAAGGTGGAGACCCACAAAAAGAAATACGAAAGTTTGGAAACAGGAGTGCTACTGGCCCAGGTTCTTGGCCTTCCTTAATCAATAAAAATTGACAAGAGGGCAGAAACGAAAATTCAGGTAAGGCTTTACTGGGGCCCCTGCTGCAGCAGGGGGGAGCAATAACAAAAGGTACCTTTCCTTATGTGCATGCTCCCAGAGGTGGGGGTGAGCTGGTTCCTTTTATGGGGTGAGGCTGGCCAGAGAGTTAGCTTAGGTGGTCTTCCCACTACTTCCGTGGTGTTGTGTACCTTGCTTTTACTTCCCACACCTTGATTTTGCTCTCAGCTCTTCAGAAGTAGTAGTCAGGTTTTTAGATTTTTTGTATTTTCTTGCCCACAATTTGCCCCAACTACACCTGTTTGCAGTTATTTTTAGTCCCTCATAGTTTCTTTGTATTTTGTTGCTCCAGGAGGTATTTGTCTAGATGTGAACATTGCAGCCACTGAAGCAAAGGGTTCTGGACTGTCTTAGGAGTATTTAAGAAGCTGGAGACAAACTTCAGTTTTTATAATAAAATTATTTTTCACACTTTACCCTATGACAACAAATTGATCTGTGACTATTTTTTTTCCAGCTGAAATCATTTGTCATGGACCTGAGAAAAGAGCCAGATTGGTTCCCCTTATTTTGTAGTAATTGCTTATGCTCTCCTACATAATGCCTAATAGAAATTAGAACCACTGGAAGGAAAGTGGACTTTTCCTTAGAATCTATTTACAATTGGAGTTTGACAACCATTCCTTATATTATTAACTTTAAACACTATTGTGTTAACACCTCTTACTTCCCCCTCTAGTTAGTATGCTCAGATATCCTGTTAGATATTGATACTGGCTGATGAAGTTTCTTTAGAGCAGGTTTTCTCAGGATATCTACTGTGCTAATGTAGATTGTGAATTTCAAAGAGAGCTATAGTGTGGCTAGAGATTTCCGAAATCACGGAATGTTTTTCTTTCTTCCAGAAAACCCATTTATAACTCATATGACACAGGTATTTCTCAGGACACAGAGAGATTTCCTTTAATATGGTGAAAGAAAACCTGATGTTGTCATCAATTCCAGGGTCCAGTTTTCAGTCCCTATATGAATCAGTTAACTTTGCTCTTCCCTAAGAACCTGCTTTTGCTTAGGTCCTTTCTACCTTTCCATCTGGCTCACAAGTGAGATCAGAAGTAATGCCATCATCAGTCCAAACTTATCTCCCATATTGGACAAAGCACTCAAACTCAGACTGGGTTGATAACAGCACTTTTCACATCCAAAAAAACTTTCACTATTAAGATAAAGTTTAGCCTTTCTCCCTGATTTTTCCCTCTGTGATTATTTTCTTTACTCAAAATTAAAAAAAAGAGCAGAATCTACAGAAGAATTTAGAGTAGAAGATATAGAGTAATATCTGATATTGAGCCAAACAAATAGCTTCTTTTCAGACTCGAATAAAGAATAATAAAATTATTAAAATAAAATATTGGAAAAAATAAAAGTAAATATTAGAATGTTTTATTCAAAAACCAAATACTATTTAATTTCAAATGTTCCCTTTCTTTTTATACTGGTAGTCCCAATCTTTTTATATTGGTAGTCCTGATTTTGCTTTTTGCTTATTTATTTAAAAGTCAGTATTTTAATTTTTTGAAATATTATCTTTGTATTGGATTGATATTAGCACTATTGTCATATCAACAAGTTCACAGCTTTTATTATTTAGAAGTGAACATATGTTATTCAGATTTGAACAAGTATGTGTTCTCTAGAGTATGCAATTACAATGATCAAGTGTTTATAAAATGAAAACAAAGAGTTTCTGCCGTGGCATAGGAGTTAAGGATCAAACTGCAGCAGATCAGATTGCTGTGGAGGCATGGGTTTGATCCCAGGCCTGGCACAGTGGGTTAAGGTTCCAGCATTGCCACAGCTGTGGCATAGGTCACAGATCTCTGGCCCATATACCACAGGTATAGCCAAAAACTTAATAATAACAATAATAATAATAGTAATAAAAGATCAAAGAATTTTAGTAAGATGAACCCCAAATGCCCATGCTCAGCTCATCTTTAGGATTTAAAGGTGTGTGTGTGTGTATTATGGGTCTGAAAGAATGAAAATAACAACCAAAATTGCTGATTGCTTTTTAAAGGGTAGAAAAGCCATCATATTGTATGCCTGTTCTTATAGCACTATGTGACTAAAACAAGAATCAATAAAAGGAAGCTTTAGTGAGATGAATTTTAACTCAGCATAAGAAGAGTTAGTACTGAACTTAGATCTTCTTCTTTTCTGTCTAGTGTTTAGGAAAAATGTCCTAAGATTCTCCTAACCCTAGTTTTATTTCTTTAAGGTTTATTTTTTAGTTCTTTCAAATTGGTCAGCTATGCTAACTGTGCTAAGAAAATCTGCCATTAGCACCCTCATAAGAGTCCTAATATCCACAGGTTTACACGAATAAAGACCTCATGGATTTTGCTCCCTCTGCTTTTCCAATTTTAGGTGAGCCACTCAGTTAAGCTTGCAATCCTCCTGTTTCTAATTGTTCTGTTTCCAAGACATCCTCTGAAACAATGTCTCATTGTTCACTGTACTATTTTTCCAAGGTGTGCAGATTTTACCTTGTGTCCTTAATTCACCTTAGAGTCATTCCATTTCTATTGAAATGGGACTGTATATTATAAAAATAATAACTTCACACTCTTCATGACCAAAAACTACCTCATGGGAGATAGAAAGGATCTAGAATTAAATGTAGCCCCTCTGCCATTAGTTTCTCATCATTTCCATTTGCTTTATGTGTTCATATCTCAATGGAGAGATGGTTGAAGCAGTCCAGTTTTCAGCACTGTCACCATGGCTCTATGTTTAGAGTTTATGCTATGGTTTTCTAAGATGAGCCTGACTTTGAAAAGTCAATGTTTAGTTAACTGTATAGAAAGGAAAAATGGAAATGAGCCCCTTAAGGAAGAGATTGAGCTAATTATGGGGCATTAGACAATAAGCGCAATTACAAATACTGTATGCTTCTACTACTGACTTAGAAGATTTTGGTTCAAGTATGCTGAGCTCTCTCATCTGGTAAAAAATGTCCTTCTTGTTTATATAAGACATGGGACTTGCATTTTGGCCAGTGCATGAATTCTTGTGGGACATCTCTAAGTCTTTCAACGCATGTGAAGTGAAGAATTAAGGCTATCCAAGACAGGTCACCAGACATCTTAATGGTTCAGGCTCAAATCCTTTCTCCACAAATGGACCAAAATCAAGTGCAGTGCTCAGTTAGATTTCCAATAAAATTAATGTGGGACACTTTACCTCACAATCTAAAAAAGCAATTCTCAAATCCTCCAGAATGCTAAGAAACCTTGAAAATCACAAATGAGGGAGTATAATTGTCAGAATGATTGGTACCTGGAATAGTATAAGAACTTAGATGTGACTAAGTTCAAGTTTATCCAAAGTATTGAAAAACACTTTCTATTCTAAGTTATCAAAAGAAAAAAAATAGTGTTAGTGGGAGTGGGAAAGCTCAAAGGACAATTGGAAAAAATGACTATAAATGGAATAACAGCAAATTTTGAGAATCACATACTGCTACAGAGTTTTCAGGAAATTTTGGTTAATATTTCATGGGTTTTAGCTCTGACCCTTGCTCTCTGTTGTGTAAAAGTGTCTTTTATTTCCTCTCCTATATCTTTTGCAATACTTGGTATAATTATTTAGTTTTCTCAAGTTTGCTAAGGAATAGGGCTATAACCAAGGAACAAGAGACTTCGATTACAAAGGAAATGGTCTCATATCTTATTAACGTATTTAGAAAAAAAATTGTTCATGAGTTACAGAATAATTCCTCCCTGGAAATACATTAAATTAGGTGTGGTGGGACTAAAATCACTGGTGTTTACACAGAGCTGATGACATACTGAATTCTCCTATACTCCTGTTTGTTTGGGAACCTTAAAAATCTTCTGCGCCATCTAATGGAAACAATGCAAACTACAGCTTGCTTTGAAGGACAGTACTCTGAAGTTCTTCAGCACAGATCAATGTGGGAGAGATGAAAGCTATAGCAACTTAATAGATCAAATACCAGCCTTTTAATGTAATGGCTTCAGGGAATTGGCCCTCGGTTTTATAGTATACACAATTCAAATATGCCTAGGGTATTTGTGATTTCAACGTGCAAATGAATAAAAATACACTGTATCCATTCATAGCAGCAGACAATGGACTCACATGATTTGCCAAACCAAGATCCAGAATATTCCAGGTTTTATTTTTTTAATTAAGTATTCATTTGTAAGTTGGTGCTACTTTTCTTTTCCACATCTATGCTACAGGTACAATGCCATTTACTTTTCAAGGTGTTTACCACTTTCAAAAACCGTGAATTTCATGTCAGAGTCTACACTTAGAATTGTAAACTCAAATGCAGGCAGAAAAAAGGAGGTCATTTAAGTTAAAGGTGAAGCATGCTGAGTAGTTATGTTGTGGGCCACACAGGAAGTCGGAAGGAGAAAGACAAATACCATATGATTTCACTTATATCTGGAATCTAATATATGGCACAAATGAACATTTCCGTAGAAAAGAAAATCATGGACATGGAGAACAGACTGGTGGTTGCCAAGAGGGAGGGGAGGGGATGGGAGGGACTGGGAATTTGGGGTTAATAAATGGAAACTATTGCCTTTGGAATGGATAAGCCATGGCATCCTGGGAACTATGTCTGGTCACTTGTGATGGAGCATGATAATGTGAGAAAAAAGAATGTATACGTGTGTGTGTGATAGGGTCACCTTGCTGTGCAGTAGAAAATTGACAGGACACTGTAAATCAGCTATAATGGAAAAAATCAAAATCAAATAAAAATCAAAATAATAAATTAAAAGTGAAAAGGGCATGGTTCAGTTTAGTGGGGGCTCTTGGCAAAGTGGAAACCATACTCCCTGTCTAAAGGGAGTGAGTGCTATTCTGCAACAGATGATTGATGTCCACATCAGAAAGCTGTGCTTTTATGTGTATTTCCTTACTTTTTAAACACTTGTTCACACCTCTGAGTACATCTGTGGTCCAGACATTACCTAGAACTGAGCCCTGCCATTTGTGATTGCTGGTTTACAGTAATCTCAGACAACACAATGAGAACATAGTCATAAGTCGCACAGTTAACTGGAATCATTTGGGATACAAATCCTTTGAGAAACGAGTGTGCTTATATTTTAATTAACATGCATAGATTTGTTTTAACTCTACATGGTAATGGGGAATATCAAATCACAAATATTATACAATCTTTCTATTATTCCCAGCCAAGGAGCTCTAAGTCTAAAATGCAGTGAATACGTACCCAGACTGTCGCCTATACAGCCCTGGAATAAAGGCAGCTGTCCAATTTTGTCAAAGTGGAGCTTCTATTACCTCCAGGCTTTGGGTTAGAGACAAGCATCATACGCAAATAAATGAAAAGTGGACTTCAGCTTTTGGAAAGTGTTTTTGTGTGATTATCAACACATTTTTATATTTCTTGGGCAAATAAAAGGAATTGACGAGCAGTTAATTAGAATTCAAACGTGAAGAAAATATGAAGAATGATGAAAGATATAAGGATGTTATATATGAATGAACCCAACCAGACAAGGATGTGTTTTTCCTCCTAAAAATGTTTTAAATGTGAGTTTTGGTTTTTTTTTTCCAATTCTTTCCCTCTACTTTTCAGACTCTGTGGCTCACTACCTCATTATTTTGAAATATTTCTGCAGACATAGTTCATAGGATGTATGTTGCCCACTCTCTTGACCCGCAGAGCCTGGAGGGACTTCTTTGACCAATCATAGGACAGGTGAATGTCCAGTCCACACACTTTCTAACAGTACATTTGACAGCAGATTAGCATCTTACAGATCTTACAGATCAAAATGTCTCATAGCCAATATTAACCTGCCTTTTCATCAGCCAATTGTTCTGTCACAGAACTGGGTCCTGAGTTCAGGAAATAAACATAGTGCAGTGCGTATTAATTACTTAGCACAGTTATGGGCATATAGTAGGTCTTCCAATAAATCTAAGTAATTAATATTCTCATTCAGGGACTCAAGTAGCCAGAAGAGCTACCCCTTTGTACTTTATAAGAAGCGGGTGGGGGATTCTAGAGTGATAAAGAAACTAGCAAGGGTTGAATCTACTTCCTGGATGCTTCTTTTTGCATGGTGTACCTGGTGTTTGCCTGGGGTGGAGGTGGAGGTGGAGGGTGTGCTACATCAGACAATCAAGGAAGATGGAATGATGGTGGTAAGGCCGTTCCAGCTGAAGTGACTAGTCTGGCCATTGCTACTTTCATTTTTAAAATATTTCACATTCATTTCCTGTCCATTAAATTTCATGGTTCAAAGAACTATGTCACTTTTCCTTTGTAATCTTCTATTACACCTTACCATCAAATTATATATCTTAGGTTTCTTAAAAAAATAGTGACAAATCAATAAGGTATCACTCATTTCAGTTTCATTATAGATATTGTCTTTTGGAATTTGGATGGTTAACAAATGTTAACCATGTTTTACTTGTTGTATGTTGAAATTAATACTTCTATATGGAAGTTAGGATTCACTGGTAGCAATGCATTGTGATCTTAGTGAGGCATAGGAACTGTTGAGTTAATATTTACCAAATAGAATAATTTTTTTTATGCTTGTATTGACCTTTCTATGATATGTCATATGGTTTACTTGAAAGTATATTTCATTGGTAGCCAAGTAGCCTAGATAAAGTTGAATCATTAATCTCTTCCTTTGATAAATGAGAAACTTGGATAAATTGTAAAGCTTATATTACATTTAAAAATAAGTATATTTAAGATATAAGCTACTGAAGATTTTTTAAAATGGTCCATATACTTGCACATTGCATATTCCAACCCTTTAATCTTATCTGACTTCTCACTCTTGCTAGCTCATCAATAAGGCCCCGCATACTGGAAATTTTTTGAAATTATGATTCAACTAGTACTATTCCCACTGTGCTTCACTAGTACTATTTCCACTGTGAAATATTTTTGCATTAGTCTCAAATTCATATTAGACCCACTGCCCTTGAACTTATATTCTACCTTAGGCTCTTCCCAGTGCTGATATTAAATTCCAACATCTGAATATGAAACGTTACTTTTTATCCACACAAGTCTGTCCCATTCTGTCCTTCATGTCCCTGGTATTTAAAGGCACAGTCTATCCTTCTTCCCACCATCATCAGCCAGGTGAGAACCCAGCTCCTATTCCTGCTCTAAGAAATAGTCACACAAAGACAACTCTGTTTCAACCCTGTTAATAGAATGAAAAAAAAAAAAAAAAACTACACACACACACACACACTTCAATGAGGCTTAAAAAACTTTTATTTTGTGCAAGTTACCAAAAGGAGGTTCAATGTTGGAAGTTCAGTGAGTAATCCATTCATTCTAATATATCTTAAATGCCAAAATATTATGGGAATATTGTTCCCAAGAGTGAGCAATCTGTTTTGAAGGCCTAAGAGGTGAAGGTTACTGGGAAGAGAACTGGAAAAGGCCATTTCTCTCGGTTGAATCATGGGCACTAGGGATCTGCTGAGAACACTTGAGTGGAGTGAAGCGACTCCTATGGAATGAGCCTTGGCCAGGAAAACATGCTGGTATTGGATAGAGGGGATGCGGTATCTATGGCTTCATCTTTGCTGGAGCAATACCTTCATTAGACTGATTCTCTCCCTCCGGCTTTCACTGTCTTTTAGACATACAAGGAAATGGGTTATAAGAAATGGGTACCTGAAAGCCATTTCCCGCCATCCCCAGGTTTTGACAGCACCTTGTTTTGCACAGAAGAAACCATGATTTACATTTATTCTCGTAACACTGTGTATTTTCTTAGTGTTAAAAGTAATGCATGCCCATTTTACAAACTGGAAAATTTCAAAAGTCTAAAGAAGAGAATTCAATTCGCAAACTAGATAAAATAATTGTTAAAGTTTTGGGTACATTTCTTGTCAGTGCACTCTGTATCTTTTAACATGTTTATGATTGTGCCCTTCTACCTTTTATCACTTAAAAATACAATGTAAATGTTTCCCTGTATATTTTAAATGTTTTTTAGCATATTTTGGGTGTATTCATGTTTTTATGTGTTTGCTTATATAAGTAGTCAACGTATACTTAATCATCCCCCTTTTTTTAGCCATTGTGGTTGTGCTTCTTTGCAATTTTGCTTAATTTTTCTCTTTTTTTACAAACCAAGTGTAATTTCTAAAGCGAAAGGTAGATCCTCCCATGAAGGCATTAACTTGGAGTGAAAAAGATGCAGGAAGGATTAAGACAACAAACTTTTGTCCATCCATGGCATAGTTCAAAGTTGGACAGTGAAGTGCTTAGCTGTTAAATCAAGCATCTGTTGTCAAGTCTAATTTTCCACGAATCACATAGAAAATTATTTTTCTTTACGTGTTTTGCCAAGAGGAAATTTGGGAATTGGGTTATCTGAAGGTAACCCAATTTTTCCTTTGCAGTTTCTGTGTTAAATGCAATGTAAAACTTTCTTATGGAGTTTCATTAGACAGGAACGCTGGTGCTCTTCATGTATGTATATTCATATTTTTATTTAAAATGCTCTTAACAAGAGATTCTTTTATATTTACAATAGAAATCCAATCCAGTATTTACAGAGTAAAGAAACAATGGGCGTTTATGTATTTTGTGTTCAATATATTGTTCATACTGAATTCTCTATAGATGGCAATAAGAAAACAATATAAACCCATCAATATTAAATACCAAATCTTAATCACAAATGAGTTGTAATTGGATTCAGTTGCAAATGGATTTTTTCCCTCACAGCACAATTAAAATTTACTCACAGATTTTTTTCATTAGAAAATAAAATCAGCTGCTTAGTTCTAAAAATATACTGTGACAAGAGCATGGACATTTTCTCTCTGCTGGGTTTGCTTCTTAGAGGCTGTGATACCTTGACTGTCAGTACCTTGGTGTCAGTAATCTATTCTGCAGGGGTAAGTACTCTAAGATAAAACACAATGGTGGACATTGTGAAAGAACAGCCTTACAAACCGCTTGTCCAGATACCCAGGATATCTTCATTTCAAATATATCCTGGGATTATACATGTTAAGATAAAAATCAAAAGCACACTTCTGTGCCAGTTCATGCTAGCCTTAGCCCACACTTCCCACATGGATTTTGTCTTTGCTGGGGACAGAAAAGTATTAAACCAATGTACGACCTTCATTTCCACTCTCATAAAACCTTTTTTTTAAAACAAAACAAAAAAAGACAAGATTTCAGAATCAAACCAGGATCAACTTCTCAAATATTCTGGTAGAAGCCAGGATAGAAAGACACATAAGAGATAGAGAGAAGGGAGTTTGGCAAAGATGAGACTAAAATTTCTTTGCTCTTGGTTAAGAAAAGTCCTGATTTAGCTCTCTCTAGAGGTTTTATCTAGACACATAAATATTAGCCTGGATGGTCAACTAATTAGAATTTTATCTGGGAGATATTCTGCCAAATTTTGGATAACCAATACATTTGGCTACATTAAGGGACTCAAGATGTGGCTGCCATTTTCGTTCGAAACACGGAGATGCAGGCTAGTGTTTATAAATTCAACTTTTTACAGTTAAGTCTTTTCAGTTTTGTCCTTTGATTTCTGTCTTCATATGTCCTCCTCAGTAGAATCCAGATACTAAGAAAAGATTAACTCTTGAGCTCTATAAAATGTTAAATAAACTTCCCCAAATGATGAGTATCAGGGATGCAAAAGGAAAAACATATGTACGTGCACATAGGCACACACTCCCGAGTGCATTCTCTGATCCCTCTTTCAGCAAGTATGAAAATGACAAGGAAGGACTATGTCACTGTTTCGATCCTCTTTTTTTCTTCCCTTTTAACTGAAAGTCAGCATGAGTTCCACCAAAAACCTTTTAAATGAAAAAGGCAAAATTCTCATAATGAATGTGAAATGAGAAAAAGATTAGCCGAGAGAACTGGGTACTATGAAACTGAATTGTCAGGGCTCTAGGCCAGTCTTTTGATCTGCATAAAAATATTATTCTCTGAGTTCCCATTGTGGTACAGCAGAAAAAAATCCGACTAGTATCCATGAGGATGGCCAGTGGGTCGGGGATCCAGCGTTGCTGTGAGCTATGGCATAGGTTCCAGATGCGGCTCAGATCTGGTGTTGCTGTGACTGTGGTACAGGCCGGTGGCTACAGCTCTGATTCGACTCCTAGTCTGGGAACTTCCATATGCCTTGGGTGTGGTCCTAAAAAGAAAAAAATATATGTCCTCAAGTAAAGACATGTTTTCTTAGTTTTTAAAACAGTATTATAACATTTAAGGAGAACACTTAGTTCTTTAGTGGTATGTTTGAGGCAAAGTCCTCAAAAGCTTTTAGAAGAAACTAGTGGATCTCTTATTGAACTCTGAAGAGTCTAAGCTTGAAAGAAGAAAAGAGTACGTTTTCATCCTTTCCCAAATATGATATTCTCAATTTTAAATGAGCATAAGCTTGATTTCTAAGACTCCTCTTCTCCTATTCCCTTCTTTCCCCTAGTTGTTCTTGGGTCTACATCCAACTAAACTTGTCAATGTTTTGTTTTGTTTGTTTGTTTTTGCCATGCCCATGACATATGGAAGTTCCTGGGCCAGTGATCAAACCCACACCACAGCATGATCCAAGCCACTGTAGTGACAATGCTGGGTCCTTAACCCGTTGTGCCACAAGGGAATTCCTGAGCTGGTTGATGAAGGAAAGCCAAAGATTTGGGTGGTCTGAAAAAAATGAGCATGCACATAGTTTGTTCTCCAGACTCAGTTACAAGTCTTAAAACTCCCGTGCTTGGTTACTAGCATACATCTCAACCCAGCTGGAGAGGAATATGTTCTGTCACATCAGTGAAAGCTCAGTGTCTTCCTGACCAAATGTGAATGCCTCTTAATTAAGCAATTTTTTTTTCGTAATTGTAGACTTCAAAGTGAAAGTGGGAGGTTGATGTTATACTTAGTGGTCAGACCACATGGCTGCTGATAGCTGGAGAAAATCTAATCCTAGGCATAAATGCATCAACAACTCTTCTGCACATAGAACTTTCATGGGTTTACCATCTCAGAGAAAAGCATTCAAGGGTCTTATTTTTTTCCAGCAGAGAATGAATTTATACTGATTTAATCCAGTTTGGGTTAGTTCTCCTTGGCTGGTAACTATCGGTATGTAGTTTGGTAAAAGACCCAGAAGTAGTTTGTTGCTGTAATACAAAGAAATACCATGGCTGGTTTATATGGTGAACATATTATACTCATAGAAAGACACAATCTGTCATATCGATATAGAGATATTTGGTTAAAGTTAATAATGATGATAAACAGGAGAGTCCAGCTCTGGCTGATCCATAAGGAAGGAGAACTCTTAAATTGCTTTAGTCATGGTTGAAGAGGGAGACTAAAACTCTTAGGGGCTGATGCTAATAGCATTTGATTTAGATCTGTATGGAATATAGAACAGGCCCCAAAGTTAAAGATGGGACACACCTAATATCTTATCTTTCTTTTGTTCACACAAAAGAATGAATCATATTACGACATCATTTCAGAGAAGAAAAACAAGTTAATTAAAAATCCAAAGATAACCAATAAAAACAGTTTGACTTAATCCCAATCCATATTGGGTTGACCTTCCTCTTAGGCACTGTATTTTATGATCAGATGATCTCACATATTGGAGTTCCCGTCGTGGCGCAGCAGTTAACGAATCAGACAAGGAACAATGAGGTTGCAGGTTCGAGCCCTGGCATCGCTCAGTGGGTTAACGACCCGGCGTTGCTGTGAGCTGTGGTGGAGGTTGCAGATGCAGCTCAGATCTGGTGTTGCTGTGGCTCTGGCGCAGGCCGGTAGCAACAGCTCCCATTAGACCTCTAGCCTGGGAACCTCCATATGCCGCAAGTGTGGACTTAAAAAAAAAAAAAAGCAAAACAAAAAGATCCTACCTATTGAAAAAGACATTAGATGATGTGTTAGAATGGCTCCTTGGTGAATAAATCTGTTAAAAGACATCTCTAAACTTATCTGCCACATGGCATTTGTTTCTGTACTGGAAATAAATCCCCAGGGATAGAGGATGAAAACCTCAGGGCATCTGGAAAAGTCTGGAAACAAGAAATAGACCATCTGCCAAATGGAGAAACTGACAAAAGACTTATTACAGATGCAGGTACCCCCTTCACTATGATGTCGATGAATAAGGAGAGAAAATAGGACCCAAAACTGATTCTAGGAGGCAGAGATGAAAAAGGCCTGGGAGAAGGCTGGTTCTGGATGATAAAGTACAAATTCATCAGTCTGATCTTAAAACCTTTCACAGTACAATTCCATTCTGGTTTTCCACACTTATCCTTTACTGCTGCCCCCAAACACATCTTTCCAGCCAGAAATAACAATTTAGCATGATCTTGATATGACTTTTACATCCATGACACCCCTGCCTCCTTTTTGGCAATGCATGTTTTGTCCACTCTCAAAGACTCTTTTCTCTGCAAAATCTTCCCTAATACCACTCATAATTATCTCTTTCGTTCACGAATGTTCAGTATGTACTGTTTATGCTTCCCATTTTACATTGAGTTTGTACTCTGCTTGGGATTAAAAAGTCAAAAATTTCACCCCGAAACCATAAGAGTCTATCTAAACCCCATTTCTCTAATTCATCCTGTGTATATCTCTGCATGGCCATGCACCATCTGCATTCAGCTTCTTAAAGGTCTTGAACACATTATGTTTTTTTCCACCTCATAAATTTAGTCCAAGGCTCTTCTTATTTGAGTATCTGAGAGAGAAAATGCTGTTAGAATAGTAGGAGAGAGAAAGCAGAGAAGCTGGGGAGGGCTGCATCTCAGGCAAGGCTCATCACCAGTGTGATTTAGAAATAAAGAAGATGTGGGAGAAGCACCTTTGGGAGCAAGTAAGCACAGGAGGAGAGAGAGTCCAGAGTCTCCAGAAGCTAAAGGGAGAAGGGTCAGTAAGGTTTGGCCATTTGATAATTGATTTCCTTGATCTTGATTACAGGGGCAGAGCATTTGTTTGGAAATAGCAGAGGATAAAGGAAGAGAGAATCATCTTGTTAGCAATGGACTTGGCATATGTTTTGTTTCCTGATAGTTAGAGTCAGGCTGGACAAGTTCTATTCAGCCTCCATCTTCCAAAGTTATTTTATTCTATAGCTAAGGAATGTTCCAAATATGAGCAGAAAAACACAGTCATGTTTAAGCAAAGTTAAGAAGAGCCAGAATTAAAACCTGGGATTTTTTGAATGTTTTATTCAGAGACCCAACATCATTCAGTAGATATTTAACCGGAAGCAAGACTAGCATGCCACAAATTTGTCAGACCCTTAATCCTTCTCATTTTAAAATTCTTATTCTATCAGCAAACCTCGCTATGTAAATATCTTCTACATTTAACTGCATGTGTGTGTTTGTTTGTGTGTGCATGTTTATGTGTATGTGTGTATGTGTGTACCTTGGGCATATTAGGTTCTCAAGTAATATTTGTTGATTTTATGTATAACCATATGCCACCAGGTTTCACCAGCCTGTGGCTAAGAATAAGATTGGCATGTATACCACATTGCATTGGCATCTCACTACCTTAACATGTCTCTACTGCTTCTGTGAGACCGTGGCTCTCTCCACCTTTTCCCCTAACCCCACGTGTGTACATGTGTCCGTTGTCCCGGCAATGCTTCACATGTTTCTGTATGAGGACAAGCTGCCAAGCACAGCCACTCTCTAGTCAAGTGTGGGCTGTTCCTCTTTATCACCTGCTCTCATGTTCTCCTGAGTTCTGTGGCTTGAACGAATAACCGAGAGGAATTGTGGCAAATGACGTGGAGAAAAAGAAGCCTTGAGGGGACCTCTGTTCAGTTCTGTAATCTCGAATTAGCCTCAGTTCATACCCTTAGGATGTATGTGGACCATCAGACTTCAAAGAAATAGAAAAGCTGAGTAGAGGACAATAATTTCTCTAAAACATCCTAGATTAAAAGTTATTTGTGAGAATACCTCAAAAATGTATCCACTGCCTTTGTAGCTCTATTCCAAGCATTTCTAGAAGGTGGAAGCCTTATTTAAAACTCGGTCAATAGAACATAAGTTCCAGGAAATCATGTGTAAACCCTAAGGTATCAGAGTCATGGAGCCACCCCATTTCTTTACTACTGACAACCATTACTGTTGCAAAAATTATACCATATGTTAATAAAATCTTAAAGCACAAAATAACTGTAATAGGAATTTAAACATAGTCTCTGACTCTATTATGTCTGATCAAGGGATCTACACGAATGAGGACATTTCCAGCACCTCTGTCAATGAAAGAGAAAAAGGTTGGTTATACGCCACATTCTTGCATCATCTTGATTCCCCAGAATGGACTAAATCAATTGAAAGATAAACTCACTGTAGTCAGGCATATGCTGACATGTTGGCCCCTTCACAAAAGCTCATGGACAGATTTCCTCTAGACCCAAACAAACTATGTAAAGAGTCTGTTTTGATTCTTGTTAGCTTTGCACTCTCTCAGCAAGCTGCTAAGAAAATTCAAATATGGCTACTCTTTTGGAAAGAAATGGCATTCCAGGATCTTTCAGGTTTTTTTTTTTTTTTTTAAATATACGACAGGGTTATTTTTATAGAACAGTGCTACTCTAAGAAGCGTTCTTGGGATGGCATACAGATCTGGCAGTTCAGTTAATTCAGAATTTGGGCTCAGTGTGTGGTTTGAAAGACTTAAACTAATGAAAATGATGTACAAATTGTCTCTTGATGTCATGATGACACCTGGATCAGTCTCTGTATCTGAGGCACCTCGTTTGATCCCCAAGAATGTGTCTTGAGGGCCACACTGTGCCCAGCACCTAATATTCTCCCTGATAGTTAAAAATTAAAGATACAGTTAATACGTATTTGTTGAAGGAAAGAATAAACATAACATTGTGTGTGTGTGTGTGGTGTGTGTGTGTGTGTGTGTGTGCGTGTGTGTTTACTGGTACAACAATTTCGACCCCTCACTGCTCATTTGGAAGCATGTTTACTATTCCTGCCTCAGCAAAGGCAGATTATTTGATATAACCATTCTTGACTACTCTGTGAAAAGCTGTTCTATTTTATTTCATTCTTTCTTACAACCCTGGGAGGTAGGTATTTGCATCTGTATCAGTAAAACTGGGATAATAAGGCTTATATTAAATGGGTTTAAGTGTGCGCTGTTGTTAAGTGGTAGTATACAGACTCAAAGTGTTGTTTTCTTTTCCCAAATTCCCTAATATTTTCTAGATGAGGACACTGGGGTTAAGAAAAGTAGAAGATTATATACTTCTGGGTCTCAATATAAGAATTAATAGTATATTCTGCTTTGATTTAGGCAGAGCACTGATGATAAATACTCTCCCTATCACGAGTCCTTAAGCCAGAAGGTAGCAGTTCAGGAAAGCCTTTGCACTGGGCACAAAAATGTGAGACTGTAGGCCTGGCTTATGTCTGGACCTACTTCGTATTACAAGTTTTGCAATAAGCCAAGTATCTTTATAGAATGTAGAGAAACATCATTCACTGTTACTCTCATTCTGGGGGGGCGGGGGTTAACCTGCCAAAGTTGTTTCATTTTTTATTTATTTTTTTTATTTTTTTGTCTTTTGCCTTTTTATCTAGAGCCGCACCCACGGCATATGGAGGTTCCCAGGCTAGGGGTCTAACAGGAGCTGTAGCTGCCGGCCTTCCCCACAGCTACAGCAACGCGGGATCCGAGCCGCGTCTGTAATCTACACCACAGCTCACGGCCATGCCGGATCCTTAACCCACTGAGCAAGGCCAGGGATCGAACCTGCAACCTCATGGTTCTTAGTCGGATTCGTTAACCACTGAGCCACGAAGGGAACTCCCCAAAGTTGTTTCAAAGTGATAATTTTCTAATCCAAAGAGTAAGAAAAAAAAACTGTGCAATTATAGTGCTACCTGTTTAGCAAGATCTTGGTTTCAAACAAATTAATAAAGTTTACATGTCTTCATCATTTTCTCATAAGGATGTCAGTGTAGAAAAATAAGGCAATGGGTGAGAGACTCCAGCTGTGGAATATACCTAGCTCTGAGGATTATAAATACTTAAGTAGAAGAAAAATGAATTGATAGAAAAAAGTGAGTTTTTCTCAAAGCCATAAGATATAGATAATTTCCTTGAGGCCAAGCAGCAAGCCGATTATAGATCCCCTGAGTCCTCAGTACTGAACTTCTCTCTAGGAGACAGTAGCGCCTTCATGATCATCCTGTGAGATGTTATGGTTTGGTATTTTGAGTATTTTCGGAATGAAAAATTCTATTTCTCTTAGAGATTTTTAATCATACAGATGACTCTCATCACCATCTTCTAATTAAACTTACTAATAGAGCCAGGAGGTCAAAAGAACAGAGTGGATAATCCAAGGCTGTCAATAATTTAGATATAACTTATCCTTGGCATTGGAGTCTAAATTCATTCTTTCAGTTTGAATCATGGGTTTATAATATTTTAAGCAAAATGATGAAGCTTTTCAAGGAAGACGATGCATAAGAATTGGTAATTTTCCCATCATGGCCCACCACCCAAAACTGCTTGGAAATGAACTCTCCAGAAAAGAAGTCTCATTTCTTTATTCCTTCTTTTGTTAGTTCAACAAAGATACATGGGTCTACTCTGCGCTATCATCTGTCCTACATACTGAGCCTATCTTATGACTATTAAAAGCTTTACATTCAAGTGGCCAATTATTAGCCCATGATTTGACCCACATCTATTTTCTTCTCCACTATCCTGTACAGTCTTGTTTCACTGGTTGGGTTTGAGGCTAAACATTTCCATCCATTTGTTTTCTCCTTCAGACTCTTCTTTCCAGAGATTAAGTCTGCTTGGAGCTCTCACAGTTTAAACATACTTCTTCCAGGAAGCTTTTCTTGATGCCCCAAGGCAGGGTTTGAGGCATCTATTAAGGGTTCACCTCTTGACTGGATATAACTCCTACTAGAGTTCATGCCACTTGGGGACAGGGACCAAATCATCTTTATCCTTATGGCCTCAGCAGCTAACATGCTGCCTAAAGATGGCTAAAAATTATTTGTTAAATGAAAGGATAAAAAAGTAATGAATGGACATACTATTTCTAATCTACAAGGGGCAAACATTTCTCTGAAATCCTAATTCGATCAAATAACTTCAACCAGGGAGACAAGAACAAAGAAGAGATATCTGATCCATAGCTAGAAGAACACTTATATGTCTTTAGTGTGTCTCTATGCATGACGTCAATCCAGGGCACCTGGAATGTTTAGCATTTTCTGGTTCTATGATTGCATTTGAGATACAGATTATGATATTGTTGATCTTCTTCTTAATGTTTATGCATCATGTCCCAAGAGTCTAGAAGATATCTTTTCAGTCCTTTGGAATTTCAAAGCAAATTATAGATGTGGTTTCTTGAGATGCTAGAGTATGAACTTTTTCAGAATTTTTTCCTTGAATAAAATGACTGTTTTGCTGATAGCCAATCAGAAAAAAAAATCAAATACTCAAGCGAAATCTCAATCGTGATCTGAGGGCTTCTTAATCTACTTTCCTTGGATTCCATCCTGTGCGTTCCCAGAAGAGACATCCTTTTCCATTTTGTTTTTTAAGGTTTATGCACATGGAAATAAGATAGGGGGGAAATGCATTGATATTTGACAATGACAGGATGTTTCTCTGCTCCCCGGAAGGGAATTAAAGATTTCCCAGCGTGCACTCTTTCCATCCTCCATTCTCTTAAGAAAGATCTGTCTTTTTCACCCTTGTACCTAATCTTAAGATTCAGAGTCAGACAAATGTAATAAGAAAGACAAGGATGAACAGGATGAAGGAAAGGAAGAGGGATGGTGGCAAGCTAAGTCAGTTGCTGGACTCTCCATTATTATGGAGAATCCAAGTGAAGGGCTGTTCGAAGGGGAGTGTAAATAATCAACTAGAAAGCCTGAGCTGTGTGAGAAGAGTGGTGTATGGTAAAGAGGTAGAGAAAGCTGGCAAGGCTTGGTGCCAGGAAGATTTTCCAAGGGTCCAAGGGAGAGACTGTATCTATGAGAAGGATGATAGAGGAAATTTTAAAGGGAATTGGAGGAGTACCTGCTGTGGCTCAGTGAAAAAGAACCATGAGGATACAGATTCACTCCCTGGACTCCCTCTGTGGGTTAAGGATCTGGTGTTGCTATGAGCTGCATGTAGGTTGCAGACTTGGTTCAGAACTGGAGTTGCTGTGGCTGTGGTGTAGGCCAGCAGCTGCAGCTTGTATTCAGCCCTTAGACTGGGAACTTCCATATTCCAAGGACTCAACCCTAAAAACAAAACAAAACAAGAAATTGGAACTGGAAACTGTGGGATACTCTAGGGTTAAAATCAATAGCCTTTTTCTGAAGAGAATGTCCTCATCTTTCATCACACTTTCAAAGGGTCTAATGATCCAAAAATACTAAGAAATATTGCTATTTACTGAGTCATGTTAAATGTTCCGACCTCAAAGACCTATTTGGAGGTGTAGCCAGTTCACAGAAACATGGCAGCACAAATGGAGAAATCCTCAGCACACAAAATAAAAGGACCAAGTTGTAAAGAACAGCTATTGAAAATGGAAAACTTTCTTGGGTAATACATGATGTAACTGAATTGCACTGCTCACTGAGTTGTATCAGTCTCTCTTTGACCTTCCTAATAGTGAAACAGTGGGATAAACTGGAAAATCAGATTATTGATTAACTACATGATAGGCCTAAAGGAGTATCTGTATAAATGAGGCCACATTTATATTTATAGCCAGGAGTTCTCCTGTGGCGCAGTGGGTTAAGGATCTGGCATTTTTACTGCAATGGCTTGGGTCACTGCTTTGGCATGGGTTCTATCCCTGGCCTGGGAACTTGTACATCCTGAGGAAAAAAAACAAATTATATCCACATGATGGTGGTTTCCAAAACTGTATTACTAGTAAACTCTCCAATTCTTTCTGGCAGTTTTTCCTTACAAAATTTCCAAAACCCCCAGGGCTTGAAACCTGTATCTTAAAAAATGATTCTTTGTGTCTTCTCACTTGTCCTTTCTGCACTTGCTGCACGTGGGAGCTGAGCTGTCCTGGAGACTAAGCTGCAACACTTTGGATCTTTAACACCCTGATTAAGGCCAGGGATGGAACTTGAATCCTCACAGAGACAATGTCAGGTCCTTAACCCACTGAGCCACAAAGGGAACTCCATTTCTACCTTTTTTTATTGAGGAGTTCCAAAGGCAATTCCACCTGACGTGGTGTTTTTTCATGGCACTGCTCTTCAGATTTCTCTCTCTCTCTCTCTCTCTCTCTTTCTCTCTCTTTCTCTCTCTCTCTCTCTCACACACACACACACACCATTTTCCAAAAGTGCAACTGGGTGATGGGATTATGATGAGTTCTTTTAAGCCACATGGTGGTCTCACAACTGTACTCCTCTACCTTCCTCATACTGCGAGGGTGATGGGAGAGGTATTTTTAACTTATTTGTTTCCTCTCCCTTCCAGATTAAGGTGTGCCCCTCTCAGGAGCCCATTTTTCTTTTTCTTTAATTCTATCCAGGCAGCTGCTCCATCAAACATTTATTTCTGTGCACATGCATATCTCCATGCAGTCAGAGCCGTGGTCTTTCTCCTTGGGGGAACTCTAGGTCTTCTATGTAAATCAGTGGTCGAAAATCAACCCTCAGCAGCATTAGCTAAGGATCTGAGCTAAGATGCAAATAGATGTTAGAGGGGAGGTGATCTCATTTCACTGGCCAACAGTTCTGGAACCTCAGTCCCCTGATTAAACAGTTTTACTGAAAAACTTCCAAATATGATAGCATTTGTTCTTTTGCATTCATAAAAAATATCACACTTGTTTGATTTTTAGATTTTCAGTCTGTTTGACTAATGACTTTTATATTTTAATCATTTATCTGTACATCTGTGGAATGTTCATTTCTCATAACTTTTGTCTAAATTAAGTGAAAATACAAAATTAAAAAAATTATTTTCTAATATTTGCAATCAAGGTTCAGGTCATTTTTCTCTTTAAATAAATCATTATTTCTGTTTTTAGAATTATCTTTAAAAAGGCAAAAATCTATGTTGCCTTTAATAAAGGGGTCAAAGAAAAAAAAGAATTTGCAAAACTTACAAAGTGACCTAATACTTGATATTTTAATAAACTAATACTAGCAACCTCTATTTCAGAAAAGCTATATATATATATATGTATATATATTTGCCCTTTGTCTTTTTAGGGCCACACCCATGGCACATGGAGGTTCCCAGGTTAGGGATCTAATTAGGGCTGCAGCTTCCAGCCTACACCACAGCCACCACAGCAATGCAGAATCTGAGCCACATCTGCAAACTACAGCACAGCCTACCACAACACCGTATCCTTAACCCACTGAGTGAGGTCAGGGATCGAACCTGTGTCTTCATAGATACTAGTCAGGTTTGTTAAACACTGAGGAATGAGGGGGACACCAGAAAAGCTATTTTAAGAGCATTCAGGTCTTACTCATTTCAGTGGACACTTGTGTGTTGCCTTGAGTGGGGATTCACTTGTGCATTAAAAATACCAGAGATAAGAGCAGTGGCAATCCAGGAACTCAGAGGCACTGATGTTCAAAATCATCACCTAAAAGACGCTGGAAATCTTTCAGAGCTCCAGCTCCAAAAGCTTCACCTCTGAGTTTCAGCTTTGCAGCAGACAGAGGAGTCCTGTTAACTTTGCCCATTGATTATTTTGTGAAACAGGGAAATGTGTAGGTTATTAAGGAAGAATTTTCTGAGAATAATGCTGGGAATCAGCTGTCTTCTGTGGTAGTTTTAGGGAATGGACCCCTGTGGAGGATTACAGAGATGGACGGGACCGCCCCATACCTTTGCTCAACCAATACAAAGAAAAAAGTGTGAGAAAAACCCTGGTTGGGTTAGTCATCTGCCTATGTTTTTTATCTGACCCAGAACCAAGAGGCATAGTTTCAGGGAGAAGGATGCGGGGAGAAGGATGGGTTCTGGAACCTGCAGGGTTCTTGCACCTCCATGGCTATGTCTGACTGTGAGACTGGGCTCCCAGGGACGGATATGGAGGGTGAGGGATCCTCTCACAATTCAGGGAGTAGTGATGAGCAGGTGCGTATCTTCCAATCTCCTTTCTCTTTCACCCTTTAAGTGTCTTCTTATGAAGTTTTTTTTTCCTTTCTTATGGCTACACCTGCAGCATACAGCAGTTCCCAGGCTAGGGATGGAATCAGAGCTGCCGCTGAGGTCTACGCCACAGCCACAGCAACACTGGATCCAAGCTGCATCTGTGACCTACTCCACAGCCTCCAGCAATGCCAGATCCTTAAGCCATGGAGACACTAAATGAGGCCAGGGATCGAACCTGACTCCTCATGGAGACTATGTCAAGTCCCTAACCCACTGAGCCACAGTGGGAATTCCCACTTTAGGGTTTTTTTTTTTTTATTGTTGTTTTGTTGCTATTGTTGACTAATCAGATATTTGAAAAATCAATAGGATAAAAATAATTGATACAGTGTGTTACGCTTCCAGGGACATTAGCATTTTAAAAGAGGGTAGCCAAAGAGAGGGGAAAAAAAAAAACTAATGCAAAGCAATACATTGACTATGGTTTTTCATTCTTCTGTAAGAGAGGTATTTTTAGTCTGCATGATTTTCTAATATCTCACCTATCAAAATGATGCCTCGTACTTGCCTTAAAGGGACAGTAATCATAATGTACAGATCTAAACAAAAACAAATGTTCTCTAACAGTATCATTAAGCTCTGTTTAAAAACATGGTGGATTTCTTTCCTGGAGCTGCCATTTACTATGAATAAGGCACTTAGTCACCCTGAGCCCCAGCTTCCTGATGATCAAATGAGATTCATTCTAACTCCACAGAGTTGTTCCAAGGGTCAAATGAAATACTGGTTTACAAAGTTTAACGCTGCTGAGCAGGGCTTGATTGTGAGGAATATGGGCATTTAGCAACAGAAAGGTTGCTATAGGGATGGAGCCTTGGAAATTAACATTCTAGGAGCAGCAGGATTACTGTAGTCAACACTGGGTTTATAATGTACAATTCACAAACTGCCACAATGTGGATTAATTATAGAATTCAGTGGTGTGTTCTTATTTGGGGGAGCCGAGTTATGGATGTCTACAGAGTCAGTATGACTATGATAATTTCCCAAGACAGTCTTCACTGGATCATGTTACGAATGGTGTTTAGGAAGCAGCAGGATTAACTCTGGGTTCATTTCAGTCTCCACTTCTCTAGATCTGTAAAGATTTCAGTCACACCGGGGACCTTGAGACTGTTCACGTATACAGAGAGGATGAGGTAGAATATGATAAGGTATCTACTGAGCCACCACTGATAGACCCTTAGAGGATCACTGCAAGGCACCTAGAGAAGGGAGTCCTCTGCTTTCCACATTTAAACTGGTGCTGACTTTGTGTGCACACATGAAAGATAGTCCTTATTCCCCTAGCTTCAGGGGGATGTTTTGCAGGACTCAGTCCTCAGTTCTTTTCCCCTTTTAGACCTTGGATGATTTTTGTTCAAATAGTCCTTTGAGATGCAAGTCATTCTTCATCCAACTTATTCCAAATTTTTCTCAGTAGAAACTTTCCTTTTCCATCTCCCAGGCATCATTTTCGCCGTGAACATAGATTCCAGTGTGTAACAATCATAGTTCTTGTGGCAAGCAGCAGAAACAAATTCTGGCTAACAGATTTATTGGAAGGATATCAGCTGGAAGCCTGTAGAGACATGATGGGCAGAAACCAAAGGGGGCAGATCCAGGCAGATCTCTGCCTCATAGCTGATCTACTGAAGGATACCACTGATGGCTCCATGGCCATTGGAGAATGGACAACCTTGCAACCACTCCGAATAATCTCCACCTGATCCCATTCATTTCTGTCATTCCTTAGAGATCTGAAGTCCTGGCAGTCACATGCCATATTTGAGCAATACCTATGCTGCCTGCACAGATTGCCCTCAAATTCAAGGATCAGCACCTAAGGGGTAGTCTTCTTGTAGGGGATTGGTTTCCTTTAGGACATCTTTGGTCTCAGCCTCTCAGAGCTTGCTTCTCCTCTCACCCCGCCATCCTCCTCAACCCTAATTCCTTCTCTTTTTCTTTTACCCTCTGGCCTTTGACTCCTCTCACAGCTCTCCTCCAAAAGCCTTGGTCACTTTGAGTCTTTCTATTCTCCCAGGCACCGAAAGCCCAGGTGCCTTTACTGCTGTTGTAAAGGCAGAGAATCATCTTCTCCTATCCCCCAGAGATCACCCTTCATGAGAGGTTTGCAGTTATTTTCTTTATACCGGATGTTTTCACATCTGTCATTCAATTCTTGTCCTTACCTCTCATTGCACTGTTACCACCAAATACCTTAGAAAAAGCTTCCTTTCGAATATTTTACTATGTAGAGAAGTGATTTTATGCTACAGATGGAAGGAGAATGCTAGTGCAGTGTTTCTCATGCTTCTCACCCTTTCCTCTCCATTTTCACTCTGGAAATGCCCAGATTCATGACAGGCAAATGGGACAAAGTACATACATTGTTGCAGTAGTTCTTGAGTTTTGAATGATTAAAAAATTGTTAGTGAATGAGCCTTAATTTTAAAGAACAGAGGATTTGGAAAGAGACAGGCCTGCTTTTAACTGCTGGCATCACCACTTCCAAGCCTTGTCCTTTAACAAGGCTTTAATCCCTCATAATTTTAGTTTCCAATTCTGTGGGATTATTTGAAGATTTAATGAGAAAATTAATTAAAACACCTAGAACAAAGCCTAACACATGCAGACATTCCATAAAAAGTTCTTACTAGTAGTTCTAAAGATGAGGTATTTTTTTTCTATCTTTTTGCCTTTTCTAGGGCCACGCCCATGGCATATGGAGATTCCCAGGCTAGGGGTCCAGTCAGAGCTACAGCTGCAGGCCTATACCACAGCCACAGCAACGCGGGATCTGAGATGCATCTGTGACTTACACCACAGCTCAAATCCTTAACCCACTGAGGGAAGAAGCCAGGGATTGAACCCACAACCTCATGGTTCCTAGTCAGATTTGTTAACCACTGAGCCACAACATGGGAACTCCCTAAAGATGAGGTATTTTCTAGACACTTCCCATGAGTTCCCAAGTCCTTATATCAAGGAAGTTTCCACAGACACCTTGTGTTCCTGCAGAATCTAATTTCTATGGAAATTGGTAAGTTTTCTATAGATATCCGTTATTAAATTCTCTCTCACACTGGATAGTTGTTTCTCAAAATAAAATTAGAGTTCCTTTGATTAAAATGATGAAAACAAAGCAACAATTCCACATTGAGTTAAAGATGTGTGGCTGGTCATATAAGGGTTACTCAATGAGCCCTATAGACTTTGCACTTCAAATATAGTCCTCAGGCAAATTCCAAATTATTTTACATTTATATTACATTATGGTATTTGTAGTTTACAAGATATTTTACCTTACATTAATTACTTTACATTAAGCTTGGCTTGTAACGAATTGTCAAAATCGTATCACTTTAGTGAGTCCCATAGGAGAATCCTCACTGAGTATAGAACATGTGTATGATAACTTCAAACACTCTATCTTACAGCTGCATAGGACAACAAGTCTGTCATTTTAGGCTTCATTTAAATTCTAGACTCACAATTTTATTGTTTATCCCTAAACTCATTTGGATATTTGTAAATAAAACTAAATATTTCAAAACATCATGACAAGGAGTAAGATATTCTGATGCGATTTTGTCTTTACCGACAAGGTGACTGAGGAATTCTGCAATGAGAAAATTATAGTCCCATCAAATCAAGGTAAATACATTCTGAGGCTCACCTCCAATCTCAGCTGAGACTTTTGCCCACCAAATTTGACTTTTCCATTAGTTTCATCTATATTACTTTACATTCCCGTGAGTTGCCAATGTACTGACACAACTTGCTCTTGAAGACAAAATTCTTCTTTCCTGAACACCTTGAGGAATGAATGATACTAAAGATGAACTGGGGACAAATGGAGTGATTGATGAAGAATGACTTGAAAAGTGCACCAGGGAGTTCCCGTCGTGGCTCAATGGTTAACGAATCCGACTAGGAACCATGAGGTTGCGGGTTCAATCCCTGGCCTTGCTCAGTGGGTTAAGGATCCGGCGTTGCCGTGAGCTGGGATGTAGGTCGCAGACGAGGCTCAGATCCTGCGTTGCTGTGGCTGTGGCGAAGGCCGGCGGCTACAGCTCCTGTTAGACCCCTAGCCTGGGAACCTCCATATGCTGCGGGTGCGGCCCTAGATAAGGCAAAAAGACAAAAAATAAAATAATATAAAATAAAAATAAAATATCATACACAAAGGTGACAACAAGATTTGCCAGGTTCCCACGGAACCCTGATCCTAAGAGAAAAGACTGACTGCCAGAGCCACTTCTTATTGTGGCGCCACTGCCCCCATTTTACCTTCTGAGGGTTTTATTAAGATGCTAGAGCTATTTTTGCTTCCGACAGAGTAGAAGCTGATCTACAAGCTCCTTAAAGTTCCTTATATCCTTCTTAGAACCATACTTGTGGGTTTAGGGCTGAGGTCTGGGGTAGGGGGCTATATAGGACCAGATGATGTTTACTGAGAAAAACTTTCAGGGAATTTTGATAAGAGGCAGGGACTGACACGGAACTCTGGGGACTCACTGGCATCTTGGTCACAAGTAGAAAAGAAATTTGAAAAGCAGTACTTTCATTTGATCTGTCTTATTCTTTTGATGCCTGTTTCCAGTTTCTTTTAAACACCTGTACCTCTGTTTTCTGATCCACGTGATCACTCCATTTGGTTAAACTCAGCGGTTACTGGAGAGTCTGCTTAACTCTCTTCATCTCCCCAAACAAATTTCCTGCGTCCAAATTCTAAAATGAAAAGTTGTCCAAAGTGATGTTAATCCTCCATTGACATTTTGCTATGACAGATCATGATACCAAATGGGCAGAGTGACATTTAAATTAAATGATGGAAGTGTATCATGCAATTACCCCTTTTGTGGTTCTGTCCATTACGGAGGCAGAATAACCATAGCTAATGGACTGATCATTTTAGACAGAGAAAGCTGGTTTTACCTGGAAAAAGAGGGATGAAATTAGATCTGACACATCATTAAACTGTTTAATAAACACCAGGTTATGGGTGGCAAGAGGGCCCAATGGAAAGACCATAAGTGAGAAAGTCAGGATATTTGAGTTCCAAATCTTATTCTTTATCAAGCCACAGCAAGTTTAGCCTGTTTAGAATTCAGTGTTCTTATCTGTAAAATTAGACATATGAATAGAGTTTCAGGAATTCATTCATGTATTAATATTCTATGGTTCTATATTATAATGGTGTGGCTTATATGATCTTGATCTAAAATTTCCAGGGGCACGGGAAATAAATGAACTATGCCCAAGATGAAGATTAGTATTCATAAAAGCAGAAATACCTTAAGACAAGCTCCAGTAGCTGCTTACCACCCCACCCCTGGAATGAGAACAGCTTTCTCTTCCCTGCATCAGGGCTACTGAGCCTCCAGTGCTAGAGTAGAGATAATTAGGAGATGTGTTTGCAAGAGAGCTGGGAAACGGCCAGAATGTGTGTGTTCCAAAGGAAAACAGAAAACTCATGCAAATTAACAAGACTGTTGACTTTGAAAATAGCATATTATTAATTCAGAGAATATGTACTTAGCTTATAATAACTTAATAGTTTCAGAAAAGGGAAGGATGGTGCTAAAATATGTCATTATTTCTGAAGGTATGTTTTCAGAAATGCACACAAAAAGACGAGTTGAAACCACTCGACCTGTTCGTTTCAGCCCAGAGGGCAATGTGAATAAATTCTGAATTCAACAGGTTCTTACATGTCGCCTGAAAAACATTTGTTGTTTGGGTAGGTTTGAAATAACTTCCTAAAGGCCACAGTTTGAACAGTTTAAAAATTTTTTTTCTTTCTGCTTAAAGTCAATTGTTAAAATTATCTTTAGTCCTTTCTCCTGTCCTTTGGTTTTAGATCACCCTTCAAATGGTTCTTGGCTCAATAAAAAAACATTAAATGTTTGGCTTACTCTCAAACACATGAGCCCCAGGTTGGAAATAACTCCCTTGTTTAGAAAAGTAGATGCTCTAAATGATCTCTTTTCACTGAGAGAACAGAATGTAAAGAATGACTCTCTTTTCACTAGTAAGTTGTATAGAAATAAAACCCCCAATTCAGCACTTTTTGGAATATGATTTTCAAAGAATGACATATATCATTTTAAGGGCAGAAAAAATTTTAACCTTTAGAACACATAAAACAACATGAGCAATAAGCATGTAATTTCAGAAGGGAACACATTGCTTTCTGGCAGCCCTGCTAATGACTGGCTACTGCAGATTGTGCAATTCTTCCAATAATACTATTTCTGTATATGCTGGGCCTGCTATAGGTAAAGGCTCTCATCTGTGAGCTCTAGACATGTTCTACTAATTTTTCACTATTATCCATATTTTTAGGGGGCTAGGTAAAAAATATTTTTCGAGAGATATATTGATGTTTTACATGGCATCAAGCAACCTTTACAACTTATAAACATATTTGGAGTGGTTCAAGTAGAAATGGGCAATTTCTTAGAAAAGGCAAGTGGAGGAAGGCAATTTCTTAAGTCATTCACTTGAGAGGAGGGCTTAGAATGTGGCAGAGGAGGGAGATTGTGGAAGCTGTAGGTTAACATAATTTTGGAGCTTTTAAGCAGAATCCTCAGAGAATATATAGGTAGAATTCACATTTGGTGAATTATTTTTCAAAATTTGAGGATACAGAGCAAGGATACAATTTGCTGACTCTTCACATTATAGTAAAAAATAAACAAAATGCACACAAAAGAAACAACCCTTCTGGTTTGACCTACAGTAGAAGCAAATCTAATATATTACAATGTTCTTTATAGACTACAAGTTAGTAAGTAACATATTATTAAATAGCAGTTATAACAGGCTGAGGAGTGTTTACATTCTTTACATATATTAAGACATTTAAAACATCAGTAAGATAAATATTACCAAATTTAGCAACGAAGAAATCAAGCCCGGAAATGGGATGACTTGCCTAAGTTCACATAGCTGGAAGCCATATGTTTGGATCTGAGCTCAGGCAGTTTGGCTACAGGGTCTCAACACTTATCACAGCCTCTCTTCAGTCATAGAACCTAAAGATCACATTAAAAGTCAAGCAGTCCAGCCCTCTAATTTTATAGATAAGGAAACTGAGGCTCAGAGAGATGAAAGAATGTCCTCATACCACACTGAGTTGCAACAGAGCCAGAAATGAAACCCTGATTTCATTAGTCCCACTTGAGAACTCTTGACTCTGCTTTTTTTCGTTAGAAAAGCAAAGCACTTAATAATGCCTTTAAACATTCATAATTAGATCATTCTGTCTCTTCTTTGGTCTAAACACAGTTAGTCAGTTGAAGAAAAACTAACTAGAGTTGTCATTGCCCACTTAGTGGGAGATGAGGTGTATGCCATTAGCCAAATGACCCAGAAGCAGCTGGAAGCTCAAGCAGGAGAGAGCTTATAATACATTTCAAGCAAAGCACTCCTTTCCTCAAAATTCATTTTCCCTGCAGACCACTTTTCCTATAAGAAGTGTACGTTTGAGTATTTGTTTTAGTGAAACATCCTACCTCTCTCTGTCTCTGTGTTTCTTTGGGAAAATGAAAAAAAAGGACCATATTATTAAGCTCTGGTTGTGATGTTTTAACCTTTTTTTCTTGGTTGATAACACATCCATCAAGTGGGGGCAAAGGTACAAAGAGGAATAAAAACATCTGTGCTTCTGTGAAGGACTTGAAACTGTAGAATGCTGAAACTCTTGGCTAGAATCAAAGTACTCTCACAGCACCCATTCACCCTTCAGGATTGTTCGCTGTGATAAGAGAGGAAACTCACGAGGTTTTTAAGGAAACCTAAAGCTTCATGAGTAATTTTCCATCACCACCACTATTAGAGCGTGTGCACTCTAGGGCACAGAACAGACGGACTATGATATGGTATTATGTGCATCCCGCTTCCGTAGATGCAAACTCACCCATTTTCTTTCCTTTCAAGTGAACATATTGAGACGCAAATGACCGAGAACCATGTTATTATAGAGATTATCTTGAAAATATTCTGCTTTATTATTTTAAAAAGTAAATATCAGCACATTTTAGTACTCTTGAGATAAAATTCCCGTTTTAATGCATCCCTCAGCTCACTGGGCATCCCATTTGTGTCCCCAAAACTAAAGTTTCATTAGATGAACAAAAAATGTACAGGGCAGAGTCAAGCACATACTTATTCATTTATCCAACCCCATATATAGTGTCCTTGCTGTGTGTTAGGTTCGAAGCTGGGGATTGTGAGATAACTAAGGGAACAAGAAAAGATCCTAAACTCAAAGGTCACATTCGAGCGAGGGAGGTGGAGAAGTCTGCAGATACTTACGGTGTGAAGAATGGGGGTGATAGGTGGAAAGTTTACAGGATCACTCTGGACACTTGTCTTATCTAGGGCTTGGGTAATGCCTGCAAAGCCGCCTTGATTTTTTTGGAGGAGGCAACACCTGAAAGCCTTAAAGAATGAGTAATAAGTGACCAGGTGTAGTGAATACTCCCTTGTACATGCCCTGCAAGTCTGGGGAGCTATTTTAATGCTGAAGATGTTGAAGGAATTGCCTTCCTCAGGAGAAAAGTGCCTGGGGCAAGGTCATGCCCTCTTATGGGGACACTGACATCCAAAGACTTGTTAATGGGGCATAAATAAAAGCCCAGCCCTTTTGCCCCAAGGTAGGAAAGTGCTAAAGTTCTGTTCTAGCTCCAGAGCTCCCCCTGGGCTCCTCTGAGGATTTTCTTGTACAATTCTATTCCTCTCTGCCCTAATCCTGTCTTAACTTCCCTGCAGAGGATACTTCCCAATGAAGTTCCTCCTCACAAGTCAGAATCTCTTTTCAGGCAAGATGGCTGAAGATAATGTAGAAGCCAGCACAAGAAAGCCATTTCAAGCAAAAGAACAGACTAAGGAAAAGAAGAGTGTCATGACTTTGTTAAATTAACATTTGCTAAGTAGAGGCTGAGACCACAGGGGACTGAAATAGAGGTTTTCACCCACAGGTCCATGACATGCCACATGGGAAGGTCAAGACAGGATACAAGCCAAGACAGTAGCAGCAGGACTGGGGCACATGCATTTATTAGGGTCCATGGATGGAGTGCTTTGGGGCTCCCAGGCTAAGATCTGACTGGTCAATTCAAACCATAAAGGACTAGGGTTTTAGTAAACTCTGAGCACAGGGCAAGGATCCGGGAAACAGGTGAGAGCATTTAACACAAGTGGCGTCTTATCAGGAATTTATACATAGTTGTGATTCTGTGGGCTGTTATTTAGAGTGCTTGTGGGGGAGGCTAATGCCAGTTTAAGCCCGCCCTTCATAGGCCACTTGACCAAACAATTGGACGCCAGGCAGCAAATTCTGTTGAGCAGCTCAGGTAACCACTCAGAGAGACAAGAAAGAGTATGGTACCTGTAAATGCCTCAAAGATCTCCTGTGTTCTGGAGCTTAAAAAGAGATGAAGCTGGATGATGAGGTGGATTTTCAGAGAAAATATTTTAAAGGACGGCTGAGGTACCACTTCTAAGTAAATGCTGGGTGCAGTTTCACTGTTTTATGGAAAGACACCAGTCCTCATTTTATAGACTTTTATTTATATTGATGGGATGGGATATGGCTGAAGTGGCCTCCACCAAATTAGGTTTGTAAGCAAACTGTCTCTACCGCAGGTTTTACAAACTGGACACTGTTATAGTCCGCAAAGCCTCTTCTTGGTTCTCACCATTGTAATGTTTTTTGAGAGTCTGATTTAAGTAGCTAATACCATACATATGCAAATCATGTTTGATATTTGGTATATCTGAGGGGAAATGCATACTTAAAGTACTAATTTTGGCGTAAGTGTGGTCACTGGCAGATAATGTTGCTGAGTTTTTAGGTGCCTGGAGTTTTCCTGGAATCCTGCTAACTGGCTTACTTTTGCTGCCTGTTTTCTGTATCATTTTTGATGTTCTGCGCAAAAGACATGGGCTATTTCTAGTAGGAATGAAGTGACATAACTATTTTACAAAAATACTATGTAAATCCCATATTTTGTCATCTATATCATCAATTACATTGTCATCAAACACACCCACTTTGTGAGAGGAAGAATTCACAGGAGTAAAAATGGAGCTGGTCCTCTGAGCACAGAAAATCCAGAAATACAGTTAAGTCAAGGCTTCACAAACACACTGTTGCCTGGTTAAATAAATGGCGTTCTACCTCTGGCCCTTGCTCTTAAATATCAAGGTTCCTCAGAAATACCGAAGGAATGATAACACTGTCCAGTTTCAACTACTTTCAGATTTCTTATTTCTAACCCGCAAATGCCTTTTGGATAATGTCCGTGACCACTGACTGGATACTTCTATCTATGAGTTTACATGAATATACAGGATTCATGATATCTCAGTGGAGAGTCAGACATTTAACTTTTATCAGTCTCAGTTTCCTCAGTGGCAAAAGCAGAAAATAACCCTTGATGTGTGTGATAATGTATGTGAAACTTATAGAACAAAGTTCAAAGTTCATGTGCCCAACACACAGGCCAAACCAACCAAAATGTTGGAATATGATGCAGAGAAGGGTTTATTGCAGGGCTAAGTGAGGAGGATGTCTGGCTTTGCTAACTCCATGTTGGTTTTGGGGGAGACATTTTTCCGGGTAAAATTTGGGGTGAGGGTGTCAGGGAGCATGACTTTCTTCTGATAGGTTGGTGGTGAGGTAACAGGAACCTGGTCCTGAGCCTGTAGATACCATTCTCCACCTGAGTTCCTGCAGAGCTCAAAGATAGGGGTGCCTGTATTCCTTGAGAAGGAACCTGGACCCTGCCCTGAAGCAGCACTATTGTTTCTTGACTGCTCTTCTCTTATCTCTGCATTCCTTCCCTTCCTTGATTAGTAACTGTTTGAACCTGCCCTTTGGAACTCAGAAAAAGTCAAGGAGACTAAAGGAAGCCTATTTCCTACAAAGGAGAATTGAGGTCACAGAAAGGATTTGTACCCAGGAGTTCCACAGGGTCCTGCTCAGTTTCAAAACTGCTTGGACAGAATATGAGGTGATGCACTAATGTCAGTGGTTTTGTTCTGTGTTCAGGTAAGTTGTCCCTGGTGTCCTCAAATTACCTATGGCACAGTGCTCCTTGGGCCTGCTCTAGCAAAACTGAAGATGTGCTGAGAGGGGAAAGAGGTTTCTGTTTGTTTCTTAGCAAAGCCATGAATGCATTACTATAGCTTTTTTTTTTTTTTAATTGAACTTGATGTTGAATGGGGGGCTAAATATTCCCCTATGTTTTTGCCTGTTACCAGGCTGTGTTAATTTGTTGAGACTTATATGTCCTGCTGTGTAATGTAAGAAAAACTCCTTGGACATTAGTGCAAAGACAAGAAAATGGAGGCTCTTGTATTTTTAGAAAACAAATGTCACTTGAATTCAAGGCAGTGTTATAGGTATAAGAAGAGAAGTCTTCAGATGAAAACATTCACTCAGAAAGACAGTGTCCTATTTCTGTTTAAAGCACCTCAGGTGACTTACCTGTCAAAACAATAAAGTTATTTATTGCCTTCTAAGGGCACATATTTAAGTAAATCCAAATTGTTCTTTCGGGTACTCATATTACAGCTGTAGTTTTGTCGGTGATATTAAACTGACCCCGAGGCTTTATTTTCACAGTGGAATACTTATTTGAGCTTTTAAAAGATGTGTTTTTATTCTTGACTGAAGAACATTCTGGAAGGTGTTAACAATTTTTATTTCCGAAGTGTCATACAGCCATTATTCTACACTCACACTTTCTATACAGACAGGCTTGATATTCTTGTCAGCAGCAGCAAATTTATAGCCAAAGGATCTCAAGGGGTTCAATAATTTTTTAAAGGCCAGGAAATATAGTTTCAGGGTTCCCTGTAAGTCCTACATTTAGCTCAATGGTGGATTTTGCCTTTCTGCATGAAGAAACACCTGCCTGTTGGCTTCAGAGACATTTCAGGGCTTCACATCTTTGACCAGCCTCATGACCTACTTTCAAATAAGCACATTGCCATCACTAGTTGGCGGAGGCTCCTTATTCAATAGTTGATCCTCCATTTACTTTGAAACCATTTGAAATTTAGCATTTTTAGATATTAGGTGAGAAATTTTGTGTAATTAATACATTTAGGGAGTTCCTGTTGTGGCTCAGCGGTTAACGAACCCAGCTAGCATCCATGAGAATGCGAGTTCAATTCCTGGCCTTGCTTGCTGGGTTAAGGATCTGGCGTTGCTGTGAGATGTGGTGTAGGTCACAGACGCAGCTCGGATCCCACGTTCCTGTGTTTGTGGTGTAGGCTGGCAGCTACAGCTCCGACTGGACCCCCTAGCCTGGGAACTTCCATATGCTGTGGGTGCAACCCTCAAAGACAAAAAAAGGAAAAAAAAATGCATTTAAAAATCATTTAGAGATGACTTTAGGCATAGTTGTAAGAAAAGACAATTTTTGAAATGGAAATTATCACCAATCTCAAAAGCAGTTATAAACACTTAAAATAGGTCCTAGGAAGATAAAAGGGTATGTGATAGCCTGTATTCTAAAGAGTCCCATGAACAGACACTGTGCTTTGGGTTTTGCTAGGTTGGTCAGGAAATGAGGCAAATGATGGAAAATCACTCCTCACTTTACTGAACACCTACTCTGTTCTGGGCTCTTTACAAAGTGCTTTATATAAACTGACTATATCATTTGTTCTTCACAAGTCCTTAATATTTGGATTACTTTTAAGATAAAATCAGTCAGACTTAGAGAGGTTACAAGACAGTGAGGTTAGGCTTTGTGCTTGGAGGCACTCTGATCAGAATCCTAGCTCTGCGCTCCTAACCCTTAGACAGTGCTGCCCCTAGACTCAGCAGGTTGAAAGGGAAAGGAAGAAAAAGAAGGCTAATTCCTCTCCAGGGCGGGGCAGTAAAAGGTGATTATTCTAAATCTATCTAATGCAAGCCTGTTTTATTGCTGCTTTCTCAAGAAAATGTTGGGTACTAGAGAAAGGATTAGAATTAAACTAGATTAAAAATCTGTCCCACGGCTGATAATTAGGAGGATTTAATTTGTGAACATGGCTGGGTATGACCAGATGTGGGCAGTGTCTTTAAATCCAGTCCCTGGTTCACATGTACATGTCAACTACATGTTCTGTGGTTCCCTGGACACACAGTGAGAGAGGACTAGGGTCAGGAGCTGTTGATCGGCAGCTTAGGTGGGGCCTCATAGCTCCAGACACTTGAAACAATGACTTGGCACTTCCTCTAGATTCCATCCATGGAGCAATCTTTTTAGATGTGTTTCTTTCTTTCCAGATGTTTCTCTCTTGGTACCTAAACCTGCCACAGAATTCAGCTTTGGCCTATGCCGCCTTGACTGTTTTCAGTTCTTGGCTGCTAGGGTGACGTCTGTCCTCATCAGTTCTCCCTCTGTGGCCATGATTGGCTCTGCCTCCACTCTGCACACTCCCTGGCTGACCATATGGCCATCACCCCTTTCCAATCTAAAGGCTTCTGGAGTGCCTTTTTGTTTTTGTTTTTTCTAGCTCCTTGCTGCCCCCTTCTGGCCCAAACTATAATTAACCCTTTGGTCTGCAGACCCAGGGTTGAGAGAGTCAAACGCAGGCATTTGACAATTGTGCCAATTCCACATTCTTCCCACTTAAAGGGAAAGAAAGACACTTCTCTCTTCTACAACTCTTTCCAATTATTTTTTTAAATTATATTTCTACTATTCTTTCACTAGTATTTTTTCTGGGATTTATCAAATCGTTTACCTGGCTATCTTAGACAACTTTTATCTTAGATTCATAACAATGAGAACTCTTTTGTCCTCCCTTTTATTTTAAAGAAAATCTGTTTTCCTTGTTAAAACAGTATACCTATTCAATACTAAAAATTTGCCAAACTCTGAAAGACATAGAGAAAACAAACATCACCTGCACTTCAACTGCAAGAGGTCGCAATGATTAACATTATGATGTTGCCTGTACGTGTCATTTATATAGTTCGGTATGCGTGGTTTCATAGCCTGCTTTTCCTCTTAGTGATATGTTATTAGCTATTTGGTCCTTTTAAATACTGGCAGCCTTCTTTTGGAGGTGATTATACTCACAGTTTCATTAGGGTCTCGAATCATCAACAGATGACAAGCATCTCCAAGACAGATTTTGGGTATGTGAATAGCTGCTTCTGTATTCTCCCCGTACTGTAGAATTCTAGGCTCTTTATGCTGTGATGCTCAATAAATGTGGTTGACTGGCTGTTCCGAGTTCATGATGTGTTTTCCAAAATGTCTATAAAAATGGTAATGAAATGTTAAGTTATTCTCAACTACTAAATTTCTAGTACCAGGGACATCATAAATTGTCTTTTTGATGATGAAAACTATTTGACCATAAATTTCAACTAAGTCACAATAACCTCTGAATTTCTTTCCAGCCCCCTTGAACCCATATGTTTCCAAAGTATCAGCATCATGACTAAATTACCTTGGAACTAATTAAAACAGAAGAGAAAAATATAATGTATGTGAAGGTGGTTTTGACCAGGAACCAAATTTAGAGGAATTATTCTATTATAAAGGGCATTTAGGGGAGAATTTCACTCCCAATACCCTTTATTGTCAAGAATTCATCTGTCCATCTTGCTTCCTCTCCAGCTTTAGTGAAGTCATTTCAAATATACACTTTTCTGTGAGCAAGAAAGCAATGAATAGTCACAAAATCAAAGCAGCATTGCTCAAAATCACCAACCCTGATGCTGTACAATTTCTTGCTGATCCTTCTAGGTTATAGAAGCTGATGAGGTTAGCAGTCCCTGGTGAAATAACACCCCCCGGCCTGAAGGAGGATCTGTGGACAAGCTGGTTTTTTAGCTACTACAAGGGTCAGACTTGCTGTGAGAGGGATCTGTGCACTCCCCTTTACTCTTCATGGTTAAAACCAGGAAACAGAGTGTTATAAAATCAAGACTGTGTTGAAGTAAATGCCTAATTTACATGAACTTTTCACATTTAAGGAAGAAAATAAGAGTAGGGAACATAAACACGCTCCCCCCCCTCAAATTAATAAACTGTATGTTTTAGAACAGTTTTAGCTTCACAGGAAAAATGAGCAGAAAGTACAGAGAATCCCCAAATATCCCTGCTCTCAGCCATGCACAGCCTGCCCCCCCATCACATCCCACACAAGGGTAGTGCATTTGTTACACTGGATAAACACATGGTTATCAGCCAAAGTCCATAGTTTATATTACAGCTCACTCTAGGTGTTGTGTATTGATGCTTTTAAAAAACATCTTTCTTTCCACTTTTTGCTCTAGGGTTGACCAATGCAGAGAATCCTTAACATATTTAGAAATAATTGTTTAATCAGAAAATTTCAATGAATTATACTTGCCTCACTATTCTTAGTTCATTCTGGAAACTTAAAATGCACTATAACCTATGAATGCTCAATAGCTAGCTCTTCCTTCTCTAAATGTTAAGTGGAATTGACCTTGTCAGACAGAATATAGCAAAGAGACCTCTTAACATTATGTCTAATATTCCTGAATGCATTGCTTTTCTGGCATCTTATTTCCTGTCCTGAAATATTTTTGTCCAAGGAGATCCAGGATTATTGTTTTTTGTTTGTTTTCATCTCAGAGAGGGCTAACATGACCAAGCCCAAGAAACTGAGATTAAAATCCAAAAAAAGGGAAATATATTTCAGTTATCTACCCAACATTCTCAAACATCTTACAAACACTGGTGAAAAAAAAAGCTTTTATGTGATATTTTCCTTAGGGCAAAACATTAAAAAAGAAATGTTTGCTCTTTGTTTTTATTTTGGTACCAAAGAAAATATTCTCCAAAACAATGAAATAGCCTTACAAAATCCTCTAAAAAAGGCTGTTTGTGTTACTTCCTTTCCTTTTTCTCTCTTCCAACCTTTCTTAAGACATTTTCTGAATGTAACTAAAATTTATCTTTAGCCTTTGACTTCCATGAAAATTTTTGTTTAGTCTCTGTTCAGTCATGATAGAGAAGGATGAGGATGATAAGATTAGCGTTTTATAAAAGCTATGAGTGAAATTTAATTACAGATATTGAGTGTGTTGAGCTGTTAGGTAATCTCTCCCTTTACTTTGGTTGTATATGTGTACTTATAATTTCAGAAGTGTTCAGACAACTTTAGATGAAATCAATTAGGTACTTAAACAGTTAGATTATTCCAGTAAATACCCACCCCACCCCCAAACACAGGATTCGTTTTGATTACTCAGTGTTCTGTATTTGTGTACCTAAGTACAGTGACTCCCCCTGTTTCAACCCTTCCCCTCTTCTCCTGATACAGGTGACCTTTGAAATGTAAATGCAGACACTAAGAAATCCACAATAAGAGATACTAGAAAAACACAACCTCTCTCCTAAACATAATACTCAATAGGAGAGTTGTAGATAATTACATTTCATCTTTTGTGTGATAAACAAAACAATCTTTACTCTCTCTATAGAGAAAGACATGGTAGCCTTTAACAGACTAATAAATAGAAGTGGACTTTGTGCTTCTCCTAAGAAAAGTATTAGATAGGTTCAGGACCCTTCAGGATTATAGTAATTTGAGAAGAGCTGTTCTCGCTAACTGCTTTATTTAAGGGCATGTTTGAACTAGTACTCCAAGCTCTTCATCCTGTCAATAGCCAATTAGATGTGCTACAAAATACCTCTCCTCTGCAACTAATGCCTTCAGAGTGTTTAAATTGGGTGAAGTCACAGTTATTATCCTGATAAGCAATGATGTCATCGACTCTGGGCTGTATTTCTCCCTATAAAACCTGGCTGTCCAGAATAATTGTGGACAACTGCATCAGATGTTGCTGCACTCTAGCTAAAGTGGAAGTTTCCTCTCCATTGAACTTGGGATCTCTACACTGGAATAAATTTTCAAAAAATCATTAATAAAGTAATTAAAAACTGCTCCTGCCATTTCCATGAGCTCTGATTACGGCAGCTACAGTAATTACTGTTAGTGATATGCAATATACCCGGGACCTATTAAGGAGATTTTTATGGGCCTCTTTTTTGCAATCTATGCACCTGAAAGGTTGTAAAGGAAAACGGGTTCTAGGGTTGGCAAACCTCAGCACTGCTATCACTTTGCTGTTTATGATGTTTATAAGAATACTTAGAAACTCTGGTCTTTTCTCACTTACACAGACTCCTCCCAGGCCATGGGTAGAGTTGCCACATTTAAGCAGTTTGCATAGTCTAATTAGGGTTCCCTTAAAATTTTCTTGGAGGGCAAACTACTGCTCAAGCAGTGGGTATAACAATTACCAAGACTCATCTTTTGCCCTCTGTGCTGGCTGCCCGTAGGGCAGTGGATCATCGTTTTCTTGGAATAACCATAGCCATTCGTGTCTGAGGCCCTTAGAGAATTGATTTCCCCACAAGGCCCTTCTAAGGAAGCAGCATCTGGCTCTGGTCTTTTGCTTCCTACTTGAATGCAGACAAGAAGCAGGATTCTCTCTCAGTGAGAACTCTCTCTAAGAGAGTCGTGTTCAGGCTCTCTGGCAGACCTGAGGCTGGCTCTAGGAACAGACTGCAGTTCTCATCTCGTGGATGTGTAGTCAGTCATTTTTTCACAGTCTCTAAGGGTAGGTGGACATTTTCTCTCTCCCTCCCCCTTCCTTCCTTCTGTTTTCTCCTTCCTTCCTTCCTTTGTCTATTGCATTTATTTATATGGAGCTCTTTTCTGGGCATGGAGCCTGACTTGGCTTGTGGTTTGTTTATAATGTACTGCCTCCCTATCTTCTGTTCAGAGGTGGGCATTTCATCCAGCAATGATTAAACGTTCTGTGGGTCCTTTCGATATGAACACAGAGAGCGCGCTGGGGTCTTAAGAAACAAGGTCAGCTCTAAGCACTGTAAAAACTGGTTTTCCACGACGTCTTATTTATCCAAAGAAAGTTGGGGTTGTGGCAGAATTAGTGGCAGGCAGAGATAGAGGGGGAACATAAGGAGGAGGAAAGAGTGAAGAGTATTTCTTCTGAGCCTCTGACTAGTCTCTTTGCTTATAGAGAAGCAAATGGAAGAGCCAGCCGGGAGACAATCTCATTCAGTTTTGAAATCTATAAACAAGTTAAAGTATTTCCATGTCGTAGACATCTTTAGCAGTGCTGGAATAGTGCTGGAATAATAAAGGGGAAATGCTGCCCTTTTGAATAGTCAAAGTTACCTAGATTCTCTCTAGAATAAAATGTTTCATATATGAGAGTAAGTGGAGTGATTAAGAACATAGACTTGGAAGCCAGATTATGTGGCTTCACATTTTGGCTTTATATTGTAACCTTTTTTTAACTTGCCTATGGCTCAGTTTCCTAGTATGTATAAAGGGGTAAAAAACAGCAATTACCTCACAAAGTTTTACATGAATTAAAAGAACACATATTTATAAAGCAATTAGAATAGGGTCTGCCATACAGCAAGCAACTTAAAAGTGTATTCTCAGTGAATAACACGTCCAGTCTCTCCAAAAAGATGGAAATTTTAACATTATTAGGAAAAGGAGAAGTGGGTGGCAGCAAAAGGAGCTTATACAGCATTATGTCAACGCAAGCCGACATTGCTTGTGATTTACTTTCCATGAAAAGAGTTTAGATATACATTTGGTGGATGGCCTATAAATTGTATTGAGTGACTGAGCACTCTGCTCAGGATTTGGTTCACATTGTTATTTTTCACGTAGATCCTATTTTACTAAACATTTAGATTTGAATGAAATTATGGTTACCGGGGTTCCCAGGATCATTCACCATGGAGTCTTGCTACAAGAAGCACTTAGATAAAGGCCTTAAATTATCATTTATTGATAAGAAGCTAAATTTGGTGAATTAATTTTTTATTTATACATTAACCTTTAATAGTCATTTAACTTCTGAAATACTCATAGACATACGGTCTTTCAATAACTTCCAGTTAAAATGTTCTAAAATCAATCTTTTCATTTCCAGAAGTAAATCTAATTTGATCACGTCATTTCCCTGATTAGACATATTTAGTGTCTCTGCATCATCCACACAAGATGCAATACAAGTGCCTTCGCTGACAATCACCGTCTTTTCTTTCTTTCTTTCTTTTTTTTTTTGGCTGCCCCAAAGCAATATGGAATTTCCAGGCCACAGCTGAGGCAATGCCGGGTTCTTAACCACTGTGCCCAATAGGGGATCAAACCTGCGTTCCAGCACTTCCAAAATGCCACCAGTCCCTTGCCACAGCAGGAATTCCTCAGTCACAACCCTTCATGATCTGACCCTAATCTCCCTAACCTTATTACCTAATCTCTCATCATTGTTCCCCTTACCCCTCACTCTAGCTCTAGAAATAAAACTTACCAGCGGTTTATATCTTTCACCTTTGCACCTGACCAAAGCTGTTCTCCATGTCTCTAATATCCTTTCTGACTCTTCACCATCCACTTTCTTTCTCCCCCCCCTTTTTTTTTGTCTTTTTAGGGCCATACCTATGGAAGTCCCCAAGCTAGGGATGGAATCAGAACCACAGCTGCTGGCCACAGCCACAGGAACAACAGATCCTTAACCCACTAAATGAGACCAGGAATCGAACCTGCATCCTCATGGACACTAGTCAGGTTTATTTGAGCCACAACAGGAACTCCTCACTGTCCACTTTCTACCTCTCCTTTTGGCCTATGTTAAACTCTGACTGAGCTCTGTCTAACCAAACTTCCAGGATTATCTAAACTCTCTTCTCCATGTTGTCACTGTAGCAAATGTAAACTAATCCTATATAGGGTCTAATGTGTGTGAGATTCTCTTCTAATTGCTTTGCATGTATTAACTCATTGGATTCTCATAATAAACTAGTAAGTTCCTCCATTTTACAGAGTAGGAAACTGAGTCATCAAATGGTTAAATTTGTTTCATACTTTTGGTTGATTACAGAGTCAGAATTAGAGAGCCCTGCAGCTTATATATTTTTCTGTTTTCCACTTAGCAGATCTTTGTAAGTATTTATATATATGGCTCTTGTTCTAGTAAGCACCCCCACAACCTAAGATCCTCAAGATCATAGATGCTTAAAGAGATTTGCAAGGTGATTGTGCATTCATTTAGCATATTTTAAAATCAGAAAGTACAGTTTTTTTAAGCTGGAGACTTCTTTTCCCTTTCCTTTTTTTAATTGAAGTATAGTTGATTTACAATATTATATTAGTTTCAAATGTGTAAATTAGTATAATTATTGAATCTGAAGAAGCTCATATGATTTCTCAAATTTCTATTGCTCTTTCGCATCTTCTGTATTTTCAGATAATAAAAACCACAGCAATGATATTCCCTAATATTTCTTTTCTGTCTTTATCTTTTTTTTTTTTTTTTTTTTGAGATGGGGAGGGTGCTGCACCTGCAGCATATGGAAGTTCCCAGGCTAGGGGTTGAATTAGAGCTGCACTGATTCACCAGGGTTGTGGTGTAGCTGCGTGCCTACACCATAGCCACAGCAACGTATGGTTCTTAACCCACCGAACAAGGTCAGGGATCAAGCCCACATCCTCATGGATACTAGTAGGGTTCGTTACCACTGAGCCACAATGGGAACTCACTATTTTCTTTTTAATATATGTGAACTTTTGCAAATAAACTAGAGACAGTCTTCCTTTGCCTCTTTTAACTTGACATCACTAACCACTTGCTGGTTTGGCCATCTTTTTATTCTGACGGCAATAGTCCCAAACACCGAGTGTGCATATGATTATAACACATTCCCTTAATCTTGAAGACATAACTGACTTGGTTTTTAAAGTTTCTAGTCAAAGGGGGAAGAATTGAAATAAGAATAAGACTGCAAATTTTGCCATAATTAGAGTATATAATACTATGTAATAATATTTTAATTACATGTTACCAAGATGTTCTGGTTTTAAAATAAAAGTTATCCATTTTCCAGTCCATGTTAATTATCGCTGTTCCCGTCTTAATTCCCACATTTCTATATCATGTTTTCCTATAGGCCTGATTGATTTTCTTCCATTTAATAGTTTACTCCATGTTCCTTTGTAGAAATATCACAAGGCCTTACCTTAGTCCCCCCCCATCTTTTTCTTTTTTTGAGGGCCTCACCTGTGGCATATGGAAATTCTCAGGCTACGGGTTGAATCAGAGCTCCACCTGTCGGCCTACAACACAGCCACAGCAACATGGGATCTGAGCCACATCTGCAATCTACACCACAGCTCACGGCAACACAGGATCCTTAACCCAATTAGTGAGGCCAGGAGTCAAACCTACATCTTTATGGATCCTACTTGGATTTGTAACTCACTGAGCCACAGCAGAACTTCCTTAACACCTCTTTCTTTAACAGTATTTCTGGAGCTCCTGTTGTGGCTCAGCAGGTTAGGAACCTGACATAGTCTCTGCAAGGATGTTGGGTTGATCCCTGGCCCTATTCAGTGGGTTAAGGATGCATCATTACTGTGGCTTATGTCGTAGGTCACAGATGCAGCTCAGATTGGGTGTTGCTACAGCTGTGGCAGAAGCCTGGAGCTGCAGCTCTGATTCAACCCCCAGCCCATGAACTTTCATATGCTGCAGGTGTGGACTTAAAAAGAAAAGCAAAAATCCATACTTCATAGCAATTTAGCCTGGATCATATAGAAAACATCATAAAAAGGCACCTGTAGTCATCTCCATATTGACAAAAAGCCTAGTTAGCTCACTTTAAATGTGGGTCAAACTGATTGGTTACTGACAGGAGATCACTTAAATTTGTCTATTTTTATGTTTGAGTTCAGGCTGTATTTTTTCACCCAGTTGTTTTGGCCCCAAGGTAACACAACATTGAGAAAACTAGATAAATTAGACATGATCAAATTTTTGTTTGTTTTAAATATTCCTAGTCTCTTTGGAACAACAACCATAAACAAATAACTCAAGAATTTACAAATAAGAGTCTAGGTTTTTAAATTAGAGTGGTGGGATTTTTCTTACTGAATTTGACAGTGCTTGTGCATGTATGGGTACAGAATGTAGTATTAGAATGACCTTGTGCCCTCATCAGTCTGGACTTTGATCTTTATCCCTTATCCCATCTTGTTTCTCTAAAAACGTTTCCCATATAATTTCCTATTGCATCAACATAGCCCCCCCCCCCCCACAATCTAAGTTCTGTTGAGTCACGGACTTAACTCTGAAGATTTCAGATTTCATACGCCTTACAGAAAGTATTTTCTCTCATAATTATTATTTCCACACCCTCAGGGATAATTTTTTAAAAGGTAATGTCTCTAATAGGCAAATGCAAATCCGTAAAACAGGACTATGAGCTTTAGAAAGACTGCTACCTTTGCTTATGATTTCTGTCAGCTGAATCAACCTACCAATTTTATTTAAATGGTAAATGGTAGGAAACAGAATAAGGTAGCCAGTGTATTATGAATACAAAGAAAGCAAATCATATTGTTTGTTTTGTCACATTTTCTGCAGTGAGTTGCTTAGCATGGCAGAATTTTTTACAAATTTTTGAGACCGTGCCTAAGTATAATAATCCCCATTTCTAGCACTCTCAGAATGAATTCCAATTGATAAGCTGAGTTTTTATCTGCACGTTGGAAATCGGGTTTATGAACACAGATAATGTCCCTCCTACTTTACTTCCTACCAAAAACTAAGCAGTGCTAATTTGCTTTTTAAATATTAACAACAAAAATTTCTAACTCCCTATGTGTTACAACCTCATTTCTCAGTACAATAGGTTTTGTTGATTGGTCTCTGGACTTTTCCCAGTGAACTGCTTACTTCTCCCTTCTCTTCCAAAGCCAGCTCAGTCTCTCTGCCTTTGAGACCCTGGCTCAAACTACAGGTCAAAGGAGAGTCTTATAAGATCTTAGATTACTGTTATCTATTCATCCATATAAAAATATCTTAAAATACATTTTACTGTAGTTATAATAACATTCATAAACTTAACATCTTATTTTTATATGCATATATTTATATTCAAATACTGTCTGATGATCTTACCTTAAGTTTTTTTTTGGGTAATCATCGTATCCTTGTAAATTCCAAAGAGTCAAAGTCAAGAATTGTTGCTGGGCCAAAGGTTGGGGAAGTAAGAGAGAGAGAAAAGAGTTTTGAACGCCCTCATTGTTGCTACTTTTATTTTTCTCAGAGTAGAATGAGGACTTATGCAGATGGTAAGTCATGAATTAACTTGCTAAGAGAAAAGGTTCTAGTGAGGTGTGCTTGCTGATGCCAAATATTCTCTCCCTTTGCTCAGTGTTTAAGGCTCTCAGGGAGAGAGGCTGTAGGACAACATGCATGTGTTAAGTTCTTTGGACATTTCTTAGCAGCTTTGCCCAAGGTGGTCCCTGCCTTACTTAGTCAAAATCTCTTTCCCTGGACGCACGGTTTGAATCAGCTTAACTCATGTGTTGAAGACTCCAAGAAGTTATGTGACCACTTAATCTTTTTACAGATCAAAATGTGTGAAGTTTTAATCTGCATAACTCTAAAGTCTAGAAGCCATTTCCTTTTTTTTATGGAAATTTCATATAAGATGGGTAGCTTTAGCTTGATATGTTAAATTATGTCAAACTGATTTTAAATGACCTCAGTGCAAATGAGAAAACCTAGAAGAGAAGAGCTATAGAAACTTCATATGGAAGTGTAAACCATCAGGGTGATTCCTCAGCAGATAATGTGGGCAAATGTTCTAACTGGTTGTGTTGTAAGAATCTTGATCCCAAGGTTTTGGTTTAGGCTCTAAGAACTGGTCGTTGACATTGATGACTGATTTAGAAATAGGGTTAATGGATTTTTGAAAAAATATTAGAAGGAAAATGGAAAATAAGAAAGCTTTTTTTTTTTTTTTGTCTTTTCTAGGGCTGTACCTGCGGCATATGGAGGTTCCCAAGCTAGGGGTCTAACAGGAGCTGTAGCCACAGGTCAACGCCACAGCCACAGCAACACGGGATCCGAGCCATGTCTGTGAACTACACCACAGATAAAAGATGAGATGCTAGAGTTCTCACTGTGGCACAGTGAGTTAAGAATCCAACTGTTGCAGCTTGGGTCACTGTGAAGCTATGGGTTTGATCCCTGGCCTGGCACAGGGGTTAAAGGATCCAGTGTTTCCACAGCTATGGTTCAGGTCACAGCTACAGGTCAGATTTAGTCCCTGGCCTGGGAATTTCCATATGCTATGGGTGCAGCCATTAAAAAAAAAGGAGAAGATGAGATGCTATTCTCAGGTCAATGTGGAGGATATGAACACAAAACTGAAAACATTGTACTATTTTCTGAGATAAGAAAAAGCTGAGCATTTATATTATTGAAAGACTAGATTGTGCTCTGGTCACCATGAGAACAGATACTGTCTCCAACGAGGCTGCCTAATGCAACATGTTCTTTTAGTAACCGAGAGGCATTTCATTCATCCAGCAGTTACGTAAACTATATTTTTAACAGCAGATCTTCCTCAACTTGAGATAGGTCCCAATAAAACAAATCTAACTAGGAACCATGAGGTCGTGGGTTCAATCCCAACCTCGCTCAGTGGCTTAAGGATCTGGTGTTGCCATGAGCTGTGGTGTACGATGCAGACACAGTTCAGATCCAGCGTTGCTGTGGCTGTGACATAGGCCAGGGGGCTGCAGCTCTGATTAGACCCCTAGCCTGGGAACTTCCATGTGCAGGGATTGCAGTCCAAAAAATCAAACAAACAAACAAACAAACAAATAAATAAATAAATAAATAAATAATGGGTCTCAGTGAACTCATCATAAGTTGAAATTGCCCTAAAGTTGGAAATGCATTTAATATACATAATCTACCAAACACCGTAGTGTAGCCCAATTTATCTTAAACATGCTCAGGACACTTACATTAGCCTACAACTAATGCTGGGCAACATCTAACGCAAAGCCTATTTTATTATAAAGCATTGAATATCTCATGCAATTTATTGTGTACTGTACTGAAAGTGAAAAGCTGAATCATTGTATGTGTACGGATTTTTTTGTATGTATATCAGTTTTTTACCCTGGTGATCATGTGGCTACCCGGGAGCTGTGTCTCACCACATCTGCCCAGCATCATGAGAGTTCTGTGGTGGAGGAAGATACTTCTCCTCTACACTTCTAGGTTCTTCTTGTGTTCTAAGAATTAAATTGACAAGAGGCCGATTAACAGAAAATTAAGTGAAAGTTTAATAACATGTATACATGGGAAAGATCCAGAAAAACTGCATAACTCACCAAAATGGCTGAAACCCTCACTCGAAATGCCATCTCTAGCTAAAGACAAAAGAAGATGTTGAGGGTAGGTCTTGGGACTTCATAGAGGAGGAGGGCAATTCACATGGAGATGGAAGAGCAAATATTTGGTCAATAAATGTTTGCTGGGCTGTGCAGAAACAGTGGGACACAGAGTGGACTCTGATCTTTAGGTGCTGCTGAGTTTCCCCACCACACCCTAGCCCATCTTCTTTGCAGAGATCTCTGGTAATGGCTCTTTTCTGGTAATAAGCCCTCTCTCAAATCTTTTAGACAGGGGGGAAAGTCATTGTTTCTTCTCGAGTCCTTTGGGCTTTGGTTGTTTCAGCTCAAAATAATCCACCTGCCAAAGGCACATTCTGGAGGGGCAGATTTTGTTCCCCTACAGAATCCTATGACATATTGCCAATAGCCCAGGAAAAGATCAGCATTCAAAATTTGAAGTGCAGTTTCTACTGAATGTGTATTGCTTTCATACCATTGTAAAGGTGAAAAATCCTAAATTCAACCATTGCAAGTAGGAGATTGTATGAATTTTGTCTAGTCTTTAAGTTATAGTCACAATTTTCTGATGCACTACAAAGAGACTTCTCTTGGACCCAAAGTGATCTGGAATAGTGAAGATTCCAAAGGCCTGGCTCAGCAGATGGCAGAGATCCAGGATGGAGCACTATCCCAAAGGATAGGGCAAATGTGACTTCCCTGCATTAAATTTTAAGTCTTTACATATAGAGGCAGCCATGAATGACTCACAGTTACTTCTTGGGATAGGAAGGGGTGCTTTGCAAGGGAATGTACTTTCATAATTCCAGATAACTTTATTTACTCATCCTGTGATAACAAGGTCTTAAGTACTTCTTTGCTCTCCTCGTTATCTGTGTTGCTCATTCGAGCAGTTATTTGTTCACTCATTCAACAAATATTTTTGGAGTGTGTTAGCCAATGCAAGCTAGTTTATGTTAGTAAACTATTTGCTTCATATGTGTCTGGTCACCCCCAATACAAACTACTTTAGGGCATAGATGAGCTCATATTTTCTTTATATTACCCTATTCTCCCAAATCACTTCCTGGCGTGTCATAAACAGTTAATGCTTACCTGATTAATTTAGCTTAAGTGAGAAAATATTCAGAAGATGTATGGATTTCATCTGAACAAACACAGGCATTAAAATAATTTATTCCCACAGCAACTTGTCAAAGAGTAGAGTTCTGAATAAATGAGACCAGGGATATGAAAGTTTTCATTCTAAGAGAAGTAATGGAGAGATATTAATGGTTGCCACATCAGTGTCATGCTTGAAGAGAAGCCTTATTTTGAAAAGAAGACACAAAGGAACACAAAGGAAAGCCCTGAAGTCTTTCCTGAATTGTTCTTAAAACCATAATCCAGGGAAGAAGTTGAAACTGGTAAATAAAGAACTCAGTCAAGTGTCAGGTTTCAGGAACATGAGTTCACTCACAGGGCAATTGTAAAACTTGGTTTGATAACCTTCTTTGGTTGGCTGCTTCAGTACATAACCAATATTTGACTACATGTGGCAAATCTTACCCAGATACAGTCTGGTGTTTCAGTGGGAACTGCAGATGACCCGCGGTATCTAACTGAATCTCCCATCATTAGGTCAAAGTAGATAGTGGTGTGTGTCAGGCTCAGAAGAGGTGGGATGGTGGTAGAAAGAAGTATGGGGGAAGCAGGATCTTTGACTTTTCCCAGGGCCAGTTTTCATTCATATAATCCTGGAACTTAGAGACATCATACACTCTTGGTTTGGGGGACTCTCTCAGAGGTGTGTTGTCCATTTCAACTGTTGGATTCCTGCCAGTAAGAAGGTGTGGTCCTGCCTCTGGCTGCAACATGACTGGAGCAGTGGGATGAGATTGAAAGTTTTGAAAAAGGGGGTCCTCATGTCAACCCTGCCATCCCCTGCAACAGTCCTTTATATTTTTTGTCTGGACTTGACTTTAGGCATAGAAAGCACCTCTTACTGATAACTCTGGTGGAAGAGCCACAGAAGAGGAAGTGTTTTCCGGTTGCCTTCCTTTGCAATCTTCTTACTTCTCAAGTGCCTTTTATCCATAGGCCACCTCAGTATGTGAAATTACTTGACGACTCCTAGATACTCCAGAGAATGTTTATACTTGGTTCTGCCTGTCTTGGCAGCAATCCTTAGAGAGATTTTGGCATGACCGTTACTCTTTTTAAGGATAAGCTTTTCCTCCTCCAACAGATATTTGCTAGGTATCAGCACTTGATTTCTTTGCTAACCTATAGAACTTTCTGACCCATTGTACAGTACTTTTTCTAAAACTTAAGTTCTCAAATGCATTCAAATAGATGAAATCAGGGTAAAAATATTCTAGGGACAACCTAAAGAAGGAAAAAAAAAATGTAAACTTTCACAAGGGCATCCAAAGAGATTTGCAATGAAGACAAACAATTTAGTGGTCTTGGTGGTGGTAAGGAATTATAGGCATTGATTTTATGCATAAATGATCTCAAATTTTACAAACAGGCTGTATTCCAGAACTATTGGTTTGAAGTTTGGAGAGTATTTTGTCATAGAAACAAAGTGTGTTGCTTAGGGTTTAGGGTGTCAGGTTAACACACGAATACTTTGTTATTTCATGTTATACACACGGACGAAAGTATGCATTGTCAGACCACTGGAAATTGGAATCAGGAAGCCTTGACATATTACATGGAAGAAGTTTGCTTTTCCCATTTCTGAGGGATGGCCCAAGCAAGAATTGGAAACCTGTGAAATTTACTCTGGGCCTCCTTCTACAAACCCTGTCTGTCCTTTCTTTCTCCATTCAGTGACATTCTGGTGGTCCTAGTGGACACTTAACCTGCCCTAAGACACTTGGATTTAGGCACCTCACTTGCCATTTCCATGCTGTTTTAAAGGATCTAACTTCCTTCATCCGTCCGTTTCCAATTTTCTCAATATATTTCCTCTCAGGTGAAAATACAAATCAGTCAGAATCAGCTAAATCACACTAAGTTGTGGGAAACCAATAACTTCTCTGTAAGGTTTTTTTTTTTTAATTGAAGTATAGTTGATTTACAATGTGTTAATTTATGCTGTATAATAAAGTGATTCAGTTATAGTTATACACATATCTATCCATTCTTTTTCAGAATCTTTTCTCATATAAGTTATCACAGAATATTGAGTAGAGTTCCCTCTGCTATACAGCAGGCAGCAGGTCCTTATCAACCATCCATTCCATATACAATAGTGTGAAAATGCCAATCTCTTTTTTTAAAGAGACTTGTTCATGAAAATACATTAATTCAGAAAAAATGACTCAGTTATGGCATTTGGATGAGGGGTTGATTTGTGGTGGCATGAGAGCTTCATAGAAGCTGGTCAGTTTGTAATTCCTACCCTGTCACTAAACATATGTATTATACCCTTTTCTTTTCAGTTTAACTGTAGACTCTTGTATTTCAGCTCTTGGTTCTGGCTCTAACCCTCAGTACAACATATAATTTGTCACAAAAAGCATTTTGTCTCAGGGTCATTAATAGTACCTGCTGAAACAAAGAAACCCCAAATCTCAGTGGATTTACACAATCCTGTGGAAGACGGGCGGCTCTTCTCCAAGAGGAATCAAGTGGATCCATCTTGTCAGTCTTTCCATTCCAGCTGCTAAAGAAAGAACACTGAAAACTGAGCTGGATGCTCCAGAGGCAGCCAGGAAACATGACCCCCAGCTTCTCTGCCCATTTTTGCACTGGCAGCAGTCCAACACCTGGTCCAGTCCGAATGCAAGGTAGTCCAGAAATGGAGAGAAGCACGTGGAGAGGGAGGACATTAGCCCTCTTTGCCACACCTTGACCAGTGGTTATTTGTCTTTAGAGTGAGCTACTCATCTTTTTCTTTCCTACCCGAAACCAAAACTTATTTGAAGCTCCAAAGATCCTTCGCCTCACTTCCTGATACAGTAACACCTGTGTTGTATGTGTGGGTGTGCTTTAGCTTGGCTAGTAGTGCCTGGTGTAATTTATGCAGTGACATGAGCAGGAAGGCGGGTGAGGAGGTTAGTGCTAGTGGGGTAGTATAGGGAATGAGAACTCAGCAGTGTAAGCAGAAGGCATGGCAATGTTACTTGTGTGTTGTGTGTCCTAAATCAGGGACACTCTCTGGTCCTCATCTGTTTGTTTTAAGAGCAGCTAATAAAATCACTCCTTCTTTCTCTGCTAGTAACTTCTTCACATAATTGATGGGATATAAGCAATAAATCTAAAAGTATGGGGACCAAAATGATTATCTTAAGCCCTTTATTTATTTATTTATTTGTCTTTTTGCCTTTATCTAGAGCCGCACCTGCGGCATATGGAGGTTCCCAAGCTAGGGGTCTAACAGGAGCTGTAGCTGCTGGCCTTCACCACAGCCACAGCAACACAGGATCTGAGCCGCGTCTGCAACCTACACCACAGCTCACAGCAACGGCAGATCCTTAACCCACTGAGCAAGGCCAGGGATTGAACCCGCAACCTCATGGTTCCTAGTCGGATTCGTTAACCGCTGAGCCACGAAGGGAACTCCATCTTAAGCCCTTTAAATTTTAGGATAACTATGTGGACAAAGTCCAAATATGCAGGCAATGTTTTATACATTTATACAATGAAAGTTCTAAGAAGCAGTGTTATACCACTGAAAATGATCAATTACGTGCTGGTATAGACTTCCCGGGAATTGCTATGAATGTCAGTTACTTGTGAAATGGAAAGTGAATAATATCTGATATCCGAATTGGTTTAGGTTCTGAGTTTGGTTTCATAAACTAGGAAATGCCCAGATTCCTGCTTGAGTGAACATTTCCCTGAACTGTCCATTATGTTCTCACTGTGGAATTTTCTAGTCCCAACGCTCTTTGAATGTGGAGGCTGTAATTCCTTAAATGGAGTTAAAACTTTCTATCTTTGCTTTTAATCCTCAAGCATGTTATTATTTTTATTTTACCTTCCTTTGCATTGCAGTTTCCATTATTTATTTTTAATTTTCCAAACATAATTCTCCTATAAGCAAAACAGCTGCATGCTACCACGATGTAGATGGTAGAGCTAACATTAAAAGAGAGACCAATTTACCTGGCTTGGAAAGGGTGATAATGTTGCATATACATGGAAAAACCTTCATATAGAGGGTTCTTTTCCTCAAGCTGAAAGGGCAACTTTCTTCCCAGACAAGTCCCAATCTCAGATATATTAAAATTCAGATGATGAAGTATATGTAACAGAAGTTAACTTCACTGCTAATAATCCATAGACCTGCTAAATCTGGAAAGGAAGAATTCTTGTGTACTTCATCAGTTTATACCTTAGAATTTTTAGGATGCTTTTGTCTACTTTATTTCACTTGTTCTTCATAACAACCTCAGGAGTATGTACGACATGAGTTCTTATGCCCATTTCATCGTTGAAGTAAAGGAAATCATAGGGCTCAGGCATCCTGCTGGGGTCACACTCTCCTTACCTAAGTGGTTGAGTCAGAATTGCAGCTTACTTTTGACCCTTAGTCTGCTTTTCCTTGTACTACAACAGCCTTGAGTTTTCTTATCACTGTGCTAAGTAAGACCTGACTGCTAGGAAAATTCCTCATTTATTGGCTTTTCTAGAGATAACAGTTTGCTCATCTCTAGGGAGGGTCTTTCTCTTGATTCTCATCCCTTTTTCCTGGAAGGTGGAAATAATAATATTCATAATTCTTTGGTGAGCACATGGAGAAGATACACTAAAACAGTTAAAAAACATCACTGTCATCCTTGACTCACACCGCATATGCAATCTTTGAGTAAATCCCTTGGCTCTCTCTCTAAAGCATATCCTGAATTCAACTACTTCTCACCACTTCTGCCACCACCACATGGCCTGTTTGAGTTCTTGCAGTAGTCTCCCGATCCATCTCCCTACTTTCTTTCTCACTGAGCCCACTCCTAAGCATGATTTCCCTGCAGCAGGGAGCTCATCCCCTCCCCTACTCAAAACCTTCCAAGGTTCCTGATCAGCCTCAGAATAAAGGACTCCATAGTGTCATTCTACAGGATATGCCCCTGGGTACCCTTTTTCACTATATTTACTACTATTCCTCTCTTAGCTTACTTCCTTTAGTTCTGTTTACCTCCTTTCTCTCCATTGACTAGGACAGGCATTAACTGTAAGCATTTCACCACCTGGGGGCTCTTTCCTTGCAAATGTGTGCCTGGAGACCTTCCTGCCTTTGCTCTGGTCTCATTAAAAAATACCTCTGCAAAGAGGCCCTTTGAGATCATCCTCTCTAGCTAAGCTGCACCCAATACATACTATCACTTTTATCCCTTATCACTGTTGATCCTATTAGAAATACTTTTGTTCATTAATTTTCTGTCTTCCATACTGGAATGTGAGCTCCATGAAGGTAGGAAATCTGCCTGAATTTCCATTATATTTCCAGTGCATAGAGTAGTTTGCAGCATGTAACAGGGGTCTAATAAATATGTATTCAATGGGTAAATTTGTTGAAGGAATGAATGACTCATGGGATAAAGCCAATTGGTCTTAATAAGGCTTGGCTATTTCTTAGCTAGATGACATGGAGTTTAGTCTTAATCTTAGTTTTCACATCTTTTAAAATGGCAATTTAATGATCTCTGCTTCAGAATTCTCTTCTGGCACAGACTGTTAAGGATCCAGCAATGTCACTGCAGTGGCTTGGGTCACTGCCATGGCATAAGTTTGATCCCTCGGCTGGGAACTTTGACATGCCATGGGCATGCCCCCCCTCAAAAAAAAAAATAACAAAAAAAACCTCTGCCTCTTTATTAGTTTGCTGTGAACATGAAGTGATCATTTACATATATTGCTTCACATGTGCCTGACATATAATAGGCACTTAAAACTTTTTGACAACTATTGACTCTGCTACCCATGGATGAAATGCAGTTTTATTATTCTCAGTGGAACTGTGCCCATCAATTTAGAACATGCAATCAATGGAACGAGTGACTCAGCTCTTAATTCAAGCTGTACAGAATCTTGGATCCCAATTTTTGGAGACTGCACAACTGCCTTTCAATAGAAAATGTGACAAAAACATGTTCAGGTTCTGTAAGCTGCCTTTATTTTCACTATCTCTCTGCCAATAACGTGGTTTTCTTTGCAGAGAGATCTGGGTAGAGACTGTTGGACCATTCATTTCACCTGATTTAACACCCGCTACCAGAGGGGCCTTTGTGTTAGATTTTGAGGAAAAGGCTTTGTGAAAATGGAGTCACACTCATTTGCTTGAGTGGAGGGCTGAGCCTGGACATGAAGCCAGGCGTGCTGGGCACAATATTCTAGTTTGCTTTCCTAACCTCCTGGGTTTATAGACTTTCCTAAAAAAGTCCAGAAACATTCACACTTCTGTGGTCTAGGCCTAGTCCCAGGGCATGCTCAAGATTCTTAGCCTGATGACCCTGCTGACTCACTCTGAGACTGAACTTGGATGGCTCCTGACTCTTCTCTGCCCGGTCTTTCCCTGTGATGGAAGTGCTCCTGTCACAGGTGCCTCAGGTGGCTGCTGCTAGGACAATGCTGAAAGTATCAGCTTCATGGCAGAGGGAGTTAGGAGAGGGAAAACTTCCCCAGACACCTCATCACAGCAACATTTGTGGGAAGTCAAGAAAATGTATTTCAGAAGAGGTTTGAACTTGAGGGCTTTATAATCCTTATGGGAGCTAGGATGTGACTTTTCAAAGAAAACATATAGGACAGGGCGAAAACTTTTCAGAATCTTATGCATGACTTTATACAAAGTACTTCAGGAGACTCAAGACTGGGAGTTTCCCGGAAGGAAAGGTCTGAGACATAGAAGGGCCTGTTTGACCTACTCGCACTTGAAACCAGTGTTTTCTACAGCTGTGAGAATGACAAAGACAGTACATTTCAAGACTCTAGAGTTCAGCAGAATCCTTTGAGAGGACAGCAGAGCATATAGATTCCTAGATCCCATCCTCAGAGCTTCTATTTAATAGGTCTGAAGTTAGGCCAAGATACTTGATGCTGCATTGTCTTTCTCCTCTTCCTTTCTTCCTCCCTCCTCTTCCTCCTCCCCATCCTCCTCTCCTTCTCCTCTTTCTTCATTTCATCTTCCTTCTTCCTTTCCATATATTACTGACATATAATTAATATAAATGAAATGCACATATCTTGGGATTCAGTTCAATACATTTTAACAATTATGTACATCCATATAACTACTTTCCAAAACAAGATATAAAATATTTCCATCACCACAGGCAGTGCAATTGTGTTCCTCTCTAGAAAATTCCATTTTCCTTAACCTCCTCCCCTTCTTCCAATTTCTGATTTCTTTTCAAAGACCACTTCAGTCTATTCTTGAATTTTACATGAAGAGTATTATATAGTATGTACAGTTTTGTGTCTGTCTTCTTTCATTCAACATAATTTGTGGGGAGAGTAATATTCATCCATATTTTTGTATATATCAGTAGTTAGTTCCTTTTAAAAATTGCTGCCTATAGGATACAAGATTGACATACAGAAATCCATTGCATTTCTTTACACTAACAATGAAATGCCAGGAAAAAAAATTCCTTTAAAATTACATTAAAAAATATACAGGAATAAGTCTAAGGCAGTGAAAGACTTATGTACTGAGAACCATAAAAGACTGGTAAAAGGAACTGATAATGATTTAAAGAAATGGAAAGATATCCCATGATCTTTAATTAGGAGAAATAATATTGTTAAAATGTCTATACTACACAGAGCAATCTACAGACTTAATGCAACCCCTTTTAAATTACCCATGGCATTTTTCACAAAACTAGAAAAAATAATCCTAAAAAATCTATATGGAACTATAAGAGACCCAGAATTGCTAAAGCAATACTAAGGAAAAAGAGCAAAGCTGGAGGCATAACCTTCCCAGACTTCAGACCATACTACAGGCTACATTAACCAAAATAGTCTGGTATTGGTGCAGAAACAGACATGTGGATCAATAGAAGAGAAGAGAGAGCCCAGAAATAAATCCATACACCTGTGAAGGATTAATCTTCAACAAAGGAGGCAAGAACATACAATGCAGAAAAGACAGTCTTGTCAGGAAGTGGTATTGGGAAAGCTGGACAGCCACATGTAAGTCAGTAAAGTGAGAACACTCCTTCACATGGTACACAAAAATAAACTCAAAATGGCTTAAATACTTAAATATAAAACACAACACCATAAAACTCCTAGAAAAGAACATAGGCAAAACATTCTCTGGCATAAATCATACCAATGCTTTCTTAGGTCAGTCTCCCCAAGTAATAGGAATAAAAGCAAAAATAAACAAATTTAACCTAATCAAACTTATAAGCTTTTTTAATTTTTAATTTTATTTTTTGGCCTTTTAAGACCATACCCACTGCATATGGAAGTTCCCAGGCTAAGGGTCCAGTTGGAACTATAGCTGCTAGCATACATCACAGCCACAGCAATGCCAGATCCTTATCTCCCTGAGCAAGGCCAGGGATCGAACCTGAAAACTCATGGTTCCTAGTCAGATTTAATTTCTGCTGCACCATGATGGGACGTCTAAACTTATAAGCTTTTGCACAGTGAAGGAACCAGAAACAAAATTAAAGGACAACATACAGGATGGGAGAAAATATTTGCAAATGATGTGACTGACAAAGATTTAATTTCCAAAAAATTCAAATGGTTCATACAATTCAATAATAAATATATATATATATAAGCAACAAAAAATAGCAGCCAACAGAATTAAAAAATGTGCAGAAGACCTAAACAGACATTTCTCCAAAGAAGGCATATAAACGGCTGATAGGCACATGAGAAGATACTCAACCTACGTAATTATTAGAGAAATGCAAATCAAAACTACAATGAGGTATCACTTCATACTAATCAGAATGTTTTTATTAATAAGACTACAAATAACAAATGCTGGAGAGGGTGTGGTAAAAAGGGAACCCTCATATACTGTTGGTAGGAATGTAAATTGGTACAACTGTTATGGAAAACAGTATGGAGGTTCCTCATAAACTAAATATAGAACTACCAAAATGATCTAGCAATCCCAGTCTTGGGCATATATCCAAAGAAAACTATAATTCAAAAAGATGAATGCATGCCAAGTTTTATAGCAGCACTATTTACAATAGTCATGGCATGGAAACAACTTAAATGCCCACTGACAGATGAATGGATGAAGAAGATCTATATTATGGAATATTACTCAGCCATAAAAAAGAATGAAATAATGCCATTTGCAGCAGCATGAATGGACCCAGACATTATAATACTAAGTGAAGTAAGTCAGAAAGAGAAAGACAAATACCATATGGTACCATTTATTTATGGAATCTAAAATATGATATAAATAAACTTATTTATAAAATAGAAATAGACTCACATACATAGAAAACAAATGTGTGATTACCAAAGGGGAAAGGGTGGTGTAGGAATAAATTAGGAGTTTGGGATTAGCAAATACAAAATACTACATATAAAATAGATTAACAACAAGGTCTTAACATAGAGCACAGGGAAATATATTCAATATCCTATAATAAACCAAAAAAAATAATATACATACTTAATATTCTTTTCCACATATATATGTGTGTATATCAATTTGCTATACACTGGAAACTAACACAAAATTGTAAATTAACAATATTTCAATTTCAAATTTTCAAAATAAATTATTTAAATAAAGTTGCTGTCTACTAGCCTACTGTTTTAATAATCTACAAGTTGTTTATTATTTATTCTTCAATGGACATTTAGTTTTTTACTACTATGAATAACTCTGCTATAAACATTTTTATAAATTTCTTTCTGTGAACATAAGTTTTTGTTTTTCTTGGGTAAATACCTAGGAGGTAAATTGCTTATAGGACAGATGTATGCTTAAATTTGTAAGATATTGGAGGAGTTCCTGTCGTGGCTCAGCGAAAACTAATCTGACTAGGCACCATGAGGTTGCGGGTTCTATCCCTGGCCTTGCTCATTGGGTTAAGAATCCGGCGTTGCCCTGAGCTGTGGTGTAGGTCTCAGATGCAGCTCGGATCCCGTGTTGCTGTGGCTCTGGTGTAGGCTGGCAGCTGTAGCTCCTTTTAGACCCCTAGCCTGGGAACCTCCACAAGCCATGGGTGTGGCCCTAAAATGACAAAAAGACAAAAAAAATATATATTTGTAAGACATCAATAGACTCTTCTCCAAAATGGGTGCATTCTTTTATACTTTTAACAGTAATGCAGATGGGTGCATTCTTTTACACTTTAGCAGTAATGCAGGGGTGTTTCAATTGCTCCATATCCTCACCAACATTTGATGTTGTTAGATTTTTCAAAAATTTAATTTAAAATGTTAAACATACTTTTATGGTTTTAATGGTCATTTGTAATATCTTCTTCAGTGAACTGTCTGTTCAAATCATTTGAACATTTTAATAGGATTCCTTTTCTTTTTATTGTTGAATTTTGAGTTTTTTATACATTTTGAATATTTTTATCAGATATATGTGTTATAAATATTTTCCTTGAACTATAGCTTATTTTTAAAGACTTTTTATAAGTAGACATTTTTAATCTTGAGGCTATCAATTTTCTTTTAAAATTATTACCTTATGGAGATTGTTTCAAGAAACTTTTCCATGAAATTTCATTGAGAGTCTGTATTTTTCTCCAATAGTTATATAGTTTAGGATTTTAATCAATTTGAATTTGTGCATGGTATGTATGCATACATAATGAGATAGGAGGCTGTCACTCACTTTTTTCACACAGATATTTTGTTCTTCCAGCAACATTTGATAAAAATATTTGGTACTTTAATCTTCTTAATTTTAAATAAGCACTCTAGGTAGTTCTGATATAGAGCATTCAAGGATTATTTAATATATGCTGCTGAGGAAAAGTGAATGAGTGTTTATTTTACCTTTTTTTTTTCTTTTTAGGCCCGCACCCACAGCATATGGAGGGTCCCAGTTTGGAGGTCTAGTTGGAGCTACAGCAGCTGGCCTATGCCACAGCCACAGCAGTGCCAGATCCGAGTTGCGTCTGTGACTTACACCAGAGCTCATGGCAACGCCGGATCCTTAACCCACTACCCACTGAGCGAAGTCAGGGATCGAACCCACAACCTCATGGTTCCTAGTCAGATTTGTTTCTGTTTTACCACGATGGAAACTCCTATTTTACTTTCTTAATGGAGAAAATTCCAGGCAGCAGAATAACATTCAATAATAAATAGAAAAGACTAAATTTCGTCAAGCTTTTGCTGCTTTACTTCCATTAAAATGAGCACATTATGTCTGATTTAATCTTTTCACAGGCCTATGGGGTAGATATCATGATCTACATATGAATATACAGAGGTTCATGAGCTTAATTCATTTGTCCAAAGATACTCTTTAGTAAATAGTAAAGTAAAAATCCAAATTCTAGTTTTCTGACTGTAGAGACACTCTTAAGTACTGTGTTTTATGCCTTCTTTCATGGTTCTGATTTTGTTTCACTACCCAAACCTGAAGGTAGTGGTTCCTTAATTTTTTTAATTTATACTCATATTTTTTTACTTTATACTCTTAAAAATTATTGAGAACCTCAAAGAGCTTTTGTTATATGGGTGATATATGGGTAATATCCATTTATATTTATTGCATTAGAAATAAAAATATGAGAAACTTTCAAAATATTGATCAATTTATTTTAAAAAATAGCAATGATGAATCCATCAGGGCTAACCTAAATAACATATTTTAATAAACATTATTTCCAGAAAAATAGGGAGAATGACACTATTTTACATTTTTGCAGATTTCATTAATATCTGGCTTAATAGAAGATAGCTGTATTTTCTTTTCTTCACATTAAATCTGTTGAAATTCATCCTTTTTGTTGAAGTACAGTACATCAAGAAAATCTGGTCACCATTAATAGCCTTTTATTAGGATTAATAACCAGAAGATTATGGATATTCTCTGATACTATATCAAACCCAAACAAATTGTGCTTTTAAAATACTGCTACTTAAATTTGTTGCAGTGTGGAATCCAAAACCATGGTTCATATCAATGAACTTCTTATACTCAGTGTAGATGAATATTTTATCCATGCATGGTTGTGTAAAAACATGCATTAGTTGTTTGGAAAATATTCAGCCAGTGACTTATACAGTTTCTAGGGGCATGAAAATAGGTTGCTGAGATCATCTACTATATAGGATATAACTGCCTAACAGCATCTGTTGCTACTCTTCTGGATATTTGTATGCAATATTTGTATAACAGTTATGCTTCCTATTGCTGGTCCCAGCTAAAGAATAACTGTAGCTAAAGCACGAATGCAGTCCCATCCTTGCAAGATGTCGACATCCTTAAACTGGAGACTTCAGCTTCATACCTTGCTATTGGCTTGGTAGGAACATTCCTGGAACTGCACCATGGCCTGAAACTCTCCCTACCCCATCATGTCCCTCCCTCTCTCCTTCACAGGTACCAGGACTGCATTGTGGTCTGGAAGGCTTTCTTTGCCCTTTACCCTTCAGAGGTATTTTCAGTAACTCCCTTGAATGTCTCATCACATTTCAGCATCTTCTTTTGAGGGTGCTAAAACTAAAAAGCAGATCTCTGAATTTTGACATATTTGATCATAGAATATCAAAACTCACCTTTATAAATATCATCCCTGACCTCGTCAGAAAATTTTAAACATTCAGGAGCTGTTGAGTACAAAACGAAAAACAGGCATTTTCAAAAGATTTAATTTTTACCTTAAAAGTTTAATTGTATCATTTGCAACATATACTGTCAGTTGTTTTACTTAGAGTAGTGAGGCCACTTTATTCAATTACATGAAAATTTCTGTCAAAATCTCATGTCTGAATAATCATATTTTATCCATGAATGGCTCTTTCTAGGAAAAAAAAAGCAGTTAGTTCAGCTCACAACTCAATCATGCAAGGACTTTTCCTTGAGAAAATCATTGGACTGAAAAATGCAGCAGAATTACCTTTAATTAATTTGTGCCATTTCATCACATGTAGTATTAGAAACACATGTTTTGCAGGTCAAGATTTAATAAAATTACTATTTTTTTCCACTGCTTTCTCAGGGACATTTCTAAGTGGAACCGAGCACTATATTGCAAGTGGGTGACAGTGAAAAATATGACTACTAATAATGTTAGTAGCCATCAAATCAGTTGACTTGATTTATGCTCTGAACCCAATGGTTTTACCATCAGTGTTTTTGCTCTATCAGTTCAAAAGTCAAGACAGTGAGACAGGCAAATAACTCCCTAGTATTAATGTAAAAATAATCTTGACCTTGTAGACCTTCTGGAAGGACTATGGAACCCCTAAGTATTCACAAACATACTCTGAGAACAATTTCATGGAGACATAAGACATTTATTCATTACCCACTAAGTATAGGACATCTTTGTAGGCTCTGAGGATGCCTAAGATAGACACTGCCAAGTCCTTGCTCTCAGAGAACTCTGGTTTTTTAAAAGGGGAAAGAAGTTATTCAATAAGTAGATTAGCGTTAGTGGAGAGTGCTATGGAAGAGAGACAAAGGTATATTTGGTTCTGTCTATTAGGGTTAGAGGAGTCTCTGCCAATGGGCTGATACTTGAAGCAAGACTTGAAGATTGAGAAATGGCTTATCAAAATAATTGAGGAGGTAGGCATTTCAGGAGGAGGGAAAAACATAATGCAAAGATGTGAAGGTATGGCAGAGTGTGATATGTTTGTGCAACTATCTGAAAAATAATAAAAATTTTATTATTTCCAACTCAAAGAAGAATTTTAGTTATGCATTTTGTTAGAATTTTGATTTTAATGTTATTACTAAACTAAGTAGGTTATTGTATGGCACCCCTCTTTGGGCCAGGCATAGTGACAGACACAGCCTTATATTGTGACCCCTTTATTTTCCCTCATCATGGCTACTTCTTAATCACGTATTGGAACATTGTTTCTTGATTTTATATATAATATATATATATATATTTTTTTAATATGACCAAAAATAAGATATCTGAATATTTCCCTAGCCATTCAAATATGACTGGTATCATCATAAAGAAATATGTTGTCCTCACATATATGAAGCTCAAATGCGCATAGTCTGCAGAAGCTCAGATCTGGTTTATTTAATATATATACAACTGTGAATCTTGAAATCCAAGTTCTTGTGTTTCCAAAGAGGCTTATGATTTGCAAAACCATAAAGGAAGTAGATGCTTTAGGTCAGAAACCCACAGTGTAAGTAAACATATTAGTGTGGTGTGTATTGAGTGTTTATTCAGGTAAACCCAACATTGCTAGGGAGATTTCACCAAACAAATCACTATGATTCAGATGTTTCCTAACAACCACCTGGGGGAGGAGAGGGATCATCTCATTTAGTCTTAATCACTGGCAATCAGGGACATTTGACAACTGGGAAATACCACACGAATTATTAAAAGAGCAATCATAAAACATCATAAAGGATAGAAAGAAATATAGTCTTCCCTATGCCAAGAATTTATGCACAATTGCTTAAAATATTTAAAGATCACGTCCCTTCACGTCCCTTCTCAAGCCATCAGGTTTAAATCCAAGTTGCCTTTTTAACCAAAGTCTTGTCTAAAGAAACTGAAGACTCTTGTAGGCCAAGTCTTTTTATATGCAAACAAAATGAATGAATTTTAAAACTGACATTCTATGTCTGATTTTGCATATCTCCTCAACATTTGGTGCATAGGTGGAAGTTTTAGATTTGTATTCCCTCTTTATAAAGCTGTAAATATGTCTAGACCCAGAAGTTTCCAAGTGTTTTCACCTTAGCTTTTATGTGAGAAAACATTAGAAATCATAGCAAGTAGGACAGGCTTCATTAACTTCCAGTCCCTAATCTCTGAGGCCTAGGATGTTCTCTTTGCTCTCCTCTCTGTCCTAAATATTTTTGTACATGTGAACATTTATTAAGGTAAACAATAGCAGTGGAAAGTAGATGGGGAAAACAAGTCACATGAATGCAGTCTAGGAGCGTGAAAGAGTATATGAAAAAGAGAAGAGTAGACAAATTGCTATAACAATGGTTTCAAAAATCTCAGTAGTGGAGTTCCTGTTGTGGCGCAGTGGAAAGGAATCTGACTAGGAACCACGAGGTTGCAGGTTCTATCCCTGGCCTCGCTTAGTGGGTTAAAGATCCAGTGTTGCTGTGAGCCGTGGTGTAGTTCACAGATGCAGCTCGGGTCAGGTGTTGCTGTGGCTGTGGCTGTGGCCAGCAGCTGTAGCTCCGATTAGACCACTAGCCTGGGAACCTCCAGATGCCGTGGGTGTGGCCCTAAAAAAAAAAAAAAGGCAAAAAATCCCCAGAATCACAGTGGCATTTTTTGGATGTGTTGCTAAAAGCGCAGGCAGCAAAAGCAAAAATTAATATAGTAGTACTGTGTATCACACTAAAAATTTCTGCATAGTAAAGGAAACAATCAACAAAATAAAAAGGCAGTCTGCAGAATGGGAGAAAACATTTGCAAACCATATCTGAAAAGGGATTAATATTCAAAATATAGAAGGAACTCATATACCTTAATAGCAAAAAAATAAATAACCCAATTAGAAAAATGAGCAAAGGATCTGAATAAATATTTTCCAAAGAAAATATACAAATAACCAACAGATAATGAGGTATCACCCCATACTTTTTAGGATGGCTATTTTCAAAAAGTCAACAATAGCAAGTATTGGCAAGGATATGAAGAAAAGGGAAACTTTATACACTGTTGGTAGGAATGTAAATTGGTGCAGCCACTATGGAAAACAGTATGGAGTTTCCTCAAAAATATTAAAAATAGAACTACCATATGATCCAGCAAGCTTACTTCTGGCTAGATATCTGAAGGAAATGAAATTAATGTCTTGAAGAGATATCTGCACTCCTAGGTTCACTGCCATTCAGTAGCCAAGATGTAGAAACAACATAAACGTCTGTTGATGCATCAATGGATTAAAAAATTTGTGTATATAATTCAGCCTTAAAAAAGGAAATCCTACCATATGTGACAGTGTGGGATGAACTTGGAGGACATCATGCTAAGTGAAATAAGCCAGGCACAGAGAGAAAAATACCACACGATCTCATTTATACTTGGAATCCAAAAAATTTAAATCCATAAAAACAGAGTTGAATGGTGGTTGCCAAGGGTTAGAGTGAGGGGATAATAGGAAGATGCTGGGCAAACATACACACTTTCAGTTATAACATGAAAAAGTTCTGAGGATCTAATAAATAGCACAGTGACTACAGTTAACAGTACTGTATTATACACGTGTGATTTACTAAGAGAGTGGATCTTAAGTTTTCTCACCACACTCAAACTCAAGATAGCTTTATGAAGTGATATGTGTTTTAACTAACTTGATTGTGGAAGTCATTTCCCAATGTGCACATATATCAAAACATCCTACTGTGTAACTTATATACAATTTGTATTTGCTTACCATGCCTCAGTAAAGCTGAAGGAAAAGCTCAGTACTTAATGAATTGAAAGTTTATTCTCTCAAAGGCTGGAGTCCAACCTGAGTTGGTGGTCTTGGTAGTTGCAGGGGGTGGTATCCTGTTCCATGTAGTCATGGATCCACAGTGCTATCCTAGTGGCTCCACCATACCCTGGATTTTTGGATTCCACCACTGGATTATTTGCCTCTAACTGGCAGGAGAAGAGTGTTAGACAATTGCTTGTGAGGTTTTGGGGCCAAGCCTGGAGACCGTTCCTAGCTCACTTTTGTTCCATTATTGGCCGGATCTAAGTAGCAGGACCCTACCTAACTGCAGAGAAGGTTGGAAAGTATTGTCTGCATTGTATGCTCTGGAGAAAATGGAAGCAGAGTTTGGTGTACATGTTGTGTTGTCTCGACCACACTCATCAATATGTTCTTAGTGATAGTTGTCAATATTATGGGTAGGTTGTATGTAGAAAAATGTCAAATCTGTGCTGATAAGCATGTATTCATAATTTTGTTTATTCACCCAACAAATTTTATTGAACATTACTCTGAGCAGGGCACTGACAAGGCACTCAGTATGCAACACTAAGCAGAGAATATAACACAGAGATATGTCACAGTCCATCTCTTCAGGAGCTTAGAGTTTCCTACTATTTAACACATCTACTTTCTTATTGGCTCTCTTCATTCACCCGTAAGATGCTGACAGTGTAGAAACAGGAAGGAAGGGATTTGTTGTCCTAATTCACTATCCCGGAGGTGGCTCCAGCAATAGGCATGAGTATCAGTTTATCCTCTATAGCCATCTTAGGGACCATCCAGAATAACATGTAATTTGGATCTTATAGTGCTTCATGTTTTTTAAAATGCTTATGTATGCTGGTGAAGAGGACTTAAAATTAGCTGTGTGACTTTAGGCAAATCACTTAAGCACTAAAGGTTAAATTTTGATCAATAAAATGGGAATATTAATAGAACCTCCCTCTTAGGGTGTTTGTGAAAATGAAATTGATAAAGTGGTTAGCAGAATGCCTGCCTCACTATAATAAAAAAGGTGATTTTTAACTTGTGTTTTCATTTTTGTTTGATTTTAAAAGCAAACCCTGTGGAGTAGATTTCATTTTAAAAATGAGAAAAACTGCAGTTCAGAGAATTTGAGTCTTTGGAAAGAGGTTGCACAGTTTAGTAATTACAGGGTCAGGATTGATTCCTAGCTTAGTGCTCTTTCATTGATCTATGATACCTCACAAGACCTGTAAGCTATAGAGTACTTTCAAAGGCCATTTGCTTTCTCCTATATTAAAAAGAAACCAGGCTAACCTCTTTAATAAAATGGAAAAACAAGTATTACTTCCTATGGGTAACCAGCCATGACAGTTTTCATAAGCATGAAATTTTAGGCTACAGGCAGCATTTTATTCAAACACCTGCAGTTTGCTGCCTTTGTGTAAAGGTTGCTGTAGTTTGCAGATGGTGTGGAAAGAGAGGAGTGGGTGTAAGATTTGGAATTCCTAAGTTCTAATATTTATTCTGCAGGTGGCCAGCTGTATGACTTGAGAGAATCGCCTCCCCTCTCTTCAATTTTTCGGCTATGAAACAGATTTCCATAATTTCATGTACTTACTAAGCTCCCTACAAGTGTAGCATAAAGCAAAATAACTGATTAATAAGAACACAATGAAAACAAAACACTTGGAATCAGAACTGAACTCAAGTCATCTTTAGATCCAGACTGCCAAATCTAAGTCCTCTGGTCTTAGGCTACTTTGCTGTTATAGAGTTTAAATCCTTCAGCTTCCTTAGAAAGTAAAGAGAGGCTAAATGGTCTCTGTTGCCATGGTAAAGGATATACTGAAGATATGAATTGTGTCTGTGTTGATGGTCTAATTAAGAACCAAGCAAGATTCACATCCTATAATTATATATCTCTGTGCCCCCTTAGAAATAGACATAGTGATGGTTAGTCTGTAAATAAGGTTTTATGCAATTGTATACTTTTATACAATTAATGTGTTATCCTTTAAAAAAATCTTTGTGGTCATCATAGAGACTTTTACTTCATTTACTATGAAGACCTGGGGACAGTGTCCTTTTAATTTCCCTAACCCTTTATTTATGTATATTTTTGAAAGAAAAAAATCTCTTAATGATTCTAAGATTAGGATGGAAATTCTGTTATCTTACTGAAATGATACTGTTAACGTTTCAATCAAAATGTTACAGTTCAATTAGAGTTCATAGTCTTTTTATTTTGCAAAATCAAACTAGCAAAAATATTGCTGATGAATCTGAATACCTTAAGTTAAAAAAAATAGTTGATTAAAAATTCCCCTATTAGATCTTAGATAGTAAAAAAAAAAAAAATGTCAGATGTTTATTTCATCATTAATCTTTAAACTAACTTATTTCTACCAGGGAAGAAACTGAGGCATAGAGAAGAGTCTTGACTAGTCACAGAGGAGGTGAGGACATACAGTTGCCAGATTCCTGATACTGTACTCTTTTCATAAACTGCATTTGGTACATTCATTTTGAACTTGCTTTGGTTTGAGAGGAAAAAAAAAAATCTTCTGGGAAGGATTTTATTGTCAGAATATCTATAGGGAGACGGTGACTATTGGGAGGTAAAAGCAGCACTAATAACTAATAACTAGCTAAATGATATGACATTAACCTGACTCTCAGTTCCTAATTTGTGTTTGTCATAGGACTTAAATAAGATAGGAGCTGGGAGTTCCCGTCGTGGCTCAGTGGTTAACGAATCCGACTAGGAACCATGAGGTTGCGGGTTCGATCCCTGGCCTTGCTCAGTGGGTTAAGGATCCGGCGTTTCCGTGAGCTGTGGTGTAGGTTGCAGATGCGGTTCGGATCCCGCGTTGCTGTGGCTGTGGCGAAGGCCGGCGGCTACAGCTCCTGTTAGACCCCCTAGCCTGGGAACCTCCATATGCCACGGGTGCAGCTCTAGATAAAGGCAAGAAGACAGAAAATAATAATAATAATAATAATAAGGTAGGAGCTAAAAAGTGCTTGGGACTTAGTTGGATTGAGCAATTTTTTGGTTTCTGGGGCTTCACTTGCGGCATTTGGAGGTTCCCAGGCTAGGGGATGAATCAGAATTACAGCTGCCAGCCTATAGTACAGTCACAACAATGGAGGATCTGAGCCCCATCTTCGACCTACACCACAGCTCATGGCAAGGCCAGATCTTTAACCCACTGAACCCGCAACCTCATGGTTCCTAGTCAGATTCATTTCTGCTGTGCCACAGCAGGAACTCCTCTTTCCCTAATAACAATATTAGCTTCCCTTTGCACACATGTTGTGTCATAATCTATGCTTAAACTCTGCCATGAGTCATCTCACTAACTGCTCAGAACATGAGGAAGTTGAGGCTTCTAGAAATTAAATCCAGTCCCGGGGTCAACAGGTCAGTAAGGATTTTCTAATTTAGAGATCCCTGACTCTGGAGACCATGCTCTTGATTGCCATGTGTATTTTTTCCCTGTTGCTGATCACAGATTTAGTGGCTTCAACAGCACAAATTTATTCTTCTGTGATTTAGGAGATCATAAATCCAGAATCATTTTCAGTGGGATAAAGTCAAAGTGTTAACAGAACTGGTTTCTTCTGGAGGCTCCAGGACAGATGGCGTTCCTTACCTCATCCAGCTTCTGGACAATGCCTGCATCTTTTGCTTCTGGCCCCTTCCTCTCTCCACACAGCCAGTGGTGCACTTTGCTTCCATAGTCATATTGCCTTCTTCCTCTGTGGTCAGACACCTTCTGCTTCCCTAATTTAGAATACTTGAGATAAAATATCATGCCCACCTGGATAATACAGAGTAATCTCTTACCTCAGGATTCTTAATTTAGGGACATCTCCAAAGTCCCTTTTGCCACATAAGGTAATATTCACAAATTCCAGGGATTAGGATCTATCTACCATATCATGTTACCTCCTTTCCCTGTTTGGGTTAAAATCCACCCCTTGATAGTTTTAACAAATAACAAACAAAAACTTGTTTTGGAGGGAGGTGGCAAGATCCAAATGCTGAGAACACACAGAACAGATGAGTTCTAGATGTTCTGTAGGGTTAAAGACTTCCTGGGAAGCAGGCATCTTTGCTCATATTTCAACAGGCTGAGAACACCAGGTTTGACTCAGATCATCCCTGAAAAAGGCCAAATGTATGATTCCTCCTGGGTACACTATAAACTGGTACAGGTTGATTTTAGTATCTAGAAATATGACCAGCAATGACTCCAAAGTTTCTTTCTTTTGGGGAAGACAAAATTTTTCTAATTCTAAGAGCTCTGTTCCTGTTTCTGGAAAGCCTCTAAGTTTTTTTTTTTTTTTTTTTTTTGTCTTTTTGCCTTTATGTAGAGCCGCAACTGCAGCATATGGAGGTTCCCAGGCAAGGGGTCTAACAGGAGCTGTAGCTGCCGGCCTACGCCACAGCCACAGCAACGCGGGATCCAAGCCGCGTCTGCAACCTACATCACAGCTCAAGGCAATGCCGGATCCTTAACCCACTGAGCAAGGCCAGGGATCGAACCTGCAACCTCATGGTTCTTAGTCGGATTCGTTAACCACTGAGCCACGAAGGGAACTCCCTCTAAGTTTTGATAATATGAGAGGCAGGGATCTTAAAGTCTTTCCTTGATTCACTTCATGCAGATCATTCTGTATTTTTTTATATTTTTTTCCATCATCTCTTCACCCATCTTTCTATTAATTTATTCATATTGGAACATAAATTAAAATTTTTAATTTTCTCTATTTCTTTTCTTTTTTTTTAAGTGGCTGCACCTGCAGCATATGGAGGCTCCCAAGCCAGGGGTCCAAGACCACAGCCACTGTAGAAGCAATGCCGAGTAGTTACATTGTAAGCCACATAGGAAGTCTAAAATTTTTAATTCTAATGTCTAGAGAAAGCAAGGCAAACCACCCACACTATTCCTTTAAATATTTCTCATAATAACCTCATTATTAATTTTTATCACAATCTTATACTCCTTCATTTATACCATAAATAATACTCTGAATAATTTTTTTAGTTATTTTTAAAATTAAAATAAAAATATTAAAAATATATCTGTAAGCCTGCCATTCCATAAAATAAATTAATATATTTTGTTTTTACTCTGGCTTTCCTGGCAATTTGACCATCTCTGACCCAATCTCATTTGTTCACTTTCTAGACCCATATTTTTGTCACCTACAGACAAAATATGTTTATTGCCCTCCAGGTAACTTCCTGGGAATAAAACCCTGAATTCCTGCAGCTCAACTCTTCACAGAAACAATGTTTATGAAGAATTCCAGAAAGATGTTAATTTTATATATTTCTCCAGTTACTTCAACATCAATTCCAATATTAGTGGAGTGCATAAATGAACTTGAATTGCATTTTTCTTTCATAATAGCCCACTGCCCTGCATTGAAGGACAGTTAACAGAATAGCCCAGGGAGAGGAGCCCAAGCCAAATACCAGTCTTAAAACCTAGTTGAACAAGACATACATTCTCCTTTTCCTTTGGCTTCAGGGCAAACTGGGCACCTGGACTCATGCTTCTTCCCTGTTTTGAGGACCCAAACTTCTACTTTGAAGGTACAGTCTTTCAGGGCCTCTGTTTGCCAAGGAATGACAAAATCCTACTTTTCCTCCCCAGAACAGTACAGCATGTGTTCTCACAGGTGGTCACAACATATTCCTCACATTTGCAATCTTACGTCCCCTCTCTGTTATGTTGCCAGGATTGATTCTTGAACTCTTTTTCCGGATTTCTTAAAGGCTCTTGGCATGGTCTTCGTTTACTTGGCTTAGCTGGTTTTGCCTGCACCACTTCTCTTGGCATTATGCATCCATTTGTTTAGCATCAAGGGGGCTTGGGACTCTTGAAATGGTGACTTGTACTTGGCGATCACGCTCAATTTCATTTGTCTATAATTCTGTGTCAGTGTATTTATGAGTTTATTTGCTTTTTATGAGCCTCCCTTTTTCTTTTCCTTTTTTTTTTTCCTTTTGACTACCCTATGGCATAGGGAGTTCCCAGGCCAGGGATCAGATCCAAGCCACACTGAAGCTGCAGCAGTGTGGGATCCTTTAACCCACTGTGCAGTCTGGGGATCGAACCTGCGTCCTGGAGCTGCATAGATGCCACCGATCCCATTGCACCAGTGTGAGAACTCCTTCTTTAAATTACTTTTTTTTTTTTTCCTGAGAGTTTTTGTTGTCTCTTTGAAAAGAGAGCACGTTGAGTCAAAGTGTAGCAGTTCAGTTTATAGTTTACTGATTTTAGCAGATGATTTTTGAGACTTGATTTTCCTACTGATTCTGGCCTTGTGTACCTACCTCAAGGCTACCATGGGTATTAATGCCTGTATAGCAGTTGCTAGAGCAACTGGCTTTGGAAGGGGGCACTGTATTAATAATGATATAAAATTTTGTATACATATGGTAAAACAAACTATCAAAATAAGCTGCAAACCCTGAGGTAGTTCTGACTGGGGAAGTAAAAATCATGAGTGGTCCCAAGGAGTTGAGGATTATTCATTCTTGAGAATAGTTACTCATTAGGGTCCAGCTCCCTTGAGAAGACAAGATAGAGGTGATTTGGGGTAAGGTTTAAAGTTCTAAGGTATGTTACTTTGAGAGGTTGATTAGAATCTACCTCTTCTTGGTAGAAAATAGGTTTGATTCCTGTCAGTCTAGGAGCAATAGGTGCACCTGAAGGGGAAGACAGGTGAATGGTCAAGTCTTACAATCTTATTAAATTCATGATAAATTATTATTAAATTCATGACATTTCTGCTTGATGTATTTAAAGCTGTGAATCACGGTGACCATGGCTATAAAAGATACTCTGTAAATCCTTAGAGGATATGTTTATTTGAGCAAAGTTCACCCACTTTTAACATCATGATGCTGAAGTAACAACTGAATAAAGAGCATTTAACTATTCTTTAATGGCTGTTTGAGGGTAGTTAAATTTTCTGGGAGGCATTTATTATCATTTGTTAGGTTGTTACTAAGCTGTCAATCATTTCTGTTTTTTGCCTTCTTTGGGGGAAACATAGACAAAGGAAAGAAAAGTGAAGAAAGAAGAGAATGTGTGAATAATGTGAATCAATAAGATGGTGGTTTACAATTTCCTACCTCAGTAAAACTCTTCCAAACTGCTGTTTTTATAATTTATAACTTCTCTCTGTTTGTTCCTACCTCAGTAAAACTTTTCCAAACTGCTTTTTAAATAATTTATAACTTCCCTCTCTTTGTCGTAAAAAACACATATAATCTGTAATTTTCTATCAATAATGACTAGAAACCTAGATTTCTAGTTTTAGAAGATGTACTTAAAGGGAAGCAAACTTAAGGAATCTGAAACATGAAAAAAGGTAACAAAATTGTGATAAGGTGGTTTGGTAAAGACCAGACTGTGAGAGATGCTTCTAGAAGAGAGAAAAGTTATGGGGTATTAGATGGGGAATTAGGGAGAGTAAGTGGGGTTACGTGGAGTATGGATTATAATAGGCTTTATATTCTCTGCTCAAGAATAGCTAAAAAATCTCAAGTTGTCCTAAAAGGAGAGATTCCTCAAAGGGTTATATACAATTACTACAATTATAACTCATTTTTTTCCTTCTTAAAGTTTTTTTTTTTTGTCTTTTTGCCTTATCCAGGGCCGCACCTGCGGCATATGGAGGTTCCCAGGCTAGGGGTCTAATCGGAGCTGTAGCTGCCAGCCTACTCCACAGCCACAACAACGCGGGATCCAAGCTGTGTCTGCAACCTACACCATAGCTCACGGCAACGCTGGATCCTTAACCCACTGAGCGAGACCAGGGATCGAACCCGCAACCTCATGGTTCCTAGTCGGATTCATTAACCACTGAGCCACAACGGGAACTCATTAAAGTTGTTTTATTACATCCTTAATTTCCCATCTCTTTACTAATAAACTGTAATCCAGCTGTAGAACATGAAATGGATAAGATGGTACTTTTAAATCTGGAGCCAGTGTGGAGTAGTGATTAGGAGCAGAGCTTTTAAAGTCAGAGAACCCTGACTCTTCCACTTCCCTTGGGAAAATTCCTGAAGCTCCCTGAGATTATTTCTTCATCTGTAAAGTTAGTTTTAATAACATTTGCCCCATTGTGTGTCTTAAAGCGGTTTTCTAAGGATTAAATGATAAAATGTACAAGTTTCCTGACATACAGTGAGTGCTCAAAATATTGTAGCTGCTACTGGGTTCATTGCTGTGTTTCTACGGATTTAAGTGAAATCATTATTCTGTGAAATACCTGAGTGGTATGTGGTGAGGTGACACACTGAAGGTGTTAAATGAATGTTAAATAATGATTAAAAGTGGAGTGGATGAACAAAAGGTTGAGAGGAAAAGTGTGACCCAAAGGCAAACCTTTCTCGGATGCGGACCAGACAAAAGCACATTTTTTTGGCTGCAGCACACAAAGCAATATGTCTGAGATCAGAGCCCTTCAACAGGTCCACAGAGCCAAAATTCTGGGAACCCACCACCTCTACCCCCAGTCAGCAAAATCATCCTAGATCTGTGAGATGCCAGAAGTGAGACTGGGTGCTTGCCAGGTCAGGAAATGTGAATCAGAAAGAGGATTCCATCCTGGCAAAGAACATCCTCATTAGGATGATTGTTTATGGTGTTTGTTTTGAAGGGGAAGAGGCTTGGTACCTCTTCATCGATGACCATGAACCTAAAGTTATGCGAGGGAATAGTTCCGGACAGGTAGACAGGAACCCAAGGATCTAGCTTGATTTTGCCACTGGTGTCTTCTCAAGACCTCAGTTCCCTCTTCTGAGAGGGAGGATTAAACAAGATGACATTTGAGATTTCTTTCAACTTTTTGTCACCTTAACTAGTCTATTGTTAATTTCTTTCGATTAATTAGTCTGTAGTCTATTAGACTACAGTTAGTCATCTTGTTTTTGTAATTGCACATTTCTAATTCCTAAATATAGATTTATACCTTGTTAAAGGTAAATAAAACATAAATCTTTTTTTTTTACATTAGTTGGTCCACATAAGTGTTAAAAGTACAAATAGAAGATTCAATATACAGTTTAACAAATTATTTGGCAAGTGAGTCCAGCAAGTTCAAAAAAGTTGGTATACAAGGTTAAAACTTACAATCTCATTCAGATTTTTATAGGGAATATTTTTCGAGAAGGTAGATTTTTGTAGTGAGTGAGTGAGACAGAGTGAAAATATTTGCATGTATCTGTGTCTGGATAGTTGGGGAAAGTTTAATTTTTTTAGATTAGAAGCCACAATGATTAATTAATTTTGTCCCGAGTTGTTTCTTTAATAAACCAAGTTTTAAAAAACAATGTTAAAATTGAGATTTGGGTAAATATTTAAAGTAGAAATTCAAGTACACTCAATCAACTGACTTGCTCTCTAATTTTTTAGAATGGAAAGTGGGCATTGATAGAACTTATGGGAGTCTCCCGAGGTTGGTCTTAGGGTGCCATACCCTTTTTCCCAAACTGAATTGCTAAACGATATCGCTGACTCCCATTTATTTATTTATTTATTTATTTATTTATCTTTTTTGCCTTTATGTAGAGCTGCACCCGCGGCATATGGAGGTTCCCAGGCTAGGGGTCTAACAGGAGCTGTAGCCGCTGGCCTTCGCCACAGCCACAGCAATGCGGGATCCGAGCCGCGTCTGCAACCTACACCACAGCTCACGGCAACGCTGGATCCTTAACCCACTGAGCAAGGCCAGGGATTGAACCCGCAACCTCATGGTTCCTAGTCGGATTCATTAACCAGTGAGCCACGAAGAGAACTCCCTGACTCCCTTTCATTTTGTAATGTCTTTCAAAAAACTCTGGGAGCATCTCTAAAAGAGATATATTTCATACTTTGCACTTCATTTATTTCTCCTTGGAAGAATCCTGGGTTTTCAAGAACTGGCAAGAGTTACATTCCATGTCTTCCTGAGTTTTAGATTAGTGACTTGATCTTACTATATTTACGTATGGGGAAAATCATGCCTATACACATACTCTCTTGGGTTATCCCTAAAGACAGTGGCACAGTGGAGCTAAGGCACCTCCCAGAGCAGTAGATACCATCCAGGAAGAAAGACATTTTATTTGTGACTTATAGATAGATACTTTATCTTAAGCAATGGAGCACACTGATGGGGATAATCTCTTGTGCGGATTTTCTTTGGTCATGTATTAAGAAAATAAAGATCTATGTTCGCCTCCCCACTGTCTCTCCAATTTGTCCAGACTGTGGAATGTTGGGATTCATACTGTGAATGCTCTGAAAATCAATTATTGTCAGATTCTGTTTTCAGGGCTGCCAGACAATATTTTGGCTCAACTTCAGTCCATTTGGAACACAGCTGTTAAGTTGTTGACAAAAACTAAGGAAATATGAACGTGTTCCACCCTTTTAAAAAATTTCCATTTGCTGGCCACCAATCCAATAGATTTTAAATTTCCTTATTGGAGACCAAGTTAGTACCACTCTCTGGCATTCTTTTGGACTATACTGGTCATCCCTGTGTTCCAATACACATAGCACCCTTCGTTCACCCCTTGGGATATTCAGAGTTTATTTTTGATCATAAAATTGAGTTTTAAATTATTCTGTTAAAAATTCCCCCATACCGCTAAGTTTTGTAGGACTTAGTGCCTCGTTGGTCTTTCCTCTTCTATAGAGGCATTTTTTTTTAAGACTAGTATGGCAATTTAGCTTTGGTTTACTTTTAAAGGATAAGTGGTTATGTTATTCTGCATGCTTTATATTGCAAGTAATAGAAAATCATATTCAATTAAATAATAAGTAGTATGAGACCATTTATCAAAACAGGGGAATTAAAATTATATGTGTGTGTGTGTACATAACATTAAAAACAAGAAAAATTGAAAGACAAAATCAGTGGAAAGATAAAACAAATTTTTTTTTTTAATTTTACCTATAGGAGGAGGTAGAATAAATTAGACAGGAAGAGAAACTAGACTTCCTTGACTATATCTTGTTCATAGGTTAGTCTTTGGCATTATGTAAATATTCACTTAATAACAAAACAAAAAGTATAAAATAAATTTCTAAAAATTAAAATAGAAAGAAAATAAAGGAATTTAACCATATATCTAGCAATCAGTGCTACCCAATAGAACTTTCTTTGTGACGAAAATTCTCTCAACTGCAGTCTTAACTATGGTAACCTGTAGGCATATATGGCTATTGAACACTTGAAATATGCCTAGTGTTACTAACTAAATTTTAGATTATTACTTAATTAATTTAAATTATTCTTTTAATGCCATATGTGACTAGTTGCTACCTTATTGGACAGCTCAAAAGCAATATTCACACAGACAGGAAATACTGCAAGTGATTTTATGTTTTTATTTTATGCATGCACTTGCAGCATATGGAAGTTCCTAGGCCGGGGGTGGGGGGGTCCAGTCTGAGCCACAGCTGCAAACTATCTGCATCTGTGGTAATGCCAGATCCTTTAGCCCACTGCACAGGACTGGAATTGAACTTGCACCTCTGCGGTGTTTGAGCCACTGCTGTTGGATTCTTAACCCATTGTGCTGTGGCGGGAACTCCTACAAGTGATTTTAAAATGCATAAATTTGATTGTGTATTTCTGGTGGGGTGATACCCTTAAGCCAAAAGAACTTAAAAATAATACTAAACTATTTTAAGTAATGACTTAAGCAATGATGTTGTTGTTATTCTGGGTCTTTTAGGTGTACATCATGAATGAATCAAATGACTAATTACATTGGTATCTTTTAGAACTCAAAAGTTTTGGGCCATTTAGAAAGAGATTCAGACTGACAGTTGATAAGATTAAGTTAAAAAGATTTGAAGCATCTATATGAACTCATGACGTATGCTTTCTTAAGAAATTATTTCCCAACTCTGTCCACCAAAAAGGCCTAGTAACAGTGACCAACCCAGTAGCAATAACATCTCTAGTGATCAGATTATGTTCTCTAAATGCCCTTTTCTTTTTCTTTTTCTTTTTTTTTTTTTTACCTTTTGACATTTTAGGGCCGCACCCGGGGCATGTGGACATTCCCAGGCTAGGGGTCTAATGGGAGCTGTAGCCTCCGGCCTTTGCCACAGCCACAGTAACGCGGGATCCGAGCCATGTCTGCAATCCACACCACAGCTCAAGGCAACGCCAGATCTTTAACCCACCGAGCAAGGCCAGGGATCGAACCTGCAACGTCATGTTTCCTAGTCGGATTCGTTAACCACCGCGCCATGACGGGAACTCCTCTAAATGTCCTTTTCCACTAAAAGGGACCAGGACTCCTTGGAGAAACGGATGTTTTAGAGTTTAGGAATTTATAGGATGAACGTGGAACATCTTGCTATCATAAAATTCAGGGATGCTTTGAAAGACCGGTAGATATACGTCAAAAAGACCCAGAATCAAATTGAAAAGCTCCCAGTCATCAAAGATGGAAAAAAGTGTACGCAAGTTTGGGTAATAACTTAAATGGACTGAAAAACTTCAAATATGTATATCATGAGTTTATATTATTACTTTAAAAACTCAGTTATATTTGAGGGTTCTGGGGAACAAACCCATCATTTTGAAAATCTGAATACTCAAGCATTTATTCTTTTCTGTGAGAACTATAATACGTAAGAGAAACCAAAGAGGTGGTGAAAGAAAATTTCTCTTTATAACACTATTCTAGCTAATAAATTAAGAAGTATGACAAAATTAGAATATCACTGTCTTCTAACCCCTGATAAATTAATGGATAGATCTGGGCAATCATCACTAATAATATCTTAAAAACAGGATAGAGGTATGCTATGATGGATGCACACTGCTTTTTTGTTTGATCTTATTTTTAGGTTTGTTTCTCTTGCTGACAGAAATGTGAAAATATATAAAGTTGTCTTGCAGAATAAAAACAAAGTGAATAAACTAAACAAATCCCACACTCAAACCTTACTCTGATCAAGCCTCTAAATCTAACTACCAACATATGAAACTATGAGAAACAGAAGGCCTGATAAAGGACTCCGTGAGTGTGCAATTAGTGAAATCAGATGAGGGACCACAGCGCGAGTCACCAGAAAGGTGGCCTGTGGGTCAATTTGGATTCTGATTGAAGCAAACATTATAAACGACCTTCATGAACACCAGAAATTTCTTAAGTACTACTTGAATATTGATGATTTTGAGACATTTTAAAATTTATTTAGTATTTCTAAGTTATTATATTACAGTTATATTTTTGATCCTTATATTTTAAATACATATTCTGACTTTTTTTTTTTTTTTTTGTCTTTTTAGGGCTGCACCTGCAGCATATGGAGGTTCCCAGACTAGGAGTCTAATCAAAACTACAGCTGCCGGCCTACACCACAGCCACAGCAATGTCAGATCTGATCCACCTCTGTGACCTACACCACAGCTCACAGCAACATGAGATCCTTAATCCACTGAGTGAGACCAGGGATTGAAGCCACAACCTCATGGTTCCTAGTTGGATTTATTTCCACTGAGCCACGATGGGAACTCCTATTTTGAAATTTTTATAGAAGAAATGCTATGAAGTCTAGGGTTTGTTTTAAAATAATCCAGGGATTAGGGAGTGTGTAGAGATGAGACAAGATTGGCCTATTAGTGGGATTTGTTGAATGTGGTAATGGATAATTTGGGTTAATTATACTATTTTTTCTATTTTGTAAAGATTGAACATTTCCATGGTAAAATATTTTTCAATGCTTCTTTTCACAGAACTGCCATTCTAGTAGAGGAGAAGAATGATATCTAAAAAAAAAAAAAAATACATATAAGTTGGGTAAAGAAATATAAAATTTTTTTACCAAAAGATTTAGAAAAAAACAGTATGATGGGTATGATAGGGTGGCTTGGAGAGGTAATCTTGATGGTTTGTATGGAAGCTGCGTATCCCATTCTTAAGTCCAGAGATGAAGTCAGCTTCCTGGGCATCACAGGAAAACCAAACAGCCTAAAGTGGTGCTTGCAATGGCAACTCTGGAACTTGGCTTCCTGGGTCCAAATCCCACCTCTGTGACTTACTAGCTGTGTGAGCTCAGGCAAGCTCCTTCACCTTTCTGTGCTTCAGTTTTGTTCATGTTGTATGTCTGTGATAAATACTTTAAAAAATATTGCTGACATGGAAATTAATACTGAAAGGTTTTTTTTAAACAGCCTTCTTATCAGTAGTAAGTTAGTTTTTAATATTATAAGACCGTGGTTCTCAAACATTAGTGTGCATCAGAATCACCTGGAAGCCTTGTGAAATTACACAGTACCAAGCCACAACTTCCTCCTCACCCTAGAGTTTTTAATTCAGTAGGTCCAGTGCAGAACCTGAGACTCTGCATTTCTAACAGGTCTCACAGGTTCTCAAGTAATAATGATGATGGGAACCTCACTTTGAGAACCACTGCACAAAGAATCGCCTTTGTTCTATAACTGTTCATTACAAAGGAAAAAAAGGAAAAGAAAAATAAAGATACATGACTTTAAAAAAGTTTTTAATGAGTAATTTGCTAACTCTAGCTTTGTGTAACAGAGGAAATCAGTCTAAGTTTTGCCCCAGATTGAGAGGGTTTGAGTTTTCTTCTCTTGGACTTTAAGACCAAATGAAAAAAAACTATGCTTATGGGGTAAAAATGACATACCAGCTGCAGATTATTTTTCCCATTCTTTTTTTTTTAAATAAAATAATTCAGTGTAGCCAGACAATTTCTCACCTACTCATCTCCATCTAAAACAAGACACCATCTGTTATATATCCACTTAATCAGTACCGTGACAAATTGGAGCACACTCAGGCCTCTGATACCATACACTGCTCCCCAGGAGTTTCTGACTAGACCTTTGGAAGGTCCTGATCAGAGGCTGAGAGGACAGCTGGCCATTACACTGCAGCTGGATACAATCAGAGAGGATGCCTCCCAAGGACTCCCACCAAATAAGCAGGGTCAAACAGCCTGGGCAGGGTGATGCTTGGAAAATGAGTTACCTGGGGTCTGGGAAGATTCTGAGTTTGATTTACTTTTCAAGAAGGTTATGTTTTCTTTCAAGAGTGAGTCTCTTTTTCTCTTTGTGACCACTGAACATGAAGTGGGGATGCTGAGAGTTTCCAGCATGTCCCCAGTCGGTGTCTAGGGTATCACTGGGGTGCGGGCTTGCAGATAAAATGCCTCTATGCATGGAACGGAAGATCTAATTTCTTCTCCTGCTGGTCTGGGGTGACCTGTAGACTGAAGCCAGACAATTCACACCACTTCAGAACGCCCCTACAGCAGCTACAAAGGTCTCTCATCTCTTTGCTAACAACGCATTTGAGTTCAAGAGCAGAGAAAGCAGGTGGGCATTTGAAATAAGGAAAAAAAAATCAGCCAGAGAAAAGGAAACAGATAAAAAGCGCTGTTATAAGAAGGGGAAAAGTGGAGTAGGAATTTGGATACTGCGGTCAGGGGCAATGAGGTTAGCAACTGAAGTTTTATGAAATTTGTAGGTGATTTTTTAATATAGTGTAGAGGACGAAGAATGAATATGAAGATACAGGACAGTAAAATTATATAGATGATAACTGTATCCTTAAAAGAAATTTTAAGTTTTCATGATCTGTTTCATGTTTCCAAGTATTTAGCCATTAAATAGTAAAAATAGTGTAAATAATTTGAAATGGCTTCCTTAAGGGGTTTTTCACAATTTTCTTAGTAATCCACATATAGTATTATGAAAAGAGGAAATGATGCTTGGTTTCTTAGTAAAGAGAGTACATGGAACAAAATTTCAAAGCCTATAGGAATATATTTCTAGATTGCAAAAGATAAGTTGTTTATTTAAAGAATAAGTAGGAAATTAGAAGTATTTTAAATGTTCTTAGCTCTTTTTTCTTTCTTTTTTTCAGTCAGCAAATAATTACGAGAACCCGTTGTGGACCAAGCACTCTTTCAAGGAATGGGTCATTTAGCAATGAACTAAAGAAATAAAAACCTCCGCTATCAACTTTTAGTAAGCAAGATAATATCTTGAAAATGTTGAAATACAGATTCTAGGGCCCAAACCCAGGATTCTGATCAAGTAAACTTGTGAAAGTTCCTGGAAATGTTTATTCTGAGAAGTACATTTAGTGATTCTGATACAAAGAAATGTTCCCTATAGGTATTTATCTCACTCTTAGAGTATCAACTGTGTCTCACAGGAGTACTAAATTATATCTCCCCAGTTCAGCCCCTGGGCTCCATACCTATCAGTTCCAACTGTCTCCTAGACTTTTATGCCCTGGCTTTAGGAAGCCAAATGGTCCATGTAAAAGAATTGAAATTACCTCTAAATAAAAACTTACACTTCCTCCTACATTCGCATTTCTGTAAATAGCATCGTCCTCTGGTTACCAAAGAATGAATGAGAAGTTCATCCTAAAATCATGCCCTTTCCTTCCTTCCACAAATCTAGTCACCTCCTGTTTTAAAGATTACCTTCTTGTGTATTCATCTCCATTGCTTCTGCTTTAGGTCAGCCTCATTAACCACCACCTGGACTGTTTCCTGAGTCATCTTAGTCTCAGAATCTTCCTTCCCAGCCTATCATCTATGCTACTTCTGTTGTGATCTTTCTAAAACAGAAAACCAATCATGTAATTCCCCTGCTGATAGCCCCTCAATGACTCAAACTTGCTCACTGAACGAAATTCAAGATTCATGATAAGGTTAACTTAATTCGTGATCTTGAGGCCTCTCCAACATTTTTCTCCTTACAGAACCTCCTCCAACTTTCCAGTACCCTACACTTCAGCCATTATTGAGTCATATGTCTCACTCTGTGTTTCCTTTGCTCTCGCCCCTCCCTAGAGAAATCTAGCCATGCCTCCTTAGTCATGCTTAGAATGACTTTCTCTGTATTCATGGCTACTCATATTTCAACACAAACTTTACTATAAAATTTACTGAACCCCTCACCCTGCCTTTCCACTCCCCAAAGAATGGACTTATTTTCTTTATGCCCCTTTGTTATCATATGTTTCTAATGTAACATTTATAACCCCCTAGGGCACATCCATCTTCACTTGTGTGTCTCACTTGGGTGTGTCTGCACACCTCTTGAGAACATGAAGCTTATTTTAGTCTATATGGGAACAGTGTATTACAGAGTATATCACAGTGTATGCCATCTTGAAAGAATGAATGAGTGAATAAACATAATGACTCCTCAAGAAGGATAATTGAAAGTTTTATGACATGGATTTTTCTGTATCTTTTATTTTTCTGTAGTAAACTATTTTTTTTTGTCTTTTTGCCTTATCTAGAGCCACACCTGCAGTGTATGGAGGTTCCCCGGCTAGGGGTTTAACAGGAGCTGTAGCTGCCAGCCTTCGCCAGAGCCACAGCAACGTGGGATCCAAGCCGCGTCTGCAACCTTCATCACAGCTCACGGCAATGCCGAATCCTTAACCCACTGAGCAAGGTCAGGGATCGAACCTGCAACCTCATGGTTCTTAGTCGGATTCGTTAACCACTGAGCCACGAAAGGAACTCCTGTAGTAAACTTTTTTATTTGCTTGTCCTGTCATACCATACATAAAAAATAAAGCATAGTGCTTCCTTAAGTTGAGTGGTATATAAAGGTAAGTCTGTACCTAAGCATCTTCAGTCTCTAATCAAGTTCTTTAGTGGATCCTTGATCTAAGTACCATGCCGTAGCTCTTAGATTTCATTCTTGAACAGAAACTTTATATGCCCCTCAGCTTCCTCCTTGCATATAAATTTTGATTTATGCTTGTTTCAAGCTTTGTTTATATCTAAGGAAAGCAACTGATTATTTGCCATATTTTGTCACAGTAGAAGTATGACTCCGATTTATTGGTTTTATCTAAACTATTTTCACAATGTCTAGATTAAGAGGGAATGAGGCATGTTTTCTTTTATAGGAACAGACCCTAAGTACTTTCTTAGCATGTCCCAAGGGGTCAGCTATTGCTTCATGTATCTCAGATAATATTTTTTATTCCAACACCAAGTGAGCCTTGGTATATGCTCCAGGTCTTGTGAATTGCTCAAGGAATGCAGGAATGAAACTACAAGTGATCTCATTTACAACATAAACTAGCTACAGGATAGTAATGTGCTGTTTATTTGTTGCCATGATTTATTTTTTTTAAACAAGTAGGTCATTGCTTATTCATTGTCCTGTTGTACATTGAATTGTTTTTCAATCAGTAGCAATAAGTTCTTAATTTTCCATCTGTTATTCAACCAAACTTCTGTGAGACTAATGTGGGGTATTTGGCAGATGATAACCTCACATTTCTGTGGTACTTTATATTTACAATGTGCTTTTCCATGCATAATCATCCTTATTTGATGCCTGGCAGTTTTATGAGAATAGACTGAAATTTACTGGTCCGTTAATGCTAGCAGACTCCTGTGTGTGCCCTTGTAAGAATCACTTCCTAACAAACTGGGAGAAGTGATATCCTTATGCCCTCTGACCAAATATATTTCCAGAACAATATGCAGGAGTATATTCAGAAAAGAAAAAAATGTAGATTATGGTCCTGTGCTCCTTTCTTCGTACATATTACTTTGTTGTGGCTGAAAGATAATAACGAGGGAAGCAAAGCTTTACCTTCAGGTAAAAGTATCTTTTTAGAGATTCCGGATGTTTAAATGCACATTCAGAGCAGCAGTTAGAAAAAAAAAAAATTTCAAACAGAACAGTTTGCCCTTGATTTATTCCTGAAAATAATTCTTATGCTAAAAAAAAAATAAATTCTGACAATTACCTGAGTATCAAGAGAAATGTGTCATGGCTAATTGTCAGTAGAGAGAAATATAATGGTGTAAAAAGCACTTTAAAAAGATATTTGTCTTTTCTGTGCCTTTAAGTTTCAAAATTATGTCTCCTGATTTTTGAAGCGCCAATCTTGAATTGTTTAAATTCAAGGACCTCATCTGTATAGAGCTGAGAATCGCCAAGATATTAATACCTGCATTTTTATGACACATTCTAAAGTCAATAGGAAAGAGGTTTCTGAATAAAAGCCTTAAAATTACCTTGTCAATTATTAATTACACGGTATATTGTCTTTGAATTATAAAAACCCTGAAAAATGGAAAGGAGAATTGAAAAACATCAATCTTGGGTTCTTTAAAAATGTAATACCAATCATTTGAGCAGTGTACAAATCTTTTATTAAAGATAAAAAGGAGGTGATACGTTTTTTATTAACTGGAGGATATGTTCAATCCACATGATTAAAAATCTCATTACTAACTCAAGTCAGGAAAGTGATTTATTACTGAGAACGAATGGGAGGTGTTAGGTTGTCCAGAGCAGCATTTATCAGGAGTAGAACTTTCAGTTTGTATCTATTTTAGCATGCTTAATAGATTTTAAAGGTGGCTTTGCCATCTGTTTGAAGAATTGAAGATATTTTTCTAAAGTTGGCAAGCTACCTTAAAGCAAAAACATTAGCTGTTTTTCATTTAGCTTAAATTTTAAGTTCTAGAAGTAAAGATTCATTCTGTGTTCTAATGAAGGTAAAGATTTCCATTGTAAAGGGAAAAAATATAGAATGTATTTTGGTTCCTTCCTCAACATTTTTTGAAAAGGTTCTAATTAGTAAATACTTATAATAATAGATGTTTATGGGGGGGGAAGGATAGATAATTTCAATGTATATTTGGTGTTTGCCACAGCGATGAGAGATTATTATCTTTTAGATACAATTTGTTCCGGTGATTGTTCCCCCTTTGTTTTTAAGAGGAATTGTTTTAATTGCTTTTTGAATGTTTTAAGACTCTCTCAGGTTTGGATTCAGTATCTAAGATGTTATATTTAGAAACAGTCCCTTATTATTAATCCAGTTATTTATTACTGAAGCTCTTTTGTTCTTATCTGTATCTGTACAGATGAGGTCCTTGAATTTAAACAACTCAAGATTGGCGCTTCAAAGATCAGGAGACATAATTTTGAACCTTAATATAATGAAATATTCCTCCAGATGTCAGGGAAATAAATGAGGGTTGATGCTGTCGGGATGTGCCTCGTGGCCATGAAGTAGGACCCGGAAGCTGGACGTGATTTGCCTTGATGGAAGGAGGATAACATTTAAAGTAGAGAACATGACACTATCTTCTTAACACACTCACCTGAGGATAAATTTAGTATGTGGGGAACACAGTGAGAGAATGCCTTGGGAAGGAATAGTGAGGAAACAGCCTTAGTTGTTCAAGAGCTTACTGACATGAGTTTGGTTCAGTTAAAACAGAACCCAGTTATGAAGGATTCGTGATTTGATGGAAGTCATGGGAAGCCAGTGAAAGCTTTTAGAACAAAGGAGTGGTGGGTAGAGAAAACAGTCATTCAGTGGGCTGGGACATTTAAGTCAGGCCAGCCAGAGAGCCAGAAAGAAACCCTTCCATGGGAAGTAAGTGATGAGACCCAAGGTATTAGAAATGGAAAAATGAGATGGGTAAAAATCATCTTGGGAGAATTTATTAGATAACTTTAGTTTTCACGTCATATGTATATAGTTCATTGAATAATTAAATGTTTAAGACTGGGAAGTTTTAGTTTTTTCCCTTCGACTTTCTGCGCTTTGTCACCAAAGCACATATTTTGTCACCAAAGCACATATTTTGTCACCAAAGTTCACTCGATTTCAGGTGGTCACGCCCAGTGGCACAGGTCTTAGGAAGCACCTAAGAGATTTTTTTAGAGGCTTAATCTTCATGTATTCCTTCATGCAGGGTTAGACATCAAATTCTTTTAGACCTGCTGTTCTCTCAGCAGAGATCATTTGACTCTTCTCATTCGGGTTAGGTACAGCTGAGATTGCTTCTCTGTGTCCATTTTGAAATGATGCCTTCAGGGATTACTGATTTTAACTAACATTGGGGGCACTTTGGTTTCAAGGCTGCATTGGAATTTGAGTTTATCACTCTGTGAATATTAAGTAATAACTACCATGCTATAGGTGCCTGTACCACACTATGGACAAGAACGACTGAGAACTTATGCATTTTTTTTTTTTTTGCTTTCATTTAAGAGAGAATTTTCTTAAGAATGGTTGCCATAGATATACTCACATTGTCTAGTTTCTTGGCATTGGTATTTGTGTATATCTTCTTTGACTTATATAGTGCTTTCCGAAAAAGAAGTCTCAAAGTCTCATGTCCTTCTATCTATATTTATACAATTGTGAGTGTATATAGGTATTTAAAAAAAGAAAGAAGAGAAAAACTGTGCTTCAGATGTAACATGCCTGTTACAAAGCATCATATTTCTTCAAGCTGTTTTGTCCCTTTGAGTTTTTGAGTTTAGACAAATGCCTTTTCCCTGTTCTCTCTCTCTCTCTCTCTTTTTTTTTTAACTGGCACATTCTTGTTCAATGAAAACAAGGGAGCAAGGGATTATTCTATCCATTGAAATAGAAATGGTGTGTGAATCTGACAGCTGGAGCTTGGGTGTGAGATATTGCAATTTTTGCTGTAGGGAAAGGAGATAAAATGAGGGTTTGAATTTCATAGCATAAGGGGCTACCTAAATAGCAGCTGTTAGGTATGAGATCCCGGCTGAAGATTAGAAAATGGAAGGGGTTAGGTACTCCTAAACCCCAAGAGTTGGAGGTGGGAGTGGGGGGAAATGCATTGCTTTATTTGGAGTAGTTTTTTTTTCCTTTTCTAACTCATGGCAATTGCTTTCTGGGTGTAGAACTGCACATTCATAAATTCTGTTCACTTGCCTAGACTAAAAATACCTTCAGCCTTAGGAGTTTTCATTTTGAAGGAACTGAATAATATCCATAGATTACATGAGAGGGTATATATTTTGAAATTGCTGAAATTGTTAATAACATTTCATTGAGTTTGGCTCTGCATTTCAAGAGGGAATGTTGTAATGTGTTTGACTTCCAGCTGACAATAAATGATCTCTCTCTGAATAGCACGTAATTGATAACTTTTTAATGCATATATTATTCCCTCATATTATGGATTTTAACGTCCTCTATTTCATAAAAGACAGATGTTTTCAGCATACTTCTTCTTCCTTACTTCTCCTCTCTCACTATCACATACCTTCTCCATTCTCCAATCTTAATGCACTGCTTTTATTTATCTAGTTAGTTATTTTGGTCATGCCTGGGGCATGTGGGAGATCCCCAGCCAGGGACCTAACCCACACCACAGCACTGACCCACACCGCTGCAGTGAGAATGCTAGATCCTTAACGCACTGTGCCACAAGAGAATGCCTCAGTGTACTCCTTTTCATTCCATAAACATAAGTTGTTAGCTCCCACTTCTGTGACTTTGCAGGAGTCACAGAAAACTGAAGGAGTATGGACAATTACGAAGTTCTTTTCCCCAAGGTAACCATTGCAAACAGTTGCTTGAGTGTTGTAGTGTAATTGGCTAGTGTGGTGGATCCCAAACATTATCTCCCAATTACTAGTCTAAATCAATGTGTCTCAAACTTTGTGATAACAGAATCCTCTTTAAAATTATTAAGGACTGCTAAGGAAATTTTATTTAAGTGATTGTGTCTACCAATATTCACTACAGTAGAAATTAAGATAGGATGACTTTGTTTTTTATTAATTCATTTAAAAGTAACTGCAGTAAATGCATTACATATTAAAATAAATAATACATTATGACATAAATATTCTAAAAAATTATCATTTTCCCCAAATGGAAAATTTCCAGATTTCCTTCTGTCATTATAAATTGTGTAATTCTAATACAATTAAGTTTTTGAGGCTTATTTTGTGGCCTATTATATATTCTACTCTGGGGGATATTCCATATGCCCTTAAAAGAATGCATATTCTGCTATAGTCAGGTGAAATGTCTACTATACTATCAATGTCTATTAGATCTAGTTGGTTTACAGTGTTGTTCAATATTTCTATTTCCTTGTTTATTTTCTGCCCACATTTTTATCCATTATTAAAAGTAGGACAGTGAAGTTTCCAGCTATCATTGTTGAATGGCCTGTTTTTCCCTTCATTTCTGTCATTTTTGTTTCATGTATTTTGCTTCATGTTGTTAGATACATATATCTTCTAAGTTATTGTGCATTCTTGATAGATTAACCCTTTTATCATTAAAAAGGTCCTCTTCGTCCCTAGCAAAATTTTTTTTTTTTGCCTTAAAGAATATTGCATGTTGTGTTGTGTAATTATTTCAGCTCTGTTTTAGATACTGTTTACATGGGATATAGTTTCTGTCTTTTTACTTTCAACTTATTTGTATTAATGAATCTAAAGAGTATCTGCTGTAGACAGTCTGGACTTATCTTTCCTCAGGTGAGCCTATGGCTTATTTCATCATTTTATTAGAGCCTTTGGGCAAATGTCACTTCCTCATCCCTTCCAGGTCCCCAGTGCTTAGAATAGTGAGTAATACATGGTAGTAACACAACACATATTTGCCGAATAAGTAAATTTAACCGAATCTATCTAGAAAACTTACATTTTATAGTTTAATAGTAAACTAGTAAAAAAATCTACTGCTACAACTTCAGAAATCATATGTAAGTAATTATTAACAACCCACCACTTATTAATTTTAGTGAATTTTAAAATATCAGATGGCAAAATAAGGAGATCCCAAATACTTAAACTTCCATAAAGCAATAAGAACACTGGCACAAATTTTCAAAATCAATTTTTTCCGAACTTTGAAAAGTAACCAAAAGCATGTGACAATCTAAGTCATTCATTCAAGAAAAATGACTAAACCTTGGTAAGAATAGAGAACCTGATGGTGTTTTAACTTGGACTATTCTAGTCTCCCTCTCTCTAAATCCATGGTAGCATTGAAAACCAGAGCACAGGTACTGAGGCAGAAAGAATACTGCTTGACGTGTTCAAAGGACAGCAAGAAGTCTTGTGCTGAGGGAGCAGAATAAGTGCGAGGAAGACTGTAATGAGACCAGAGTGGAAGCTAAAGTCCAGATTGTGTCTTGTGGGTCCTAGTAACTTTGGATTTTATTCTGAGGTACTAGGGAGCTATTAGACGCTATTGAGTAGGTGATTGATAGGATCTGATTTATGTGTTAATGTGATACTTTAATCTCTGCTCCCTTTTGAGTAGTTCACAAACTTCAGCTTCATCGTTTTCTCAATATTTCTTCTTCTTCTTGCAGGAGTTTCGTTTTCATGTTAAGATACCAGAGTTGCCAACTATGAATTTCATCTGAGTTAGGAACCCCACATCAGTGTAGGACAAGAAAGATTTTTAGCTGAAGCTTACAGAAGACTTCATTGTGCCTCTCAAATTCATTAAAGAAAATCCTCTTTTTAAAACACGTAGAGAACAAGCCACACTACTAGACTATCTTAAACACAGAGATATTAATTGACAAGTACCAGTGAAGGTTATGAAAGACAAAAAGGAGAAGTCCACTTCTCTCCCCTCTTTGGTTTACATTTAATAAGGAGAAAGAACCAATGCTGAAATATTTTGTTGAAATATTAATAATATTATTTTCTGTATCCTCTTGTTAGAATACAAATTGAAAAAAATTCTTTCTCTTTAGAACCTCTCATTTTTGAGCAATAAACTTAAAGAAGTGGAGTTGAACAAAGCTATGAAAAAGATAAATAGGTAAACTACACTAACGTTAATCCTTAGTAAACTGTATCAAGCATTACATCTATTTACTCCAACCTGGGATTATTTCATCAACAGTTTTTTTGAATGTTTCTAATTAATTTCTGGAAATTTCCAAGTCTCATTTAACCTACAACTGTCATCTCTTTTCAGTAAAGAGTTTTGGAGTAATGCCATTACCATCTCTGGTAAACCTACCTCTCCTGGTAGCCCCTGGATTTATATTTGAATACAATTATATTAGAGAGAACAGATTAATTTGTTTTACATATTCAGAGCTAGTTTTTTTGGGGAAAATGTGATGCAAATTTATGTAAATTGGAATACATGTTTATGTAAAACAACATGTGATTATGCATCCCTACATTTACAAGAAAAATTTCTGCTAGTCTTCTCTTAAAGTAGAGAAAATACAAATATACTCACAATCCCAGTTTGGACTAGGATTCTTGCTAGAATGGTTTGTCTGGCATGTGGAAAGGCTCTCATGTGCCATGGCATTGGTTAAGGATTCTGTGTTTCCTTTGCTGAAACATGGTTTTCAGCTTGAGTTTCAGAGGATGCTGCCAATTTTATCTCCCCTTCTTTTATTTCTGTGATGAAAGATTTTGATTTCCACTAAGTAATTCAAAACGGTTTTGTGGGTTGTTACTCAATTTTATAAATAAACATACATTGGTTGAGGGCATTGCATGTGCCTTTTTGTAATGAACAATCATAAAGAGAATGGCATGTCCCTGGTCTTCAGAGACACTCCCTCTATTCTTTTTCTTTCTGCAATGCCTAGGAATAAGATTGCTTCATCCTCTTTGGTGAGGGTGGCCACATATATAATATTTTGTCTGAACAAGCACACCTTTGAGAGTAAGCAGTTTATAATTATTAATTATGGCAGTTTTAAAGTTTAAACCAGTACTGTTCCAGGAAAATTGGAACACCTGATTACCCTAACTGTGGCTAATTCTAAGCATTTTTTTTCTTTTTTTGAAAAGTTTATATGACTGCTCCATTATATGGTCAATCCTAATTTTTTGATATCCCAAGCTTCACAGTTTTTATCAATCCGATGTTCTCTAGAATCCCAAGATAAAAATGTTATCTTATCAATTGTTTTAACTACTAGTTTAACTTTTCCCAAATAATACTTTGGCACTGTTGTTGGCTTGGTTAAGAGGTGGAAATTTTTCTGTTGGATTTTATATTTCTCTTTCTCAGAAAGAAAAAAAGGAGTAGCTGAGACATGAGCTCCCATCCTTAAAGAACCTCCGGCGTTGTTTCTTTTCTTCACAAGTTTTGTCAGTTGCCTTCTTTTTTCAAGCCTGCATGTTGCCAAACTGAGCAAAAATTTTACCTTCCAGAAAAGCCTTAAGGCTGCAATGGGCAAAAAGCACTGAATGTTGTAATAATTAAATAGTGAACTATTATTCTTGCTGGAGGTGATTCCATCCTACCAAGTTTGATGGTAGTTGGAATGAGACATCTTGAAAGAAGATGAGTCTCGTGAGATTTGTGAAAACTTTCCTGGAAGGGGACATCCCTTAGCAATCTAGGGGCTTAGGTGATAGAAAACTGAGCACATTTTTACAAAGTAAATTCTTTATAGCTGTTGATCAAGTATGATAGGAAGTATATATCATTTTTTTTTAAATAAAGAGCTCACATGGAGAGAGAATATAGCATAGTGGAGGCAGTTCCTACACTTTTAAGAGCATGTGAGAGGTGGCAGAAGAAAAGCTATACTGCTAGACAGGATACTGTGATTTCACAATTTACTCAATATATTTGAATCTTGAGTTTTTACCAGTATTAATTTCTTCACATGGCACACCCAAAATTTAGAGGAATGAATGAGACAGTGAGTGTTGAAATATTTTAGACATCCCATCAGTGAAATACTATTACATTGCTATATATCAACATAGTAGCAATTAAGTCTGTTAATTGAATGATTACTAAATTATCAAGTGAAATTATCATGTGTGGAGTTTCTGTCGAGGCTCAGCAGAAATGAATCTGACTAGTATCCATGAGGATGCAGGTTCAATCCCTGGCCTTGCTCAGTGGGTGCATGATCTGGTGTTGCTGTGAGCTATGATGTAGGTCACAGATACAGCTCGATTCAACCCCTAAGCCTGGGAACCTCCATGTGCTTTTTAGGGTTGAAGCCCTAAAAAGACCAAAACAAATCATTATCGTGTGCAATTCCAATTTTGTCTCCCTATTTTAGCAGATGGACATATTTTTTAATCCCTAATCTTCTAAAACACCCCTCCTTATTTTTTTGATTTTTAAAAATTTTTTTACAGAGAGGCAAATTAATCTCAGGAAAAGCAACTTCCTCTCAGATAATTAGTCATGGTATTCTATTGCTTCATATCCTTTTTGGAATAAGGCAAATTATGAATAATTATAAAAACATGGTTCTTGAAGGAAAGCCTCATGAATCATTGATTATATCTGCATGAAACTAGAAAATGGATACAAACTGAATAAACATTTTGGAATATCCAGAGCCCTGAAGGTTTTTACAAGTTATTGTTGAGAATTTCTGAAATGTTTATTATGGTCACAGGTGCAATACCTAAAATCCAGTAGATGATCACAAAACAACCGTCACTTAACATTCCAGGGATTTTTAGCTTGATTGTCCTTAATTTCTATATGTAATATTATTTTAATTGATCTACAGTTAATCCCAGTTATTGATTTACCTTACCTTATTATATATGTGTATATTTACACAGAAATGTATGTGTATATATGTATATACATATATGTGTATGTATACATTGCATATTTTATATATTTATATATGTGTATATATAATTCTGTAAGGTGAACTTTATTCTGATCATACTCTCCATACCTTCTCTCTTTTAACTTTTTTGTAAAGGAAACTACATAATTAAAGGCATTTTTTGCATGGGAAACAAGTTACTGCTTCAGCAATGGCTAAGGAAGTGCCTTACATACTCTCCTTATCCCAACCCTACCTCCCCCAACACCCTCTTCATCTACTTTAAGGGCAAGGGTTTATGCTAACTTTAAGAGAATGTAGCATGGATTCAAAAACCTCAGGAGAGACTCTTTCCTGTAGTCAATTTTTAGATTCCTATATCCAAGAATTCCTGGAGAGAGAGAGAAAGAGAGAGAGAGAGAGAGAGACCTGTGATTGGATCCTCTTGAGGCCATTTAGTCACCACCTTAAGGATGGACAAGAAAGAGGAAAATAGGTTTTCTGCCCGTGCAACTGCTAATATGTTCATGTTCACTGCACTGGACTCAGAAATCAATCAGAAGACATCAGGAGGAAGGTGGATTATTGCCACTAAGGCACAGTGATCTTACATACTAGTAAAATGTAGCTCAAACAATGCTTCAGGTACCTACATATCAGATTATCAGGCCGTTTCTTTTGGAGGGGAAGGGGCAGAGATAAATGCCATCAGCAGAGCAGGAGATCTCTAGACCTCCAAGGAAAACAAAGGAAAGTGTAGTTCTCTCTGATTTACCTGTTATTTATCAGATTGTGCTAATAGGTTTAAGGGATGATTTTGATCTGTGTTACTTGTTCTTCAAGGTATCTAAGAGTCTTTGAAAATTTTAATGCTACATTAAACAATGCCATTGATGTGGGTTCTTGAAAGTGCAATAAGCTTAAATTCTGTGTCCCACAAGCAAAGTATTCAAGAAAATTCACCAGACTATTGACAGCCTTAGGAGAGGAGAGGTGTCCAGAGAAGAGCAGCTTCTCGGTTTTCTCACTTCTCTTGGCTAATTGCTATCCCCTAATCATTTTTGTATTTTTTTTTAGTGCAAACAACCAAATAAATGGTATACATTATGTCATTGAGTACATTAGGCATTTAAGGCATTATTAATTGTCAAACATGTTACAAGAGTGTAGTGACACATCAAATTCTAACAATGAGTATAACTTCTTGTATGCTTCCCTTGCTTGTACCATGTGCTCATATGTGTGTATGCTTATGCACGTACATATACATACTCACACAGCAAAAATGTGCTTGCTTTTTCTCTTTTATGTAGTGTGACTAGTAAATGTCAGAGATGACATCCTATATGAATTGTACCAGCTCATGGAATTTCTCTGCTATACAATATACATAATCAAGAAGAAAAGTGAGTAACTTGGATACCATAGTCAAAATAAAGATTGGCATTGGCTAAACATAGTAACCTATGTTTAAAACTCTAGCAAATGGCCTAATTTAACATTTTCAAAGTCTAAAACCAAGTAGAGTTATAACCTTGATCATTGCTATTGTGAAAGCTAACATTCATTGAGTATTTAGTAATTGCCAGTTCCTTGTTAAACATTTTATGAGCCTTCATTTAATTGTCACACTAGTCCTAGGATGAAGCTGCTATTATTATCTTGATTCACATCTAAAGGATACATTTTACATCTAATGGCTAGAGAAGTTAAAACTTTATATGAGGCAGAGTTTCTTATGTATACAAAGCTAAAATTCTTAACAATTTATTCTTCTCTTTCTCCTGACTCAGTTTTATTCTCATATTTTTTTTGGATACTAATCACTGATATAAGAAACCTGGTTATTCTGAGATATGGCTATCTATTTGTGGATTGCCTAGGTGATTAGATCTAGAGAGTGGCATACAATTTTTAAATATAATTTTTCAAATACTTGTGTGTATATATTTGTATGTGTGTATAAACATATGTGTATATGTATATATCTATCTATATATTCTCAGTTTACTCATACAAATCGTCTTAAGTTCTATTTTTAAAAAACAATACAAAATACTGAATAAAACAAACGTTACATTGTTAGATTCAAAGAGAGGACATAATATTTAACAGTTGCTAGGCACAATGGGGCAGTTTTATTCTTTCCCAATTTATTAAAGTAATGCCATTTATTGTTCTACTGCGCCAACTATTTCAGATGGCTTTGAATACTGACTTGGTAAAGGCTTTAGTGAAACAGTCATTAAGTTCTCCCACTCCTGAGGCAACCAAATTTTTATCTCTCAAGATAAAATAAAAGTGGTCTGAATGTTGCCCAAATCAGCATCTGAGAGGGAGGAGAAAGGTCACTCATGAATGGAGTCAAGTTCTAGCGACTTTGCATAAAAGGAAGCAAGTCAAATGTAAGTCATACACTGCTGACTTAACGTGTGGGAACAAGAAAGACAGGAAGACGCTTAGAACACTGGAGAAAGCTTTGTGCCGGCCAGTGTCATAAAATTCTCTTTGTAATTCAAGAAACAAAGTCAAACTGTTGGAAATGATCCAAGTTTGGCCACAATAACTTTCTATTCATACATCTTAGAGGGTTATCGGCAGCTCTTTGTGGATTTGAATGACTTTTTAGCAAAAATTTTCCTTTAGGAATTATAGATTGATCACCTCAACTAACAATTAGCCTTACCTCTTCAGTTTGGGAATCTTTGGCTCTCTGTTAAGGGGGCAAAACTAGAGCTTAAGGGTGGCCTGGCCTGGAAGGAGGAGAAAAAGGTGTTGCCAAGGCAGTTGTCCTTGGCACGTGACTGTTTATCTCCTTCTTCTCTCCTTAGCCACAAACACAGTACCCTGCCATTACCCTTTCACACTTGGGGCTGTCATCCCTCTGCTTCAATCCTCTCTTGCTTGTCCACTGCTGAACCTGATCTTAATTAGATTTCACAAATGCATAATGAAGAAGGGAGGACTGAATCCCCGCATAATGTATGTGCACATAACGTATGTGTTTCTTGGCATCCTTCGTAAATGTCAGAGTGTTAGACAAGCATTCTTGTAACATTTGAGATTGACAGAGTCACTGTCATGGGAATGTAATCCTGGGTCCTCAAAGAGAACTTGTTCACAACACCCCTAGCCATATCCAAACACTCACTCTAGTTCCCCTGCCTCATCTTCCCCTTTGTTCTTGTAGACTCTGTGACTCTGGAATAACCTAAGACCTTAAGAACTTACTTTGCTCAATTGTGCCTTCTCATGGCAACAATCTAATTGTCTCACTCTGGCCATGACCCCTCATCAATTTCAGTCTAGACACTAGGGCTATTAACCTGTTCTTAACTTTTTTAACAGTTTGACCCCTACTGCACTGCTATTTTGGATTTTTTAAAGTTATCTTTTAGTAAAGCAAACTTCTTCCTGTGCTGTCTCATCACACAGCTGTGACAGAGCACTGATGATACTTCTAGAATCCTTAGAATATAGTTCACACCTTAATTTTTTCATTGATTTGAGTGAAAGGGCTCTTAAATGTATAAAAATAACAGTACTTATTTTTAAATTAGGTAATGCTGAAAAAATTTTGTTTCCTTTTGTTATTTTTTTTCCTGTGAGGAGAAAGCAGGAAGAAATGGGCTTTTGTTCATTCTTTCACTCATACATATCTTTATTGATCATGTATTATGTTTACATTTCAGGCACTACATTTAAAAAAGGTTTTTAATCTTTTGCTAAATAAGGAAGCATTTCTTGACTGTCAATATGATAATATATTAAAATTAAGAACAGAAAGGAAGTAGTATCTAAGTTACAGTGATTTTCAAGGAAGGATGATAAATTAGAAACAAATTAGGAGTTTAGTTGAGCATATTTTGGCACAAACATACATTGGAATATACAGTTTATTATACTAAAAGAGCAAGACTCCAGAGAGGTCTTGTTTTTTACTTTTACTCTGTCTAAGCTAGTTTTCCCCCATCCCTTAGATGAAATGTAGGAGTGATTCATGATTTTTATGGTCACATTCTGAAATAAAAATTCCTTTACTCATTTTTAGATGCAATATAATTTTAATAATTGAAGCAACCATTTCCACAGTCAAAACTCTGGACTATATTTAGAGATATAGATGCTTCTTTTCTGAGATGCTGAGTCTAGAGACTTCTGGTGGGAACAAGGTATGGTCCTCTCTCTCCTTCTTCAACACTCTCTTCTCGCAACTCTTTAGCCCTTCTAGGAGAGTGGGAAAGAGCAGGATGAGGAGCAGGAAAATTGATACTTTATGGGTTTTCTTTTTTCTTTTTTATCTTTTGTCTTTTTAGGGCCGCACCCGTGGCATATGGAGGTTCCCAGGCTAGGGGTCTAATTGGAGCTGTAGCTGCCGGCCTACGCCACAGCCACAGCAACGCCATATCCAAACCGCGTCTGCAACCTACACCACAGCTCACAGCAGTGATGGATCCTAAACCCACTGAAGTAGACCAGGGATGGAACCACAACCTCATGGTTCCTAGTCGGATTCGTTTCCCCTGCGCCATGACGGGACCTCCACGGGTTTTCTTATTAGTTGCCATTGGCATTCTTTGAGATTAGTGGATGTTCAAAGGAATCTTTTGATGGAATGTATTTGTTGATTTCCACCCAGTTCCCTTCTATAATATCCACTTGGGCCATCAGGGACCCCATGCATCCTCACCATACTAAATAAAGCAGGGTTCAAACACCCTGTGCTCATTCACATTTCAGAAAATGCATATCAAATGCATCAAGCTCCTTTCCAGGCCCTCTCACTTCTTTTGACACTAGGGAAGCGCTTCTTTTCCTTTCCCCTACCAGGAAGATAACCTGGAACCCAGCAACTGTTTTCCAATAGCATATTCTCTTCTTTAACCTAGTTGTTTTTATATCTTTCCATAAAGTGCATATTCATCTTTGAGCGGAATTGGTGGATAGTTTGTTTTTCCTCTCTATGCTTTTCTATATTTTCTAAATTTTCTTCATTTAAATATCTGTCTTTAAAGATTCCCCAAATAAAGATTTTTTGTTTAGGAGTTCCTGTCGTGGCTGAGTGGTTAACGAATCTGACTAGGAACCATGAGGTTGTGGGTTCGATCCCTGGCCTTGCTCAGTGGGTTAAGGATCCGGCGTTGCCATGAGCTGTGGTATAGGTTGCAGACGCGGCTTGGATCCTGCATTGCTGTGGCTGTGGTGTAGGCCAGTGGCTACAGCTCCTATTAGACCCCTAGCCTGGAAACCTCCATATGCCCCCAGCTCAGTCCTAGAAAAAAAGGCAAAAAGACAAAAATTTTTTTTTCATTTGTTCGTTTTTTAGGGCTGAACCCACGGCATATGGGAGTTTCCAGGCTAGGGGTCCAGTAGGAGCTGTAGCCATCTTCATACCTCACAGCCACAGCAACACGGGATCCTTAACCCACTGAGTGAGGCCAGGGATTCAACCTGCATCCTCGTGGATCCTAGCCGGGATCCTTAACCGCTGAGCCACGAAAGGCACTCCCTCCCTAAATAAAGATTGATTAACATGGGTTCTGCATATTTTACATTCACCAGCACAAACGCAGATAATAGCAGTTCCTCACTACAAGATATGTGATAACGTTACCTACTCAGCTAACACACTTACATGAATTATGTAGTGCTTTAAAAAAAGTTTTAATATGATCCGATCCTAATGGTGTATTATTTGATCAATGATTTTTAAAAGAATTGTTACAATTAGCAATTAGAAAATGGAATGAAGTTTCTCCTGCATCCATTTTATAACAGAATGAAACCCATTCTGATTGAAATTTCCATTCGCAAACTTTGAGACTGCTCTCAACAAAGGGTAAAGTATTTAAAGCCTCTAATTCCACTTTTCCTTAAGGGAGGATGAGCTCTAGCAATTACCTTATGGGTTCTGAGGATCGCATTTGGAAGTCCTGGTCTTATGAACATCGGGATAAGAATTTTACAGGATATCAAAAAGGCATTGAATTGACAAGTAAAATAACTGCCTTTTGAGAGTTGCTTGAGAGGAAAATGTCTGGGATGTACAATTTCAGAGTGGGATAGGGTGTGCAAGAATGAGTAACCAATTGCCCAATAATCTTCAGTCTCTTTCCCTTTTAGGGGCCTGTGTTATCTTAAGAGTATTATAGTTGACAGGATGAAAACAGGTCATCATTTCCAAATGATTTCACAATCACAGATGTAACCAGGATTCTTTATAATAAAAAAAGCCTATGTTGGCAAACTCAAACAGAACACAAAGCATTCAAAAATAAAATATTCACCTTGTAGATAATACCCTAAAGAGAAATATAAAGAAATCTCTGTTGATTTTCCTGTGAAAACGTGTGTAGAGATATCACTACACAGAACAATTCGTAATTATAGTTAACAATGAAATTTAAGTCTAAGAGGTAGTTTATGTTTGCCAGTCAAGTATTTAAATCCCTAAGCTATTCAAAATTTATCACAGTCTTTAGAATTTGCACATACCAAATACAATATTACTAATTTTTTCTCCTAACCTTTTTCCTTTCTTTTTTCTTTTTTCTTTTTCATTTTTTTTGCTTTTATTCTAGGTCGGTTGTTATCAAAATGTGAAGTGAACCTTGGACCATCATCATCATCACCTGGGAACTGATTAGAACTGTAGATTTTGGGGTTGCAACCCAAGCCTACTTAATTTGAAGCTTTAGGAACAGAACCGAGAAATCTGTTTTAACAACCTGTCCTGGTGATTCTGATGATCCCTAAATGTGAGAACGTTTGAACTAAAAGAAATTGAGCTTAAAATACCTATAATAGGGATTCCCTTGTGGTAGAGCGGGTTGAGGATCTGGCACTGTCACCACAGCAGCTTGGGTCACTTCTGTGCCTCAGGTTCAATCTCTGTCCTGGGAACATGCCTGTTACAGGCACAGCCACAAGATAAAAAGTAAAATAAAATACCTGTAGGAATTCAGCCTGTCCAGGTTAAAGGGCTGCACCTGAAGGTGAATTGTAGCATAATATTTTGGTGGATCAACCAACCCAAGAAGTAGATATTCTTACCAAGGAGATGGGAGTAATTTATGAAAGATTCAAAGGGATATTTATCACTAATGCATTGGAGCAGGTATTAGCAGATTTGTCATACGGTGTATACTCCAGGGTCCTAAGAAAATATCTTTACTTCATTTTTATTTATTTACTTTTCTTTGTTTTTTTGCCTTTTCCTAGGGCCGCACTCACATCATATGGAGGTTCCCAGGCTACGGGTCCAATTGGAGCTGTAGCTTCTGGCCTACACCAGAGCCACAGTAACGCGGGATCCGAGCCACGTCTGCAACCTACACCAGAGCTCAAGGAACGCCTGATCCTTAACCCACTGAGCAAGGCCAGGGATCGAACCTGCAACCTCATGGTTCCTAGTCAGATTTGTTAACCACTGAGCCACAACGGGAACTACAGGAAATATCTTTACTTCAGCTATCTCCAGTATCCAACCATTGTTAACAGGTGCCCATATTCACATCAAAGATCTAGTTCTTTAAGGAATTTTTTAATGGGGTTCGGTATGTTTTAACCACTTTAAGGCACTTTGAGTGAGAAAAATACGTTTGAGGGAATACACTAACTCAGCTAGTGTACTGAGTTGTTGATCACAATGTGGAGATGAGATATCATTATAGGTAAATATTGAAAGGAGCAGAAAAAAAAGTCTAGAGCTTGTCTCTTTGGGGGATTTTTTTTTCTTTTTTTCTATTTCTGGGATGGGGCATTCATTCTGGCCAGTAGCTTAGTCTGAGGAATAGAGAAATAGAAGGAAAATTGGACCGTTGCATACTACAGTATGATTCTTATGTTGCAATGTGTCTCTCATCATAAATTCCAAACATAGCATTAAACATCAGAGAAGGGAGAAAAATGGGAACTGAAGTTTCATAAAATAGGAAATGTAAAAGAAAACAAATTTCATTGTGCAAAGTGTGCAACTTTCTGGTGTTCTGTGACTATAAAAATTACAAATTTGTTAAGATAGCCATATAAAACAAAGGTAAACCTTGAAGATATATTCATGGAGAAATCACACTGTAAATGACCACATTCCTTCACGGCCTTTTTTTCTCCCCTCATCACTGCTTGCGTCCTGATTTTCAAAGTCATGTCTCTGTGAAATATACAGCACATAACCTGTGGCTGGTTGAGCTGCTTGAAAGATGGAGGTGCTGTGGCCTCAAGGAAGAATCAGGTCATCTCTGGGCTTCTGGCCCCAAAACACTAACAATAAAGGAGATACATGTTTTCAAGGTCATTCTGGTGGGTCTTCTCCATATCGTCATGGATCTTAGGAGGACTACTTGGCAAGTAAAATAATACAAAATTGTAACATTGGTCAAATTGAAATGATCTTCTTAATAGCTTCCATCATTCTCCAATGTCATCTATGTTGAAAGAGCATGTGTGGGATAAGAAATACTGACAATTCTGGAGTTCCATGAGATTACGGGTTCGATCCCTGGCCCTATTCAGTGGGTTAAGGATTCAGTGTTGCCATAGGTCGTGGATGCTGCTCGATCCTGCATTGCTCTGGCTGTGGCATAGGCCGGCAGTTGTAGTTCTGATTTGACCCCTAGCCTGAGAACTTCCATATGATGCAGGTATAGACTTTAAAAAAAAAAAAAAGAAAGAAAAGAAAAAGAAAAGAAAAGAAATATTGAGAATTTTGTAGGATTCTTAAATGGTCAAGGAAGGGTATTACTACTGTGCATGGAAAAGTTACAGCTTTTGCCATCAAGGCTATACTGTTATATGTCAGACCTTCAGTTTGTTCAATTAGAAGTTCTTGTCCAGCAGGAGGATATACAAATAACAGTAAACAGGAGAGAGTTAGGCAACATAGAAAATGGGCATGCAAGACCCTTATACAAGATACAAGATGATTTGGAGCATAGTGAAACAGTATAAAATTTATTTGCAAAGAGAACATTCAAAGTGGGGTGATGAAAATAGTGTGGATTACGTATAAGAGCTTATAGGAAAGTGCAAAAGCCAGATTAAGTAATAATGATATTTTTAAAACAGAGTGAGTCAAATTCAGGAATTTTAGACTATAATCTAGTTTGGATAGGGAGTATATGCATTCAGTCTCTGTATAATTTGGTACATTCTTGTGCAAGTAATGGATTTTCTCAGTGTGTCCAAAAACTGTTTCTTGGCAGAGTAAGTCTGTGGAGCCAAGAAGAAAAAAAAAGGTCTTTTATTATTATTATTATTTTTGCTTTGCCACATAGAATCAATTTGTGGATTTCATAAACCTCAGGATATAATTCCACTATTTCAGCCAGAAACTTTCCCATCTGACCAAGACAATTGAAAATATGCTAAACTTGCTTTAATGAAAAGTCATTCTTTATATAGCTTACATTGACATAAGATGACAAGTCACTCACCAGATAAAAGGTTCTTTGTTTGAATCAAACAATAAGCCAGCTCTTCAAAAAAAAAAAAAATTCTGTTCTGAACTGAATGCATTTTCAACTAATGCTGTATTCAGGACCAAAACCAAAGGAGGCCCATCTGGTAGGAACTCAGAAGCCCATTGTGTACTGTGTGAGTCCAGTCTGTTATGGAAATGGTCACTCTAAAACTGTTTGCAATTTAAAAGTGCATACTGAGAATTATGTTAACCTCTATTGACTGACTTCTGTTAAATGCACCATTAAGAATCCAATTTACCCTGGCTTCCTCTAAAATGTTGTGCTCAGGGCATTCCAGTAGGTACATTATGATGTTCAATTGTCATAGGCTAAAAGTCAGTACCTCATTAGCTCAAACACACTGAGCATTTTTTCCCAATTTTAATAGGGGTTTTCTTGCCCTGTGATTATGAGACCACTGATGGAATATAACTCTTTATGATTATTTGAGGGGTGTCAGGCAGGGTCCAGAAGTAAATGCTGATTGAACAAGGCTAAGAGGCCCTAGATAGTGAACTCTGACATCGTTCTTTGCAACTCTGATGCTGTATCTTCTGCGTAGAGTGAAAATTTGCAGAGGTGGGAACCTGAGTGTCAAGTCAAAATGAAATGATGAGTTAGGTCAGTTTACTATGTAGTAGACATGGAAGTCATGCTAATGTTTAGTACATATAGCACACTTTTAATTATGATTACTGACATTCACATTTATTTTCTCTTGTCATTCAAATCATCACAGGATTGCCAATAAAGTTATTCATTCACTAATTATTATTATTGTTATTATTATTATTATTATTACTATTATTATTATTATTGCCTGTGCTCATAGCATGTGGAAGTTCCAAGTCTAGGGATCGAAGCTGTGCCACAGCAGTGACCCAAGCTGCTGCAGTGACAACACCATATCCTTAACCTGCTACACTGCAGGTGAAACTGGTTAACTCTTATGTGACTTTACATCACATTCTGAAATGCAGCACCTCCCTGAAGATGGCTTCCCCTACCATTCATAAAGTAGATTTCCAGCAAGGCCTTCACCTGACAGACAGCTCTAGCTATACTCATTCCAGAAAGTTCTTGATCTCACCTCTAGTCAGGCAGGCGTGGGGTCACTTAGGCAGGCACCCCTTGGGTCAAGAGCCCCTAGGGTTAAGAGTAGTGGCCATTAGATTTCTGTTTTCTGATTGGACTAGATATAATAAACTTTTTACTTTGCCTTATCACTGATGGAAACCATTACTGGGTATCTGTAGGCCTGAAATCTTAGAAGGGTAGATAAATATGAATAAAAATCCAACAAATTATAAGTATTTTTCAGTTCACTTATAATTACTAAAATAATTAAAAACTACTTTAGATATTGTTTTAGAAGGCATTGACATTTTTATACCTCAGTTTTTGTCTTTGAAATATTAGTTTGTTAAAGTAAAAATGTATGGAGATCTTATGAAGAACATTTGAGAATGAATATTGGAATAAAAAATCTTTAATTGACCAAGGAAAGGAAGAAATATTAGTCTATCTGAGATGCTATAAATAGTAACAAAACAATTGGCTTGTCTATAACTTCTAATTCCATAAGTGATATACACAATAAAGTTACTGAGTCAATAGAAGTTTTGGCAGTTTGATTATTTTCAATATAGCTTTGGTATTTACATTTATTTTATTTTTTATCATTAAATATGATCAAACATAGTACTTATAGTATATGCTAGACATTTATTGAAATATTAACTATTATATCCCTATTATTATCTTTCATAGCATTACATTCTAAAGCTAAACAACTAACTTAATCCTGGGTGATAAAAAATGTTTTTAAAAATAAATTTTTGGTCTCTCAAAGTGTCTTTTATATATTATTATCTTTTGGTGTAAAACAATAAAAAGGGAATGGTAGATATGTGTTTTTGCTTATAGCTCCAAATAAGATTTCCATTACAGCACAAATGAAATTGTCAGCTAAAGAAATGTAAAGCTTAGATTGCTAGCTATCTTATCTCCACTTACCACCCTCCTACAAAACATTTTTCATTAACATAAAGGTAAAACAGATAAATGTGAATTCCTCCACGGTTGTTGGGTAGGAAATACCCTGTGCCATTTAAATAGCAACAAGGGACAATGAGAGTTTCTTCTTCACTGATAATTTTTTCATAATGTCACTCACTGTTCTATAAGAATTCTACCTTTTGAAATACAGTTTTTGGATAACATATCACATTGAATAACATAGTCCATGCAGTTGCCTTTTAGCAGCTGACACGTAATATTAGCATTTGTTTCTTTGCTAAGTGTCTAGGTAATGAAAGTTACCTTTATATGGCAGTTGTGGCTGTTGCATTTCAGTAATGTAACTTTTTATGTGTAAGAGATACATAGAATAGTGTTACAAGTGAATGCTTTAAATAGGAGCCCTTCTACAGTCTCTTTCAAAAGTTTTAAATTATGATAGTTACATAATTCTGCTTTCAGGTATTATATGTACATTTTTAAGAAACAAAGCAATGTTTAGTTAACTGTACTCTGACTTCTTACTCCTACTGTGCTGTGAAAATTTCTTGCAATAAGACCTTTCTTAAATCTCATATTGCCAGTTTTAAAGGGGACTTTTTAGCCCCTACCTTAATTATACTCTACCTCTTTTGAAAAGCTGGCAGTCAATTTAATCAGTGTTCCTCTGTACCTAAGTCATTTCTATCTGGCCACTTACACACACACACACACACACACACACACACACACACACACACACAATTTATATTTAGGTATTCGTTCATTCAATTATTGTTGAAATTCAGAAATTAGATTATTATGTGCCTAAGGAGACGTTCTTCAAATTTATTATATTTGGGTTTGAAATCTATAGCTTTTCTTTTTTTACCAGCTTTGGGGAGTTTGGGTCTTTATTTCTTTGAGGACTTTTTTGCCATTTTGTTTCTGTTCTTCTTGGAACTCCAATTATTTATATGTCAGATTGCTTGATTTTTGTTCCATAGATAATTTGGCTTTGTTTACTCAAGAATAATTTGATCTCTTATTCATAGTAGATATCTGTTCATCCGTATTCAAATTCTTTACCTCATTCCTCTGTTGCCTTTAATCTGTTATTAATCCATTAATCAAATTTTTTTCAGATATTGAATCTTTTGGCCCTAAGTTTTCCATTTGGTCCTTTATGATATTTCCTTTTCCTTTGGAGAGGTTTATTATCTTTTTACTCATTGTGATCGTATTTTCATTTAGTTCATTGCGATTTATTATAATAGCGCTTTAAAGTATTTGTTGAATAATTTCAACACCTGGGGCATTTTAGGGTTAATTTAACTGTTCTCTTCTTCTGGAAGCCTTCCCTAAGTCTAAATGTGTAGAGTTAGGTACCTCTCTGCTCTCTAAGAGTTCAGGAGATAACTCTTTCTTCCTTATATTAACTTAAAATAATATATGTATGAATCTATACTCTCAACTAGATTGTAAGCTATTCAAGGGCAATAGCCATGCCTTTCTCACCTATGTTCATCTTAATTTCCAGTATATTATTTGAAAAATAGTGTGTATTCAATTGTTGTTTGCATAATTAAAAGTAGTTCAGGGAGACAGTGTGGTTCATTATTCACGTAGAACATACTGGAACTGGGGTTTGGGCCTCAGGTTTTTAGACCAGAAGCTAAATTCAGTTAATATTTTTAACAAAGGCAAAATTTTGGGAACTAATTCATGCTATCCCAAACCATTGTAAAATGATACATAATTAAAGTTGCTATTTGTTAAAATACAATAATAAATATGTCTTTCTAGTGATTAATGTACATAACATATTTTTTTCTTTTCAGAATATAATATTTCTGTTTTCTTTGGTGTTGTTTTTTACTTTTTAGTGCCATACCTGCAGGACCTAGAAGCTCCTAAGCTAGGGGCTGAATTGGAGCTGCAGCTGCCAGCCTACTCCATAGCCAGAGCAACACTGGGTCTGAGCTACATCTGCAACCTATGCTGTAGCTTGCAGCAATGTCAGATCACTAACCCACTGAGCGAGGCCATGGTATGAACCTGCATCCTCATGGATACTGGTCATGTTCTTAACCCACTGAGCCAAGAGAACTCTGTAGTATAATATTTCTGATGTTTTGAGTATGAGAAATAAATGTAATAACAATATTGTTTACTGTAGTGAAACGTACTCGGATATATTTTAAATCTAATCCCTTAAAAGTGAAAAGCCTTAGGAGACCATCCCTAGCTCTTGATCTGGTGTGATCTGAGCTCAAGTCTATTCTCCACACATTCTTTCTTGAACAGTTCTGGGTGAATGTAGATATCCTTAATTTTTTTTCCCCCTCTAAAAGCCTTGGGGACTATTCTTTACACTTAGATTCATCCTTTCCTTGGGTAGGCTACAGGTTTAAAACATCTGCACTTGGAGTTCCCATTGTGATTCAGCAGTTTAAGAACCCCACATAGTCTCTGTGAGGATGCAGGTTCAATCCCTGGCCTCACACAATGGGTTAAGGATCTGGCATTGCTGCAAGCTGTGGCATAGGTCACAGCTGTGGCTCAGATACAGTATTTCTGTGGCTATGGCACAGGCCTGCAGCTGCAACTCTGATTCGACCCTTGGCCTGGGAATTTCCATAAGCCACAGGTGTGGTAAGAAGAACAAAGAAGAAGAGGAAGAGGAAGAGGAAGAGGAAGAGGAAGAGGGAAGAAGGAAGAAGAAAGAAGAAGAAGGAGGAAGAAAAGACTTCACTGTGTTTATAAATCTTTCTGTGTTCATACACTAGTAGTTTTTTTGAATTTTAATAAAACTCAGGTTTTATGCAGTTTTCCCATTCCCTAAGTTGATGTCAAGGCAGTTAATCACCATATCCATTTATATTTAACCTATTATATAATCAGTTTAGCCCTTAAGCTAGCATTATTTCATAGTTTGGCAGACATTTTCCTCTATTCCTTAAATGACTACGTAAGTTCTTAGCTAAGTGATAAACGACTTATGGTTATATATTCCTCAGTCTATGCATCTGTTCCTCTTTCCATAATCTATCCCATTATTTACTGAGAGCCAATCAATTTTCTAGTTGTGTCAGGGTTATCTCCTGCTATCACAGTGCTTGTTATAGTTTACTAAAGAAAAATGTTATTAAACAGCCAAATAGAAGTGTAGTGAATGTAACAAGAAAACAATTCAGAGACTTTGGAAACATGTATTAGGTAAATGGCCTCAATAGGAAATCTTAGAGGGTTCCCTGAGGAAGTGGTATTATCCTGAATACTTTGAATGGAGCATGAGCTGGAGTTAACTAAAGATAGGACTGGTAGGATGAGAGAGAGAAATGGTTTAAAAACTTAAAAAATCCTTAAGAGTTCTGTTTCATTGGAAGAGGATATAATAATGAGAATGATGGGGAATGAAATCAAAGGGAACACCAAGTAGAGGTGTCCCTTTGAAAGATTCCTAAAAAACAACTTTGTAGAACTTTACGCTCATCAAATAGCAGTATTTAATTTTTAATGCACAGTTTAAAAAGGAAATAAAAAGGCATATAATCCAGCTGTCCAAATAACTTCTTTTGCTATTAAAGCAAACTAACAAAGCTACTAGTGCAAATTAAGAAAATTTCACATGGTATAGAAAATAATCAACTAAAAATGAATGCCTCCATCCTCAGCCTAATCAAATTCTTTAAATTTAACCACCACTTAAAGTTTGTTAAGTTTCTTCCTAGGTGAAGCATAGAAATATTTATCTATCCACTTAATTATCTATCTCTATTTATTTATTATTTTATCCTCTTCTACTCACTACTAGTCTTCATCTAGATTTAATACATCATAGTATATTTTGGGTATTGTTTATATGAACACATACAAAACAATCTCATTATTCTTAATAGTTGCATATTACTCCAGTGTTTGGCTGTAACAGTAATTTATTGTCTCAGTTTCAGCTCAACCCTTCTATACTCCTTAATGATGTTGGAGTTGGAACTCTGTGAACCATGTGTTTCCTTTCCATGTGCTGCCCACCTGTTTCCCTGACTCCCCATTGACCTTTGCTGATAAGAGTAAAAGGAGAACAGTAGGCTGGAGGATAGAGTGTCCTCCCTGTTTTTTTTTCTATTCCTATTTCCTTCTATTCCTATTTCTCTTTGCTTCCTGTCCTATCTCTCACTCCAGCATCACTTCTTGCTTTTGATAATTGCAGTTAATTTCAATAGCAGTAGTTGATTACAATTTTCAGTTTTTTAACACCCCCAGTACGTATTCCTTTGTACCCCCTCAGGGATACAAGTACCAGTTCAGGCAGCCACTTATAAATCTGGAAAAGGCCCCATAATAAAGTTTGTGGTCCCTGAGCACTTAGGCCTTTGACAGATCCTTCTACCATAAGAAATTTTTATAATTTTATTTTATGATGACATTGGTATAAAGACAGTATATATTAATCTTACTTATAAAAGAAATTCACTGACCTAAAAGTTCATTCTTCTGACTTTGAAATGAATCAAAACGTTCTCATGGGCCCCTAAAAGTATTTTGGGCCTAGGCTCTGAGCCTATATTGCCTAATGGATAATTTGGCCCTGGTCCTGTGTGGCCCTGTGATCCACAGGGGCCCTCCTCCTAGCTCAGAAGAACCAACATCATCCCAGAGAAGATTCCTCTTCAGAGCTCTAAGTCCCAGGTCCATGGATGCCCTTCCTCTACTTTATTTTGATAATTCTGACCTGTGTTGGCAAAGGTCTCTCTCCTTTGCTTGCAGATAACCACCTTCTTTTCTATGTTTTCAAATGGTGATTTTTCTTTCTGTGTTGTCTATGCCCTAATCCCTTTTCACAAGGACAGCCGTCATATTGGATTAGGGCCCACCCTAATGACCCCTTTTTAACTAATTTACATCTTTTTTTTTGAACTTTGATGAATTTTATTTCAATTATAGGTGTACAAAAATCATCACAAGTCAATTTGATAGCATTTGCATCCCAAACCCTCAGCATTCCCCCCACCCCCCAGACTGTCTTATTTGAAAAACCAAAGGTTTTCCAAAGTCTGTGGGTCATTGTCTGTTCTGCCCAATGCTACTGCTTACACGTGGAAACTAATTACATCTTTAAATGTCCTATGGTCACATTCTAATATACTAGGGGTTAAGACTTTTCTAGGTGAATTTTAGGGGAGGACACAATTCAACCCCAAACAAATGGACCTGCCAACACTTATTTAACCAGAAACATACTGATAGGTACTTTTGTTGTTTTCAAATTTAGCCATTGCAAACATGTGTTAATGGACATTTTTGAATATGTATCTGAACAAATTCTTCTGAGTGTAGTTATGGCTTTAATTTCTTAGGAGTAAGATGACAAGGTGCCTTCATTTTTAATTTACAGTTTTCACAACTATTGCTTGTTCATTTTTAATTTATAGTTTTCACAACTATTTCATACTCTTGATCAAAATATATGAGTTTGCTAGCATTATCATTGAACTCTACATTTTGCTGATCTGAACATGAAATATGGTTGAAAATTTGTTTTGGTTTGTATTTCTTTAATTATGAGTCAGAGTACGCATTTCTGTTATATGTTTATTGTCTATTTAGAGTTCTTTTTCTGAAGACTGCCTGTTTATATATTTAGCTGGTTTTCTGTTGAGAGTTTGTTTTTTCTAAATGATTTTTCTGTCATAACTATCATTTCTGACTTTTTTAGTTGTCATTATAGTTTCATATCAACTAGTTAACTTGTCATTACCTTTGGGTCTTAGATTAGAAATAACCTTCAGCATGAATTCTTCTATGATCTTCCCTACAAAAAACTGAGATTAGGAACCCCCTCTGAACAGCCAGTGTTATTTATTCATATTTAGAACTTATATCTCTTTATGGAGAATTGAAGCTGTTTTTATTCTCTTGTCTTTCCCACTAGATTATAATATTAAGAGCAGAGGCCTTGATTTATTTATCAAAGAAGCCCCAGTAATTAACACAGTCTGACTTTAAATGTAATTCAGTAAATTTTTTTTGGCTGGCTGAAGGAAGGATGGGGAAACAGTGAACGTTTATGCTGAGTCATATCCCTTCAGGTTTTGAGTTTGAAAGCTATCAATTCAAAAGTATTTGGAGATACAGCTCATTACCATATTGTTTATGTGTAACTCCTGTTCTTGAATTTATTGGCCAGCAAATTCAGCATCCTGGCCATGGTAAAATGTGGTACTTTCCATCACAACACAGGTAGTTCTATTTATTTTTGTCAGATGTTAAAAAGTATTTTGATTACTTTTAGATAGAAGCCATCTTTGTAGCTCAGGGATAGTTCATAATAGAGATTTGTTTACCTTCTCTTCTCAACAGAGACAACTGTACACAGCAGTTAAAAATTTGGACTCATGTGCTCACGTGTTTCACTCTTACTTCCACCGTTTCTAGCTTTGTGACCTTCTCCCTGTTACTTAAACGGTCTGATCCCTAGTCTTGCCATCTCTAAAGAATGATGTTATTACCTGCTTATAATGTTGCAAGGAGAATTAAGAGAAAGAATGTCTACTAAACACTTATCACAGTGCAATTAAGGCATTCGATACTGTTATTGCTAATACTATCTTCCTTTCTTAGGGAGCTGGGGCTTCCTTAGAGTGTGGTGAATTGGAAATATTTTCACCGACCTATCACTTTTCAAGGATGACAAGATGATATATACTTTTATTGCCATGGAAAGTAAGTTAGGCAGTCACAGTATGCAAAAGAGGCCAGTCTATCAGTTTGTGATGGACCAGGGGTTAAGCTGTTGTATGTTATATGCATATTGACACTTACATACCTACGTGTATTCTTACACACATATGTGCACAATCAACCTATTAACCCCATTAGGGAATTATAATAGTTAGGATAGCTGTTTCCCCCCTCTAAATATCCCTAAAATTTGTAAGTCATAATTTATGATTTCTTTCCCTTTCTCGGGTGACCTTGATATTCATTTTAATTTTGTTTAAGCTATATAAAAAGCTTTATGAAATATAATACACATGGAACTGTGCCTTGAGCCACTGTAGGATTTATTCTGCCCAAGTGTGAAAATGAAAGCAGGATTCTTAATTGGTTCTAGTGATGCCTGATTATTTTGGAGTCTGTCTGAAATGGAATGCATTTTTTGTGGTTAGTTTTGCGGTTGAAAGAAGAGACAGCTGCCTGAATGGTGAGATTTCTGAAGGTCCCAGAAGTACCATTTCTCAATATCTCTTCATCTGAAATTAGAAGGCCATTTTGGATGAATAGATCTCTGCATTTTTCACAGGTATCTTCAGGAAATGCATATGCTGTGGAAAGAAAAAGCTGTTCTTATTATCTTTTTTGAACTAGTAGTTTTCTGATTATTTTCTAATATAAAGGCGATCTGGATGTACCTGTCAAACAAAGGCTGAAGCCCATGTTTGTTACTCTTGTATGAATGAAGGAAATGATTATTAAATATGTATAGATAGATCTCTATATTCATAGCTATATATCTCTATCTTTCTATCTATCTATCATCTATCTTATCTATCATTTATCTGCAGTAGGTGGGAATATCAGCCTGTTCCTACCCACCCCCTCTCTACACACACACACACACACACACACACACACACACCAGATATGATAATAATTTAATTCAACCTAATGCTTTAATTTTGAACCCACTGACTATACTGCTACTGCCTTGGGAAGAAAATATGTTTCACAGTGTGTATCAACTAGTATGTTTTCATGTCTAAAATGTATTTTATTATACTTATGTCTGTTAATATGATTATCCCAAGTTATATAATAGAAAAGATTTTAGCTTCTTTATTATACTTTGTAATTTTTCTAAAATTGTTAACCACATAGTTGTTTAATAAGTAAAAAAAAAAAATAAGAAAATGCCCATTAGAGTTCTACCCACACAAGAAATTGATAATTCCTTCCATCAATCTGAAGCAAATTGTGTTTTAGAAAATTGGAATAAAACAATATGTAGTTATTAAAAGTCAATACAAGTGATTGAATTTCAACTGCAAAATCAATATAATCTAAAGGAGGAATAAAAAATGCAATGTTGGTATTACCTCTGATGATTTTACCTTAGCAAAATAAACCCTTGGGAAAAATCACATCCTTTCAAACGGTAAAATTTAAAGAGAGGAAAATCAAACCTTTTATCAAACATCATAGAGAAATGAGTCAGAAAGTTTCAATTCAGTTCATTCAATATTTGTTCTCCGTGTACTCTCTAATTACCAAATACTGCAACATGCTGAAGGTACACACAATAAACCAAAGATTAAGGAGAATGTATTTTAAATAAACAAGGAATATGTATAGAAGACTGTCAGACAAAATTACCAGAGGTTTACTCTCTGTAGTATGATTCTGGGTGATGAGTTTTCTCATTTGGCTTGTCTGATCTCAAGTTTGCACTGTGATGTATACATTCTCTGCGTGTATATATGTGTGGGTCCCTTATATTACTTTATTATCCACATTTGATCCCCATCCTCCTTTCTAATTTTATTTCTGTGGATCCTCTCCACAGTTCTTCTGCCCTGCTAAGTAATAGCATATCTGTGGGAAAAGGAAATTTGATACATCAGGTTTTTAGCCCACTTCTTGTCCCTGTCCAGTGTCCTACTATGGTCAATTCCACCTATTTCCAGCAGTCCCACATCCTCTGTGAAGCTTTTTCTGACCCTGAATTCCTAAAAACTTGTCTCTTTCAATGATGGGCATTTTGTGATAAAGTGCCTTGTACTGTTATTTAACTTAATTACTTACCCTTTACTGTACTTTACCTTTGAATGCAATTTCACATAAATTATCTTATTTCCTTCTGTGAGTTTGGGTAGATAAGATCTCTAATTTTAGTATGTTGGAAAAAGACACCAATTATGTGACTTGCTTCAATTTCTGAGGAGTCAAGACCTCAGGCACTGCTGGAGCCATAACCCACTGAGCGAGGTCAGGGATTGAGCCCACATCCTCACATAGGCAGTATTGGGTCAGGTCCTTAACATGCTGAGTCGCAACAGAAACCCCTAGATTGGGTTCTTTTTATTAAGTTATAAGAATTGTTTACAGATTCCTGATACAAGTTGCTTTTTTAACTATATGATTTGCAAATATTTTCTTAGTTTTTGATATCCATTGAAGCACAATAGTTATTCATTTTAATGAAGTTGAAAGTATCTAATTATTTTTACTTTATTGCTTGTGCTTTTGGTGTCATATCTCACAAACCATTAATTATGAGTTTTCTGATTTGTCAACTAGGTTATACCATAGTCCCCAGTTACTTAACTAACAACACGAATCTAGGCATCACTATGAGGGAATTTTGCTGATGTAATTAAAGTTCCCAAGCAGTTGACTTTAAATAAGGAGACTGTTCATTTGGAAGACCTATAAATTCTGGATTACAGTGTGGGCCTGTGTTGATAGAATTTCATTTTGTTCTTGCTCTTCCTGATTTCCTGATCTAGGATTTTCAAATATACCTAACAGCCCCCATCACTGTGTAAGTCAATTTTTTTTAAAAAATTAAGATATCCATATCTGTATCTATATGTGTATCTGTAGAAATGCCTGTGCATATGTGTGTGTGGTAGATAGACATTTCTGCTTCTCATTGAACCCTGACTAATATGGATTTGACCTTAAATCTTATCATCACTAGATAGTGCTTCTCTATCTATCAATAAACTCTCCCCCTTTCAACTTCCTATTCTGCACCTTCCACCCTACCCCCAACCATCCCAGCATTTCAGAAACTATCCGTATGTATGTATTCCTTCTCCATTTATGTTGGGATATGATAGTTGTGTCCTGGAGCTCCTTCAGCATGTACCAATTTCTTCTTCTCTCCCACCCCCCACCTTCTTTCAAGGTAGATGCCTTTGTATGGTTATTAAGCAAATGGGAGCACATACCTTTAACAGGGAGAAGAGGTGACTTCTGCAGGGAAACCAGGTAATTCAAGAATTTTCAGTACATTAACCCAGATAGCCCCCTCCTACCTCACAGTGTTCTATTCCTTCTCAGTCAGAACCTGGACTGTGATGACCAGATTTTCTGTGATTGGGAATTGCATCTTCTCTGGAGCTCTGCTCATCTTCCTCTGCAGTTATGGGTTTAATACTTATCTCTTCTACCCTTCAGCTTTAGTTGATGAATATCTGTCTACATTCTGTCAAAAATGTCCCTTAGCTTTTATGTTTTTTTTTTTAAGTTGGTAATCAGGCAACCTCAAAATTTCATTAACTTGTTCATTTCATTGACAGTTTCCAGAAAGAGTCATCCAAAGCATAGTCCCGAACCTCTCAGTTACTTTAGCTAGCGCAAAACCCAATGCATTTCCTTCCTCCAGTATTTCATGCGAGTTCACCATCTGTAACATGTTTAACAGTTGTTCCACTTTAGCATGGCACATTACCTATCAATGTCTGTCAATGCCAGGAGTTAACATCTTCAGTCTGCCAGTAGGTAGATCCAATTTCAAAATCCCACTTTAGAGTTTGCCTAAAAGGGCCACCACCAACCCAAATTGTCTTCGGTTAGATACCCTAAAACAGACTCTGAAGCAGAGATTTGTGTAAGGGAGGTTCTTGGTAGGGCTTTCTGGATCAGCACCATTAGAGGGATAAGAAGCAAGACTTGGACAGTGAGAGAAGCTGAGCCACATTACACAGAAAAGGCTTCAAATGTGTCTTTAGCTGGACTGGTGTTGTTCTGAATTTTGTCCCATGTTTTAATGAGGCCAAGTCTTTATAGCCCATTATCAAGCATTATTTGGATAGGGGCTGTCTCTGAAGAGTTTGTTCAACTTTGGTCAAGTCTGCAAATTTTACCAGAAACAGTCTATGGGGAGGGACTTGGCTATGAACAACCAGCCACCAACATTCCCAGAAGTGAAAAGAATGAGTCCCTGGCTGAATGCAGGAGGGAAGGATCTGGGCAGCACCCACATCTGCCAGCTGCTATACCACACCTCTATCCACCCATCTTGCAAGCTCAAAACCTGGATTCTTTTCTCTCACATCCCATATCAAATCCATCAGAGAGTCAGTTTGACGAGACCTCCTCTACTTAGCCTGAATTTTTTCAGCTGACAGCATTTCCACTGCAAAAATCCACATTTTCCTTTATCTGGAAAGTAGTCCTCTGTGGTTTCTCTGTGTATCCTCTTAACAGTTTATCCTCCTTTTTTTTTTCACAAAAAAAGGGTGATCTTCGGAAAACATTAAGCATATATCAGATTTTCATACCTTCCAGTTGTTTCCTACTGCAAGTACCATCAAACTGATGCTGTTCATCATGGCCTCCTCTGTAACAGTTACTGTGCTTTGGGTCCAGAACCTTCTGAATACATTACATTCATTGCCTCATGTAGTCCTCACGACAGCCCTCACAAGTACTCTTACTGTCACAACTTTACAGGTAAAGAGATTATATCTTAAAAAATGTATTGAAATATATTTGATTTATGATTTACTTGATTGCTGATTTACTTGAAGGTTGTGTTACCTTCAAGTGCACAGCAAAGTGATTCATATATATTCATCTATATATCTGTGTATCTATCTATACCTATCATCTATCTATCTATATCTTAATGAGGTTGAGTAACTAGCCCAAGGTCATAGAACTGGGCAATAGTGGGTCATAATTTAAACCAAGTATTATTTGATTCAAAGCTCTACTGTACCTGTTCTTAAAATGTCTACTTACATAAATTTCTAAACTCTTGCCCTCAGTTTAAACGAACATTGTTTTGACTTCTCAGATAAATACTTTGCCTATAAAATCATCATTTTTAGTAACATATTTTTTCCTGGGAATGTACAAATAAATATGATTTAGTTTTGTATCATGTCCTCATAGAATATTTGGAAAATGATTGGGTGGGGAGCTAATTTCCCATGGGAAAAGTAAGAGGTAAGGTAGTTAAGTGACTAATTAAAGGTAACAAAGGTAGCTAGTTCTGAGATCAAGAATAGAAAAATGTCACTAACCTCTGACCCAGGACATTTGCTACCATGGCCTCCTGTCCCCAGTGCTGGTTTCCTGCCGGGGTTACTGCCTCCACATCATTAGCCGCTCACCACTAACACTGTGGAGAAATGCTTCCAGACAATAGTGGGGGTGACTGGGTCCCTCAGAGAAGCCGTCTGAAGGACATCATTGTCTAATTTGGAGCATGTCCAGCAGGCTAACAGGCTTGTGAGCTCTCAACCCAAGTGTAGCTTAAAGTGCAACTGAGAGCATTAAAACAAGATGACTGGCACTTCACTGAGAAACCTTGGTCTGGAAACAAGTATTCGTCCACACATTTAACCAAAACTTCATGTCTAAACCTGGGTCCTTGTAGTTACTAGAATAATAGGAAGATGAAGAAATTGACATATTTCAGTGTTTTTTGACTGTTCATCAAAAATGTCCCAACACTGCACGTAAATAATTACAAATAAAACAAAACGTAAGAATAGTTGCTGGTTGATATTTAATGACCAGTTCTCTGGCAGCTGTGCACATTCCAAAGATTTCCCAACCAGTTGTGTTTGTACTGCTATAAATTCCAGAAGGCCTAGTTTTTCTCGGAGCCCAGAGCACACTTCAAGAACTAATATTTCCCCTACCTGAGAACTTCAAAAATGATCTAAAAATTCATAGCCAGATACTGTAGTATATAGTATAGTATATGCCAGTGCCTCAATGTTGTTGTTAACTGAGAAAACTTAGCGGCAAAAACCATTTTGTTTTTTATAGAATAGATTCTGGGAATGTCCATATTTGCAGCCTTTGTCAGAGGAGGGGTCGTAAGTCCAAAAAGGCCAAGCCATTTCAAAACTTGGTACACAATCTCTTTGTTTATGGAAAATTAGGACAATAATTTGAACTTATGAGAAATAAAAAAAGCTCAACATGAAAATTTGTAAATTGTAATATTCTGACAAACATTTTTTAAAAACATACAGATACTAAGATGTATTAAATGAATAAAACTAACATCTATGTAGTATTCATGTGAATAATACTTGGCATTTGCTATTACATTTGACCCTGTTAAGTTTTTAAAGACTCATGAAATTCTTGAGTTGCAAGAAGTAGCACTCTGAGTATGTCAGTAATATGAAGTGTTGATGCTTATGCAGAGCATTATCACCACTGAATCTTTTCCCAAGGAACTTCAGGGTATTGCCTTCTTACAACAGCTGAGTTAGCTAAAGGATGCTTTGTTTTAGCTTTATTAGATAGTACCGGTTCAGGGTTATCTATTCCTGAATGAATTATACTATATGTGCACAAAACCATGCAGTGAAGAGATCAAACCTTTACTTAGTAATTTGCATAAACCAATCTGTAAGGAAATAATGTGGTTTATGGGGAAAAAAAAGAACTTAAGTCACAAAGACATGAGAGTGCTCTTGAGAGTAACAATAATAGTAGCCTATATTTATTTAGTTTTTGGTTCGTGCCGAGAACTTTTTTAGGCTTTTTGTATATTGCACATTTAATCCTTATAACCACCATCTGGTATAGATACTGTTGTTATTCCTGTTGTGCAGAAAAGGACACTGAACGATTGAGGGGGTTAAGCAACTTGGCCAAATGTGATGAACTTCTTTCTAAGTGGAATTGCCAGGATTCGAAATCTAGAAATCTAGCTCTGGAGCCCATGCTACTAACTACTCCGCTAAATTGCCTTTTGATTAGCAGCTCTACACTTGCTAAGTGAGCCTGGCCAATGGTCTTTACTTTTTTCCCCAATCTATTCAAATTATCTGATACCTGCCGTTGCTACTCCCACAAAGTCATTTTCAAGATTAACTGAAATAATGTATTGAAAAGCACTTTAAAAGATAGTGTTCTCTTCAAATGTGAGGCGATATTATTTCATTGTATATAATGGTTAGTTACTCAGAGCAATGGCCCATTAAATGGTCAGTGATGAGTGTATTTGCTATACTAATAAACTGAACTACTGTGATAGGCTTCTTTTAAATATATATATTAGTTCTTCCCCAAATTCATGAGCAAGTCAAGATTCCAACTGCCTCTGAACACAGTTATTTGGAGATACACAGGCATATTTCTGGAAACAGGGAGGAACTGCTGTAATTGTTTGCACATGCAGACATTGTCTGAAATATGATTTTGCTATTTCAGAGATTCCCTTGTCATAACTACCAAAATGACACAAGCAGTACTTTTTTGTAATCTCCATATTTGACGCATGAAAGAAGACTTAATTCCTGTTTGAATAAACAACATAATAAGGTTATTGAGATTAGAGACCATTACTATATAAAATTATGTCTAAGTGGCAGATATAATTAACATTGGATTGTAATTACACTAATTACAAGTCACATTAAGACACTCCAGTAATGACAAAGTGAGAACCCTATAATTGAATGGAATAAGTAGGGAAACATGCTGCTCACACTAATTACCTAAATGAGCTAATATGTCTTCGGAGTGACAGTCATGCTCAGTGTTATTACGCAGACAAGGCGGTGGAGTGAGGTATTTTTAAAATATATATATGTATATATTTTTACATTTTCTTCATTCTCTTCAGGACCTCTTTGAAGTCATCAGGAGCTTCAGAATTTTTCTTCTGAGCCAAGAAAGCAAAAATTGTGATTTAGCACTTTTTCTAAACGTGTTAAAGAAGAGCACATAAAGCAGCAATCCATACACCCAGGTAAGATTCCAATCTTAGTGTATAGGGAACACACTAAAAGCCAGTTGGTTTCCTGGACGAATGTTCTCCAGTTTCTCCTCTTTCCTGGCTTTCCCAAATGACTGCAGCTCACTGTGTAGTCTTCAGAATCATCAGATGTGTGTTCCAAAGTACCAAATATGGGAAGTTCCCATTGTGGTTCAGTGGGTTATGAACCCACCCAGCATTTATGAGGATGTGGACTTGATCCCTGGCCTTGCTCAGTGGATGAGCTATGGTGTAAATCATAGATGTAGCTCAGATCCCACGTTGCATTGGCTGTGGCGTAGGTCTGTAGCTGTAGCTCTGATTCGACACCTATCCTGGGGAGGGAACTTTGATACAGCTCTAAAAAGATAAAAAAGAAAGAAAGAAAGAAAGAAAGAAAAACCCGAAATAGCAAAGTATCAATACCAATATGGCTTCCAGCAGCTTTGCTCCAGAGAGGCTCTGGAGAGTGATGAAACCTGAATTATTCAAGGCAATTAGTATGAGTATTGTACTAGAACTCACATTTTAGCCCAAGCTGTTAAGTGAGAATATAAACTAATAGTGGAATATGAATTCATGGCACAGTGAAAATTGTTTATATTTTGTGGTTTCTTTCCCCCGTTCATGTTACCTTCCCTTTTTGTACCTCTAACTCTCTGGGGCACTGGTTGAGTAAGAAAGGAAATTTTCAAAAACAAACTGAAGCTTTTTAAAACCTTTGGGAGAGGTTTGTGTATTTATTTATTTATTTTTGCGTCAAGGAAGTCACAATATGTAGAAAACAGAAATGATGTGCTTAAACTGATAAACAATGCTGAGCACAGCTTTCTTTTTCTTGTATCAGTGAAGAAAGGACACTCTGTCAGGCGTGACTTTGTTAGTGGGGCTTTGGAACTGTTTCTGTACATTCCTGTTTTTCTTCTATTAACACAGATGAGATTTCCTTCTTCTCATCTAGACAATGCAGTTTTGCCTCTAAGAACAAGGCTTTTGGGTTTCTAGTACGAAACAGTAAAGCAAATACACAAGGTTCATTAATAAGTGGATACTATATGAATCCAAGATGGCAGTTCAACCCTCCCATTCTGTTAATATTTGGCGTGTAACTTGGAAACAATGACTCTGGTCTGTTGAAGTGCTCTATTTCCGGGGTTCTGCTATTCTTGCTATCAATCATATTTTAGTTCAAAATGGACTTAATGCTGAATTTGAATTATGGGTTATACTCAATTAATTCTGCACTTGTACAAACTCATATAATCAAGCATTAGGAGTTTACATAAGAGGATGTTGATTGAAATAAATAGTGTTGGAGGCTAGCCTGCCGCTAATGGCCATGCAAATCAGAGGCTAATGGAGCTTGGCAAGTTTAATCTAAGACAAGGAGTGTAGTGACTTAGATTTTATCCTTAGAACCATCTTCTTCTCACTGATGATTTTTCAAGTTGTTCATTATCTCTGTTTTGCTAAGATGGCAATTTCAGTGGTTCCTTGTCACTTATTTAGAGTCCTTGAGGCTTAAAGCAACTCACAAACATTTCACTTTATTTCACTATTTCAAGGTAAATGAGTCTGCCAATTGGCAGAGAAGTCAGATACTCCAGATCAGGGTTGGCAAACATTTTTTTTGTAAAGAACCGGGTATTAAATAATAAAGGATTTCCAGGTCACAAATGGTCTCTGTCATATATACATTATATATATATATTTTTTCCAACTTTTGAAAAATAAAAAAACTGAAAAAAAACAGGAAATCACATCATGCCGTTATGGCTCAGCGGTTAACGAACCCCACTAGCATCCATGAGGTCATGGCTTTGATCCCAGGCTGCACTCAGTGTGTTAAGGATCCAGCGTTGCCATAAGCTGTGGTGTAGGTTGAAGACGTGACCTGGATCTGGCGTTGTTGTGATTCTGAGGTAGGCCAGTGCTACAGCTCTGATTGGACTCCAAGCCCGGGAACCTGCATATGTCATGTGTGCCGCCCTATAAAAAGACAAAACAAACAAACAAACAAAAAGAAACACCATTCTTAGTTTGCTGGACTCTGCACTAGGAGGCTACAAGCAGAATTTAGGCCACAGGGTCAACCCCTGTCCCAGACTAATGTAAGTGAATGTGTATCACAGTGAAGAATTTTTCTTTAATCGAAGCTAAATATAAAATTACTTAAATCAACTCCTTCTAAAGCACTGAAAAACAAAATATAGGCTACAGATATTAAGTTATAGACATGTTTCCTCTATTTTAATTGAATTAATTGATTTCCTGGCCATATGAGATGTGAAGGAGCAAAGTTGTCTTCTACATAGGGTAAGGGAGCAGCCTATATGTATCAGAGCCTAAATGAGGTGAGGAGGGAGTCTGTGTTAAGACTGGAGATGGGAGATTGGTTATATTGAAGGAGTAGATTAAATAAGTATCTACACTAAGGATAAAGCCATCTAGGTATCCAAAGAGAGTTGCAAACATGGAAAGGAATAAAACTAGAATAAACCCTGAAGTTTTCAATGCGTATAGATACATGAATAAATACCTATAAATGTAAATTAAGTTCTCTCTCTCTCTCTCTCACTCTCACTCTCACTCACTCACTCATTCATTCATAGATACCTTCCCTAGCTCTGTCTATTGAGAGGCCTGGGAGAAGGAAAACTTTAGCAACAATGAACAGACCTAGTGCTCAGATCATGGCTTCTTACACTCTCCCCACTGAGGGAAACCAAGAATCCTTGGATAAATGGTTGATTCTAGAAGTAAGAAGGGGATATATAAGTTTAGAAGATATTTATTGTTTTAGAAACATACAAACAAACAGAAAGTCATAGAATGATCAGAACATATCAAAAGGATCCAGAAACCAGTTCGAAACCACTGAACAAATTGGGAATAATTTCAGCATCATAATGAATAATGAGAGTAATAGGATATAATTTATCAATAAGTTAGGAAATCACAAATAAATTAAAATTTGGTTAAAAAAAAAGAAAAGGTATATGGTTTTAAAGTACCTCCCTACAAAATACTTATTCAGTACAAAGAGGGCTGGAAAGATTTACTTTATAGAAGAAAAGCCTGGCAGGCACCACCTTTGTCAATAATCAAAGTGAAAGTCATCACTTGTGAGATAAATCTAAATTGTGTACCACCTGATTGGATATAATTAGGAAAATGTGGCATCATTTTTGTGATATTCTCATCAAAAAACATAACCTGAATCTAATTATAAGGGAACGTCAGACAAACCTCAACTGAGGGACGTTTTACAAAATAACTGCTTTCTAACTCTTCAAAAACATCAAGGTCAGAAAAATCAAGGAAGAACAGGGAAGCAATTCCGGAGTGAAGGCGAATAAAGAGATATGATAGTTAAATGCAACATATAATTCTGAGCTAATTCATTTTTCTATAAAAGACATTATAGAGACAATTAGCAAAACTTGAATTTAGCTAAGGATTAAATGGCAGTAATGGATCAGTGCTAATTTTCTTATTTTGATCATTGCATTGGTTATGAGGAGAATAATACCCTTGTTTGTAGGAAGTACACATAAAGGATGATGGTGCATCATGTTGACAAATTACTCTCAAATGGCTCAGAAAAAAGAAATTCTTGTCACGGTGCTTCCTGAAATTGTCTAAATATTTTAAAATATAAATAATCTTAAATGAGTTTTCCTGTACATATACGATATTAAAATGTAAATGCAATCACAAAGAGCATTCTGAGATGCTTTCCCATGAGGAAACAGCAAGGTGGAGTGGATACAGCATGAATTTTGAAATCTCTTAGATCAGAATTGGAATCTGGTTCAAACATTTAATAGATGGATGGTTTGGGCCAAGACCTTTAACCAATTTAAATGTTAAATGTATCTATTATGTCTATTGTGGTGCCATTAAATAAATATAAAAGATTACATTTAATGAGCAAAGTATATTGTCTGGCACCAAAAAGATGCTTACTTGAAGCTAATCATAGTAGCGGATAATAGTAGTTAATAGTATTACTGGTAATTGCAGAAGTAATAATAGTTGAAGTAGTAGCAGTGACAGTAGGAATATTGTCAATGACGTTATTAATAATAATAGCAAATAGTGGTGATAACACTTGACCTTTTACCATCACAGTACTAGTAGCTATTATTGTCATAGATGGCATTATTTTCATAATCATCATGGTCTCTTTCCAGGATGTCTGACCCGGGTGGTCTTCTGTGTCAAAGAGCTTCAATACAATTCTAATCTGTCACGCCAAGGAGTAGCAGGTAAGAGGATATGGGGGGAACAATCATATGGATGAAAGAGATCCACCTTATCAGAGGTTAGTTAATACCTAGAAAGAATCCAGGCTATTTTCATCTAGTGATCCCACGTTTTTACTAAACATGATAGAGAGACACTCCTTCTCCCTCCATCCTCCTACCCCAGCACCCAAAAACGTGCAGTTCTTACACCCCCTGTGAAGTGCAGCCACCTCCTCATGCTTTGTGGCTTGTTCAGTCTTCAGAGCATTGTATTGTCAGGAGATGTATCTGGAAACCAGTGTGTCAGGAAGCCAGTTGAGTACCTTGCAGTCTCAGGATTCTTCATATTCTTGCTCTAATTGATTTCCTACCATAATTCTACTAAATATCTACATTCTCTCTATTCAAGACAGATGTACATAAATCACAACTTCTTATCTAGACTTTAAATTCCAACACACAGTGTCTTACATTCCTTTCTGAACCTCTGGGGTTCAGTATATTACAGTTAAGGGAAGGGACCTTCTGCCAGTGGTACTTGGGTATGATAATCTCAGGGCTAAAGACCTCTTCGGAGATCACCTCTCTACTTAGTACTAGAAATAGAGACTGGTCCCTCTTTGAAGGTCGATTGGTAAGTATCTCCACCTGTGCTGAATAAAGTGCGTATCCAATTCAGGCCTCATTTTTCCTATTGTTTTCTGCAGCACTTTTGGATATGTGCAATTAAATCTCCCAAATGCAGACTCAGTCTCCTGCCTGCTCCCCGAAGGAATCTTGACTATGTTAAAAAATAGATCAGAGGTGTTCCCTTCGTGGCTCAGTGGTTAACGAATCCGACTAAGAACCATGAGGTTGCGGGTTTGATCCCTGGCCTTACTCAGTGGGTTAAGGATCCGGTGTTGCCATGAGCTGTGGTGTAGGTTGCAGACACGGTTTGGATCCCGTGTTGCTGTGGCTGTGGCGAAGGCCGGCAGCTATAGCTCCTGTTAGATCCCTAGCCTGGCAACCTCCATATGCTGCGAGTGCAGCCCTAGATAAGGCAAAAAGGCAAAAAAAAAGATCAAAGCTTCATCAGTCCCTGCATATGATGAAGTTTGGAATTAAGATTCTCAAGCAAACAATTGATCTAGTCATGATTTCTGGGCCTTCCTGTAGCTCCCCGTTTTATTTGCTACCACAAAACCTATGCCTAAAGCCATAGGAGCCTTCCCTGTGAAGCTGAGTATCCGAAGCCTCCTCTTTCCTGTCCCTGAGTTGGCTCAATTCAAAAGCTGGGATTTGCTATGGGTCCTGTCCTTTACTTCTAGCTGGAGCTCAATCTTGAGGTTGGAGCACTATAATTTTCTCTCTGTGTCAGTCCTTTCCACCCAAGAAAAAATTCCTGACCTGTGTACACCCCAGATCAGGGGACTACCATCTCCAGATAAATATTTTGAAATAAAATGTGTTTCCCAGCATGGAGTAAAGTATTTTTGAAATGTGGTCTGAACTAGGTCCCTTCGTTAGTGTTTGTGCATATGGGTTGTCTTTTAGGACCCTATAGCAGATTCTTTTCATCAGCCCCCAGTCTGATGGGTCCCTCCTTCCTTATCCTTCCCGCTCTTCTTGCTCACTGCTCCTTGAGCACACAGTCCCCTGAGTTATTACAGTCGCAGGCAAGTTGATGCTCCCTTTGCCATGTTCTTCACTTTAAGGTACATCCCGGCATCGACTAATATCCTACCTGCCAAGTGTTCCTTTTGATGGCCTTATACTGCTTATGAATTCTACTAAGATACTATTTACATTTGAGTCCTTCCCAGGGCTCCAAAGCACAGCTAAGTACAGAATTTTGGAGTCAAGTCCTTACCTAGATTCCAATTCTAGATAAGTCATTTAAATCCTCTGAGCAAGAGGAGCGTAATATGAGTGTAATCTATAGATACAATGGAGATGGCAATTCATACATCACAAAGTTGTTAAGTACTGTTAACAATAGCTATGTACCAACTATCACCCTGTGAGAGCACTGTGCTAAATGTTTTCCATATATTGTTTCTAATTCTTAGAATTATACTGCGTGGTGTACTGTATTCTCATTCTATGATGAAGAAATTGAGGCTCAGTGTGGCTAAGTAGTTTGCCTTAGGGGACCATACTAAGCAAGTGGCAGAGCTGGGATTCAGTTCCAAGGTTGGGTTGACTCTTAAACTCTAGCTTATTTCACTACTGTGCTGCATCTGATGCAAAGGTTTTTCTCCAACCAAACAAAGAGACACATTTCTCTGTGGCATTTCCTGTTTTCCTATTTCAAACATCTTTTTACTTGCTGAAGAGTTGCCAGGATCAAAGACATAATTTATGCATTGAACTGCTGCCGGCTAGAGAAAAATGCGTTTTATAATGTTTAATCCTTTAACTCATTCAGGATGGGAATTTAAGCACTTCAAGTGAGGTGGCAATAGATATATTTTAATGAGAAGGAATCTACATTGGGCACTTGTGAGACTGAAGGACACATGGGCCAGAAATGGTGAAGTGCTAAGGATTTTAGCCTTCTAGCCTGTAATGTATAGGTGCTGTAGAAAATGGTAGGGGGAAGAATTTAATTCTTTGAGATCCCAGAAAGGGAAATCACCCCCACTGTGCTAGAAACCTCCTCAGGATTGTGTTTCCTGGGTGTATTCTTCTTCCCTTTTTTTTTTTTTTTTTTCCAGGCTAGGGGTTGAATTGGAGCTGCAGCTGCCAGCTTATGCCACAGCCACAGCAACATCGGATCCAAACCATGTCTGGGATCTACACTGCAGTTCACGGCAATGGCAGATCCTTAACCCACTGAGCGAGGCCAGGGATCGAACCCACATCCTCATAGATACTAGTTGGATTCTTTCTGCTGTGCTACAATGAGAACTCCTCCTGACTTTACTCTTTAAAATCAGTCCCTTAAGTATTCCCTGTCTCAAGCTTTGTTTCCTTGATAACATGTTTTATACTTTTAGTTACTGTGTTCTTCAGTTTTCTTTATTTTTTTAATCTCCTTCTCTGGAATGTCCTTTCCCTAAAGACCAGGATCATGCCACCCAATGACTGTCACATAGTAAGTGCTCCATAAATAAATGTTCTATAATGGAAAAGAACCTGAAAAAGAATATATATATATAATAACAGAATCATTTTTCTGTACACCTCATTGTAAATCACAACATTGTAAATCAGCTACACTTCAATTAAAAAAAAAAAAGTGGGTGATGATGCAGAGCTTCTGTTAGCAGGTCCCCAGCCATCCACCCAGTAGTCCTCACCCGTAGGCAATTTCTTCAGTCCTTAACCCAATGTGTGCTAAGAGACCCCCTCTTCACAGGAATTGTGGTCACCCCCTCACCATCAGGCAATATCAGCAATGTCATCGTTTGTGGAACCTGGTGCAAAACCATTCATAGAGGGCCTGCCTGGGGACACAAGATGCCGAACTCTGCTCTCCTAGAGAAGGAGGGTGGCTGCAGTGAGTCTTGATGTCTAGGGCAAGAGCTGGGTGGAGCAGCAAAATAATAATAATGATGATAGTAATAATAATAAGTAACTGGTGAATGAGTATGTCCAGGTGAATGAAAAGGCCAAGGAAGATCCCCTCCCTCATTGAGAATCAGTACCTGCATCAGGTACTGACAGCCTAAAATCCATGTACCTGAATGGAGATCATCAGGCGAGATAATATAATGCATGACAATTTGTTTTTATCAACATGCCCTTTGTATGCTTCTCATTATAGAAAAGTGCCTGGAAAGAGGATGTGCTGGCCTCTCACCCCCGAGGGCAAGCGGGGAAGAAAACAGGATCTGGTGGGGCTGAAGAAATGGGCCTGCAGAAGTTGTTGACTGTGGCACAGGTGGCCAGACATTCCAAGGCAAGCAGTTCAAAGGCTGTGGACAGTCAAACAGGTGTTTTCTTTTTCCAGGTAGTTTCAATGTCACAGGCTTGAGGGAGGTGTAGGCTGTGTACTACTCAAGTTAAGTGGTGTCATTCTGGGGACTTGGCCCAGAGGTGGCTCATCTTGGCAAAGAGCCAGACCTCAAAGTGCTGCAATGTTGGAGGGAGGAGACTGGTAAGAACTAGGCGATGCCAGTTTGCCTGTGAGTCCCTGTGGGTCATCAGCACCCACAGGCAGCCTACCGTGCACCATTCCTGAGCCTGTAATCTTTAAATTTTGTTACAGTATCTGGATGACCAGGAAAATCTTCACAACAAATAATTGAGGGATAAAAAGGGTTAAACAACCCTATGTACGATATGAGGCAAAATCTCTCTGTCTCTCTATTTTTATCTATACCTATGTATGCAAAGGAAAAGAACAGATTGGGAAGAAATACATGAAGTTGTTATTAGTGATTATGTCCAGGTGGTAGAATCTCAGGTGATGTATAATTTCAGCTCTATGTTTTCCAAGTCTTTTTTAGTTAACATGAAAGAGTCTTTTTTAGTTAGTTACAAAAAAGAAAAAAAATAAATACTGAAAAAAAAAATACTCCTCTAGGCAGAATAAATGTAAGTGAATCAGACTGTGCGAGTAACTCTTTTCATGTTTCTGCTTCTGGTCGAGTTGTGGGGACTTCCTGGATCTTCACTCAAGTACAGACTGAGATGCCTTGCCTGGCTGGGGGTACCAGCCTGCTCACTGGAGACTCTATCTTTTTACTCACAGGTCAAACCTCTTGCTTCTCAGATGTGATGATGAAGGTGTCCCTCTCCTGTTTTCTCCTTACCCAGCATTTGGTGGTATCGGGCATAACAGGGTTGAGCTTCATCTTTGAAGACAGAGAATTTGGCAAGAAAACTGAGGCAGGTATCACACTCTGGCAGTGCCTCCCATCTCTGATACACCGGGTATAGGAGACCTTGAAGTGGAAACACTTTAACAGCTCCCCCGCTGAGCTCCATAGGCTCCTATATGTGTTATAGATAGATGTTGGAATTTGGTCAGCATTTGAGAAATCAAATGTGGAATCTGTCAATTTGTTGCAAAAATCGCAAGGGCTGGTTTTGAACCAAAGATAAGCCTAGACCTGCAGATTTTCATGAAGCTGGAAAAAGCAAAAGAGAAATCTATTCCTCTAGGGTTTAGTCCTTCCCTGTCAACCCCTGGTTGCCCTTCACTGTTGTTTTCCAAATTATACTTACTCTTTCTCCCTCACAAGAGAGCCTATTTGTCCCATTTTCCTCTTAATTAAAATGTACAAATCCTACATTTTATTCTCTCAAGCCCTCTGCTAGGTAACTGATTTAACTGATCAGTTGAATCCAAGTTGAGGTGTTGATAGCTGATAAGCACTAGATGTGTTAGATGTGTTAATGTGTATGCTAATAACATTGGCATTTCTTCAGTGACCTTCAGAATCTTAGATCTACTGGACATTTAAGATACCATGAGGTGTTACAGGATTGAAAAAATCTGAAGGTAAGTGGGACTTTCATAACCCTAAGTAATATAGACTACTATTTAATTAAGCTCAACATTTGGCCACATTTATTTTCAGAGCAAATTCTCTAGAATCAATAATAATGTTTGCCTCTGAATTCTGACTAGGCACAGTACCTAATATTTGAAACTTCAAATTAAGAAAAATATAAAAGTAGTTATTTAAGAGGAGTTTTGATGTTGAACTTAAAAGGAAGTCTGATATTTTTTGGATATGATTCCATTAAGATGAGTGTTCTGTATTCTCTCCATCAAAAGGCTAGTGTAAATGGAAACACAAATGGTGGCTGTTACATGGTATATTTAATAATGTGTCCTTTTATAAGCTAGTCAAGGATAGAGAATTTAAATTGGCTGGGTTTTAAAAAAACTAAACTATAAAATTCAGTGACAAAACCTCTGATCATGCCTAAAATGTCAATTGAAGTGGGCTAATTATAGTTTATAATCAAGTGGTTCTTAACCTACACTGTGCTGCTTCAAACTTCCTTGGTATGGCCTACATTTAGATTTCTAATTGTGTGTGTGTGTGTGTGTGTGTGTGTGTATTGGAAGGAAAGACAGCGGCTTTTAAAATTCCAATCATTTATGAATTCTTTCCTCTTTTTTCCCATGCATTGACTTTAGTTGAACTGATTGCTTATATCATTTTAATACATATATCAACTTTTGCTTTTTTATCCTTTTATGGTACATGACAAGTTTGAGTCTAATTTTTATTTGGCTATCTCGTAATGCAGTGGGTGTGTGTATGCCTGTGTGTATTTGTCTGAAATTTTAAAAAAATCTGGAAAACAAACCACTATGAGATCAGCTTTAAGGCTTGTAAAATCACTTCATTTATGTTTTTATTATTTAGAATTTAAGAATAATAGTATCTTTTTTGTATCATGAAGTATAGTTTTAAAGTTCAAAATGAGATAATAAAAGTATTTTTAGAAGTGTAAAATCCTGGGAGTTCCCACTATGGCTCAGTGCATTATAAACGTGACGTAGTGTCTGTGAAGATGTGGGTTTGATCCCTATCGACACTCAGTAGGTTAAAGATTCAGTGTTGCCAGTGTTGAGCAGGTCACAGATGCAGCTCAGATCTGGTGTTGCTATGGCTGTGGTGTAGGTCTCAGTTGCAGTTCTGATTCTACCCCTAGCCTAAGAACTTCCATATGGCGCAGGTGTGGCCATAACAAGAAAATATATATGCATAAAATCCTGTTTAAATATAAGAAAGACATTACTTACATTGCTTTGATTTTCAATAGTTCTACTTTTAAAATTGTACATTAAAGATAAGGAATCTACATGTTTTAACTTGATACACATATGTACAAATATTTTTCCTTAAATATGTTTTTTCTTTTATGTAAGATTTTCATTTTGACTCTCAGTTAATAATTATTTCAAATTTAAAAATCTAATTAGCATTCATGTAGTTTGTCTTTATAAAATTATGGTGAAAAATTTAAGTTACAGCTCATTAAAATGAGATAATACAAACTGATTAGGATTGCAACTATTTTTCTGTTTTTCCAAGTGGCTAGAAGACAACAACAGAACTTTCACTTTGTGGAGCTAAATACGTAAAACAAATTGTTCTGCCACTAGACAAAAGTCTTTACTAAAATATGACCATTCTGCAAAATACTGGGAACATATTCAGCATGAATTTTCAGTCAACTATTTTTCAGAATTTTTTCTTTTCCTTTTGACGCTATGCTTCATTGATCTATTAAGCAGGTCAGGTTAGCAACCTGTCTTTTTAAGTAAGACATCCTGTGCTACATAATCCCTGTACAGGTTTCGAAGTTATTTAAAATGAATAAATGAGCAAATAATATATAATCCATGGGATTCTAGAGAAAAAGTTTAAGAATTTTATTTTACAAATATTAGAAGAATTCATATTGGGAAATACTCTATTAATGTAAAAATGCGTTCACATTTTTCAAGACTTCAAATATTAAATGAATTTTTTGGCTAATGTTTGGCCCTGTAATAAATCTGTCATTTTTCCTTGGAAATGTACAGTTACAAGGAATTTCTACAGTCTGCATATGTGACCTCATATGGACTGATATTTTTAAATGTTTGCCAGAAAATAAACAGGAGGCAAATCTGAAAGGAATTCGGAAAAGTCAAAAGGATACTCCCCTTCCAAGAATCTCAGCACCGCTCTCCCTGCCCCTACTTAGTACTCACAGAGGTTTTTGTTTAAACATTCAGGTGATATCTATGAATTAAGATTTCAGCACCTCTGGATACCTTTAAACAAAATCACCTAGATTCTTCTCCTTTTTCTGCCACACCACCCACCTCCCATTAAACGGAGGGTTGTATATGCTGGAGACTATTTGATCATTGAAGAGAGACAAAATGTTCTGCTTTTCAGCACATTTTAATCCACAGCTGGTGCACAGATTGGCATAGAGTATATGTTAGTTTTAGCTGTGAATTTTTTCAAGTTGAGGTTGCCTATATTTAGATCTCTGGAGTTTTAGGATTGCTGAAAGTAAATGTTTGAGTGAGAAAAAATATTGACTGGAGGAAAATGCTGCTTAATAGAAGTGCTGATTTTGACCAGTCTAAAGTATGCTCATGTTGGATGAATATTTGTAATAGGAGAGATGAAATTGTGAGCAATACTGGGAAACACATTTATTTGATAATTATGCATTAAAAGATAAACCCTGGTTTAATTTGGTATCTAAAGAGTACTTGGCTCTTTTGGAGAAAAAAGAAATGTTTTTCTAGGTTCATTTTAGAAAGCAAGGTATTATAATTTAGAGACAGAAACCAACACAAAACTTAATGTAGGCTTTTAAAGTTAATTTACAAATTTATCAAAAGCCTAAAGTAATTATTGTCTTATTGATTCTTAGACTGCCTTGCAAAACAGGCTCTTTATCCACAAGAGGAAAAGTGAGGGTGGTATATATTATTTCCTCATGAACTGACTTTTAACTCAGCAAATATTTATTGAACACTCATTAAATGCCACACAACGTGCTAGGCACTGAAGATATTTGAATACATTCTTTAATTATTGCTGTATGAAATTTAAATAAATATAAAGGGCTTTTTTACCCTGATGATGTTATATTATATGCTTTTCTAATAAAGTGGCTTTAATTCCAGGCTTATCTAGTAACTTAAACAATTCAGATTGTCTGTTTTGCTTAGACCTCACCTTTATTTGGTGAGCGATGCATACAATATGGACTCAATAAAAATAACAAAACAGGGGGATTGAATTATCATTTTTGTCTTCCAATATTCTTTTATTAGAAAAAATGAAAAAAAGCTGCCTCTATACCAGTATACAGAAGAAAAAATGTTTTGAATAGGAATTATTATTTTAAAGTAAGTATTTAGAAAATAATTGGATTGTTTTGATGAGGACCTCCAGCTTAACTTAAAATTCAAGATAAATAATATTTATTTCATTTATATCTTATCACCAAATGAGGAATTATAATATGTTCTAAATCTGCATGAGGAGAGATTGATAATATGTATTCAAAACACCTTAAATGTTCATTACCTTTGAATTAAAAAGTCCTCAACTATAAACTTATGGAAACTATCAAGATGCACAAGGAGGATCACAATTATGTTATCTGTAATAGTGAAAAATTGAATATAAATTAAATATATATTACAAAGTATTAGATAAATTATGATACAACAGTTTGAACATGATGGCATGCTAAGTGACTACTATTAACATTATCTTCTTAATATATAATTTATATAAAAATGTAAATAACATATTTTCTTATATCAGAAGTGTGTTTCCATTGTGTTCCACTGAGACTGCTTATATCTAGATAACCAATAAGCTTCATAAAGCGAAATGCAAAAGTCTCTTTTTTCTGCATATATCTTCTATGACTTCTCTGTAGCAATCTTGTATACAGTGCATCACCCAGCAAAATGTGTACCAGGTACAGAAATCTATGGAAATATAAGATGGATTAATGAGGAAAATAGACACATCCAAATGAACCCAGAACTGACACAGATATAGAATTAGTAGAAAAGGACACTGAACACTGGTAAAACTTTATTTCCATATGTTTAAAAAGTCAGGTAGAGATGAAAAAAATCCAAATCAAACATATAAAGATGGAAAAACACAATGTATAAGGTGGAAAATACACTGGATGCTATTAACAGTTGATTAGACATGATGGAAGAAAAGATTGGTGAATTTGAAACCATGGCAACAGAAGTGATCAACAAAGGATCATACAAAAGAAATAACAAAGTACAACTATAACAAACGCAGCAAATGCCTGAACAGATTACAAGTAAGCTGTGGACAATTTCAAGTGGCCTGATATACATGTAATCAGAATCTCTGAAGGAGGAAGGGAGGTGGAGAAAATATGTGAACATATAATGGCTGTTTTTTTTTCTGATTTGATAAAAACAATAAACTCACAGATCCGAAAAAGTGACTCAACTTCAAGGGCAAGAAATATGGAGATAACCACACCAAGGCACGTGATAATCAAATGAAGAAGTGAAAAATCTCAAAAGCTGACAGAGAAGGGAAAATGTATGTTACCTACGGAGGAACATAAAACTTTTGCTGCCTATAGTATTTTGATATATGATCTTGTATTATGAAGTTATATTTTGATTTACTCTTTGGCTTTAGAAAGCCTATTTTGGTCTTAATACTCTCAGCCACGAACAACTTCATCACCTCTGTCAGTCATCCATTTCACACTTTTTTGCATAGGCTAAGTCTAAAATAAGTAGATACCTTTAATAATCTCATTACTTCTTGTTTCTTGTTTCTAAACATAATGGATTACTGCTTAGTGTGTCCTTAAAAAGACTGCTTATTTAACTGGTTGATCTCTCCATTATAGAGCCATATAGATGATTACGTGGTTGGTCATGCTTAAGCCTCTTATTAGTCAGAAAATATACACTTAGCCAAATCAACAAAGTGACAAATGTTACAATAATTTACTAATATATTAGCTCTGTACCCACTGTATAATTAAATGTAATTACGTTGAATGAAAAATTGGTAAGTTGACCCAATAACAAATATTATTTTTAAAAAAAGTAGAGCTTATAACTTTTCCAGTGTGAAAATATTCATTGCTATCAATTCACTCTCAAATGATGTTTTGTAATAAATACATCAATGAGAGATGATTACGGGAGATAGTACTTAAGATTTCTGAAGGTGACAAATTTATTTTTTAACCTACCTTTAGAACATTGACCTTTTCATTAGAGAAAGTCCAACAGACTTTTCTTTTTGTGATTTAAACTTGTGTGTTATCAGAAACATTATTACATTTTAAAAGCAACATGCCTATGTTTTGAATAGAATTAAGTAGTCACAAATGAATTAATGACTAATTTATAGACTACTCGAGCAGCTTTCTTCGGGTGTCAGGTGTTATTCAAAAGTCAAACCAAAGCACATATCCTAAAGAGGGTGTGTGAGGGAGCTTCATGGTAAGCATAGCATCTGAATTTGTTTTTTTTCCCCCAGATTTTGGGGGGAAATAACATCAACAATGATATATCAAACCCTATGGTTGGTGAGTTACACAACTTTATGCTTCACTTTCTTCAAACCTTTATAATTATAGTCAAATACTTTTAGACAGACTTTATTCTACCTGGTGAATCTTGATTCCTTCAAGATTCAAATTTAGCTACTCAGTGAAAATGATCAGTTGAAGTTTAACAGACAGCTCTTTCTGTGTTCCATAGCATTATGCACATATATTTCATAATTCCATTAAGGTTCCTGTCCCATGGAATTATCACATTTGTTAAAATTTCTGCTTTCTGTGTTAGATTATGAAGGCAGTCTTTGAGGGGAAAGCCCTATCCGAGTCTCTGCCACAATAACCAACATGGTTTCTGGCATATGTGTAAGTATTTTGTAAAAGTGGTTTGAATAGCCATTTTTAAACAAATTAACATTTAAAAGTCATAAAATTTATCATCTGATTTTTTAAAAAATAAGCCAAATCTATTATTCTGCTTATCTCCTTACTCCACATCTTTTCTTCTTTTCATTCTTTCAGTGAAGGTGCAGGGGAACAGACACTCTTCCTAAAATTGTTTTATGAACAGAGGAGAGAATTAGGTATTTACTAATACACTGAGTACAATGACTTCAGTTTCTATAACGTTTCCTTAAAATACATATTTTTCACAGTGGAAGTCATATTTTTGGTGAGTATTGATCTAGATAATGTAATTTAAAATGCTTTAAAATCATAGAATGCTCTGCAGAGATGAGATGATAATAGAAATATTTTAAGTCCGAATTTCATTCTTTCATAATTTGAAGAAATGAGCTCAATAAGGTAAACTTTGTAAATGTGATGTCATTCTTGGCTTCTAAATGACATTTAAAAAAATCTACTGCTGCCAAAAAAAGAAAGAAAGTTAACAGAATACTTGGCATTGTCAGAAGGTTATAGAAAACAAAACACAAAGCATCATCAAACCTTGGTTCTCTGAGTTAAGACATAACGGTGTTGAGGAAGAATATTGTGTTCATAATGAGATTTAATACATCTCATGAGAAGAAGGAATGGGTCAGTAAGAAGGTCAAAAGACTAGAGTCAGGAAAAAGTGTCCTCCAGATTTCATTGCAATCATGCATTGAGACCAAATAGTACACTAATAACATGAAAACCCCAGCACCAAAGGGCTCATTATTTTAAAATAAAATTTCTAGATTTTTGTTAAACATTGCTTTATTAGATCATACCATATACATTTCCTCTGCCAAAATATGCAGTTATTTTGTAACCTCTTTAATTCTATATGAGTCTTCAAGTATAGCCTTCCAAATATGTTAAATTATAATTATGGTGAGTATGATCTGGCTCATTCATTTATTCATTAATTTGGTTACATACTCTGTGATTATGAAATGATTGAGTATATGGAATATCAACAAGCTCTATTATAAGAGAGAAGCCCTGTGTTTGGATTTATTAAAACTTTAATATGGAAGTCCAATATAGATTATTTATCCATATGCTTAGCTATTTAAATTAGCCACTCATTTTAGGACAGTCTCATATATGTTAGTTTATAAATCATGGTCATGTACCACCTAGAATAATGACCAATTTGTGTATTCTATTTATACTCCTATCATAAAAGGCATTCATTTTTGTAGACTAACTTTTGAACTTAAATATTCACACAGTTGCAGTCTGAAGCATTTATTTCTGTTTTATAATGTCATAGGGTTGTTAGGAAGATCCTTGGAGATGTAGTGTGTGAAAGCGGTTTGTAATTTAAAAACCATATAATTACAAAAAAAAATAAAAACTATATAATTACAAGGTATTAATTTTCTTTATTAGAGTACCTAGTGTGTGCTGGGCACCGATAAGCCTTGTAATCAGCATGATTTAAATTGATAGTAGGAAATCCCAAATGACATTATAGGTTTATTAACCATTCAACCACGATTGTACATTTTAGAAATGGAGAAGCTGTTTTCATTCATTGATGGAGATTCATTAATTTAGTAAGGGAAAAAACAATTTAAATCCAATATATTTTATTATCATTTGATATTATCTAATATAGGAGTTAGTCTCCCTTTGGTCTTTAGCGATAGTATATTGTCAATGTTATTATTTGATCTAGCTCCATTGTAATTATGGAAATAAATAATTATAAAAATTTTATTGGTAAGTAGACTGTACGTTGTTTTAATATCAATTGTGAATACTTCCAGTTTACATTTATGTCTTACCTCCATGCTATTGCACAGATATTCAGACAAATACCTTACTTTTGCAAGCCTTCATGATTACTTAGTACACTGGATAATTTTGTGATAGTGTAAATATGTTACTTGGAGGAGCTTGGTGTAGTGGTTTATAATCAAAAGTCAGTATAACAGCCATAGTTCTACTTCCTGATTTTCAGAAAAAATGTATTTCTTGGTTCCAATTGCCAAACCAATTTCCAAACGTGCACCACCATTTTTATATGTAAAAACATTATCATAATTGAAAATATTGACAAGCTTTGTTAATGCAACTTCTGTCTCATTCTTGCTCTAGCATTTACTCTCTGTCTCTCTCTCTCTCTCTCTTTTTTTTTTTTTGGTCTTTTTAGGGCTGCACCCAGGGCATATGGAGGTTCCCAGGCTAGGGGTCAAGTTGGAGCTGCAGCTGCCGGCCTACACCACATTGATAGCAACTCGGGATCTGAGCTGCATCTGTGAACTACACCACAGCTCATGGTAACGCCAGATCTTTAACCCACTGAACGAGGCCAGGGATCGAACCTGCGTCCTCATAGATACTAGTCAGATTTGTTTCCTCTGAGCCATGGTGGTAACTCCACACTCTCTTTGTTTTAACTTTGTACCAGCAGAGTACTTACTGGTCAGTTAGGAATTTTTCAGTCTGTTCAATCAGCACCAAATAAACTCTCTCCAATGCACTATCTGCCTATAGAAAACAACAATGTGGACCAAGAGGAAGGTATTGTCTGTAGTGGGCTTTTGTTCCCAGGAGCCTCTATACTTAAAAAGTATTTTATTCCATGTGGATTTTTGTAAACATTAATTTGAGGGGATAGGACTTGTAATTAAAGCAAGTCCTAGTGAAGACTAGGAATTTGCATATCATGCAGTGCCATTCTGATTCAAGCAGTGCTTCCAGGATTTATCAGACACTGCCTGGTTGAGAGGAGCCACTGCAGCACACAATGATGCCAACTATTTTCCATTTGGCCTGTGTCTTCCACTTCAGGCTCTGGGTTGTGTCATCAATGACAGTCTTTGCTCAGAGAAACCTTTTCCATAGTAAAGCACCTTCTTTGGAAAGATTCTCCAGACATGATCTGAGTTCTTTCTGTACCACATAGGCACTTGAGGGCGGCCAGGAAGAGCAGCTGAACCTCAGGATCATCTTCTTGATCTCACTGGGCACATGATGATGTGTCTGTGCCCAGACTGCAACAGGGCAGCCTGAAAACAAGCATCTTTCCAGAGTTCAATGGGAGAACAGGATGGAGTAAGAACTTCCACTGCTCTTGCTGTGGATGGTGATAACTAACCTCCTCTTCTCTAAGTCAATGCCCATAAAGGGGAATATCAACACAAGAAAGAGCCCAGTCATTTGGAACTCATTTGCAAGCTCTTGGTTTCCTTTTCTGGGGTTGGATAGTTCATAGCTTTTATTTTTCTTGTCCTACATTGTGCCTTCCTTTGACTCCATCAAAACTTTAAGATTGAAAGAAATAACTTCTGTTATTTAAGATGCACTCTGAACTGATTTCCACAGGCTGAGCTGTTAAGTTGCTGAAGGGTTAGGAAGCTTGCAGTATGGATAAAAGAATAGAGACAACAAAATGTCACTTAGACAACCAGAAGAGCCTGAAGGTAGATTATTTGGGACACAATCAGGCAAGGGCCTTATATTTGGAAAAGCAAAAGAGAATTAAATAATATAAACATATGTGTGTGTATATTGTTTTTCTTCCCTGCTAGAATGTTTTAAATGCTTTTAATAGTGGAGATCTTATAGTGGGTACCCATAAAAGATGCTCAGGCAATATTTATTTTGTGAGTGAAAGAATTATATATAACATAAATTAAAATATTAACACAATTATTAATTTTTAGAGTCATTGTATTGTGTTGAGTGAACATGAACATATATTTTTCTGTTTTTGAGAATAATGTCTTCTTTATACTTAATACCTTATACCTAGGACAATAATTGTGACCATTCCTTGATTTTAGCAGAAGGGCAAAATCTTCTGTGTTAACTTTTGTCTAATCATTCAAATTTATTAATGTTATCATTATTCATTTTTTCTACTTTCTTACTATTTATCTCTTTCTCCTTGTTGTGGGAAGATACAAATATCTTAGGCACTTGTTAGTGTATTTTCCAACTACATACATTTCTTTCTGTCTGCCAGACCTTTTCCTCCTATTCTTCTCCTCCTCCCCCCTTCTTTCCTTCTCTTTCCCTTTCTTTCCCTTTTTATTTACTTTATCTTCCTTGTTGTCCTTCTTTTTGTTTTCATCCTCATTCTACTTTTCCCTTGTAGTAGTATTATTTTTTATGCTTTCAGTCTTTTCTCTGGTATCTAATATATAACACTTGATGATTTTCTTTGATGTTTATTATAAACTTCATTAATAAAACAACCCAAATATATATTTATTTCTATTTTCTAATGGAATTAGAAATCTTTATAATAAAAACTAAATTTTATTTTTCATTGCATGTGAATTACATGTCTTTGAGTTCTTTAAATAGTCTGAGCTATTTCATTTTATATATGTTGAATATAGATAGAATCTAATTGCATTTTACGTATTTATGTATTTATTTATTTTAAAGCCGTACCCATGGTATATGCAAGTTCCAAGGCTAGGGGTCATATTGGAGCTGTAGCTGCTGGACTATGCCACACCACAGCAATGCCAGATCCAAGCTGCCTCTGTTATCTATACCACAGCTCATGAGCTGTATCCTTAACCCACTGACATTGCCAGAGGTTGAACCTATGTCCTTGTAGATACTCCTCAGGTTCATTACCACTGAGTTACAACAGGAACTCCCTAATTGCATTTTAAAAATGAATGTGTATCTCTGTCTTTCACTAAGGGAAATGAACTCACTTTTAATTACTGTTCAGATCAAATGTACAGTAATTAAATATTACTGTATTTAAATTACTGTACATATTTATTTTATTTTATTTTATATTTTATTTATGTCTTCTTGCTTTAAGATGTGATGATTCTTATGCTTCCTTGCTATTTCCTATTTTTCCCCATTTTCTTCCTTTATATTGACCATGGATTCTTTCATTTTTCTTTTCCTCTGTACAAAAAAAGTATGAACGTTTATGTATTTATTTATTTTTGTCTTTCGTCTTTTTAAGGCCACACCCATGGCATATGGAGGTTCCCAGGCTAGGGGTTGAATCGGAGCTGTTGCTACCAACCTATGCCACAGACACAACAGTGCCAGATCCGAGCCACATCTGTTACCTACTACACAGCTCATGGCAATGCTGGATCCTTAACCCAGTGAGTGAGGCCAGGGATTGAACCTGCAATCTCATGGTTCCCAGTCAGATTCCTTTCTGCTACGCCACAACAGGAACTCCTGAGCATGTATTTATATTTGCAGTCGCATTTGTATTTTTTTTTTTTTTTTTTTTTTTTT